>NC_069406.1:67633539-67653539 GCF_026875155.1 Cherax quadricarinatus
GGGACAACCTTATCATGAGAGGACTCAGAGATCAGATGGCATAGAAGGAAGACACCAACGAGCCTCTGGGACATGCGCAAATAATTCACCAGCCTCAGGTTGTCAGGAAGTAGAAGGAACTGAACGCGAAGGCTATGCGAGGTGATGTTATACACATTTTTTGGATGGGCATAATATGGCCCACAAGCCAATACTAGCACACATTATCACGTTACATATTTTGGAAATATTAAGAAATGAAAGGAATATAAGTGAATGCCAAGTGTAGACAGAGACGTTGCTCCATCTAACGATCATGAAAGAGGATGGTAACCCTAGTAATAGTACAATAAGATCGTAAGAATGAAGGAACAATGTAGCAGGCCTATTGGCCTGCTGCATTCCCACCCACCCACCCACTTCACCAAGCTTTTCCCAAAGCATTTGCTTCAGTAATCTCAGGTACTAATCAAACCCAGCCCTTCTCACTCATATATTTGACCAGTTTCTTTTTGACGCTACCAAGAGCGCCAATCATTTAACAAACTTCCATTTTTCTAATTATAAGTCGAGAACGAAGAGCTTTTTAAATGTATTACCTCCAAAAAAAAAGAAGAAAAATTACTTTATGACACGGAAATGGGAGACACTGAGCTCTTGCATGACTAACATTGTATTATCGCAGTGGGTGTAGACACGGAGCTCTATACATAAATGTTGTACAGTACCGACAAGATGAGGAATTAGACACGTGTGTCTCATCTTCTGTTTATATTTCTTCACATTATATCCTTGTATTATATTGATAAAGCCACGTCTACGGATTAAGATACCCAGATGTTGCACATGTGTCTAATTCCTCACACGGTGCTCTGCTGGGGTGCGCTTACACACGTCTTGGTAATGTGCTTGCGTTGTGCGTGAGATGTGTTGGTTACATGTTGAAACGCCTTTAAAGTGTTCTTATGGAGATAAATGGCATAAAATGCCAACACGATGGAAAAAAATAGAGACCAGTGCAGAATAATGCGATCCTCTATTGACAACGTTTCGCCCACACAGTGGGCTTTATCAAATCACAAACTTGATAAAGCCACTGTGTGGGCTAAACATTGTCAACAGAGGATCGCATTATAGTGTATTTGTGTGCATTTTGTCAGTTTTGTTATACAATGTGCAACGGAGAGTTTGAAAGGTGTTGCAACACGTGTTGGTATTGTGTTTATATACATGTTATGAAGTGGTTCAAAGGTGTTTTACATGTCTTAGAGTTGTGCCTTTGTTCGGAGATTTACGGAATGTTTGTATATATGGTATCGAGTGTTTATATTGTACTGTGAGGGTGTGTATATTGACAAACTTGGTGTGTTGGCAAGAAAGATATTATTGGCAATCATTTGCCTTTATGCTATCCTTAGAAAATAATTGTCTGTTATATTCTTATGGTAAATAACGCACTGCTATCTTCATCCATCTTATCATTAATTGACTACTACGTTCATACACAACGTAAATAACTTGTTTAATGTTGATTAGTCTTGGAAAAAACTGACTGCTGTTTTCACCCACAATGATAATAATTCTCCACCATGTAAATTAACCGTTATCGTCATCCACCTTGTAAATAATTCAGTGCTATATTCACTATACATGTAAATAATTGACTTCTGCGTTCTTCTATCTAGTAAATAATTGCCTACTATGTTCAACCATCTTGTAAATAAGTAACTGGTATCTGCATTCCACCTAGTCAATAACTGGTTACTATGAAGAATTAATCACATGTGCAACATCTGGGTATCTTTAATTTGTAAACGTTCCGCAATCCAGTGGCTTTATTACTACAATACCAAAACATAAAGTAAAGACTGCAAAAGTATACACAAAAGCTGGGGTAATCAGTCCCTTAACTTTGGAGTAAGTGATGATCACCGTATTCTTGAAGAATCCGATGCACAGAGCATAGAAAAAAATCCCACAACCTATTTGCTTATTACAGGCCCATCCCTTGGGTGTGATCTTTCTGTGGGGAAGCCAACCTACCAGTGAGAAGGCCTACGTCTGCTACACGTTCCTCATCTGTTGCCAGTATAAGCGCCCAGTCTTCCTGTGTTTCAGATTTTTGAAGGCTATGGTGCTCGTCGAGTATTCGTAGGATGAGGGACTAATTACCTCATCTTTTGTATATACTTCTACACATTCTTCACATTATGTCCTTGTATTGTATTGATTAAGTCACTGGATGGCGAAACATCTACTAGTTAAAAATACCCAGATGTTGCACATGTGTCTAATTCTTCATCTTGTCGGTACTGTATGCCATTCATACACAAATTAGCTATTATGATCATCCACTACGTAAATAATTTACAGTGTTCTTCCACATCCAAAATAACTGACTGCAATTTTTCCTCCACTTTGTAAATAAATAACATTATTTGTCAAAAACCATACCACGGGTGGGGTTTGAACCCGCTATCAGAGAGTTTCAAAACTCCAGACCGTCGCGTTAGCCACTGGGCCAGCGACGGTCTGGAGTTTTGAGACTCTCTGATCGCGGGTTCAAACCCCACCCGTGGTATGGTTTGTTTGCAATTGCGTGATTACGATTTCGTGAGTAATATTTGTCCACCAAGTAAAATGAGTTCATCCACTGTGTGTGCCACTGTCAATTGTGTTTCTCCACTGCGTAAATAACTCACAGCTGTTTTCATCCACCATGTAAATAAAATTAATCATTGCCGGTAATCGCCAGCGGAATTCATTAGAATATAAAAAAATAAATGCAAATTTGAAAATTAATACTAACCGAAAACAAAAAAATTAAAATTCCGTGGCTTGTGTATGTCAGAAACCATTTAATTAGCAGCGATGGGCTGATAAAAATCTGTATTTAATTGTAAGGGTCGAATCTTAATTTGAATCTTCAAACTTCCTCGCAGATAAAAATGGCGAAAAAGATAGGAGCTGCATTTGCAGATTTCGGGCAATCTCTTGTATTTAGTATCACGAAATTTGCATTTTACCGAGACATAAGCACGCGTATGTTATATGAAAATCCAAGGAAGACCTTTTTTTGTAAGTGTTTATGTTTTACTAAACGCAGATGCGTCCTATGTGCTCGTTTTACACTACATATATATACATATATACATATATATACATATATATATATATATATATATATATATATTGTATATATATGTATATATATATATATATATATATATATATAATATATATATATATATATATATATATATATATATATATATATATATATATATTATATATTGTGTGTGTGTGTGCCGAATGGTAAAACTTTCAATTTTGGCTTAAATAGCAACGCACTTCTTGCCGAATAAGGCAAGCGAAATTTTGTGTATGGAATAATTTCGCAAAAATCATTCTGAATCGAACGAAAAAAAAAAACATATTTCATTGTATTTGTTTATTATTAAATTACTGAAAACTTTTCTAAAATATATTTAGCTGGATTAGGCTAAATTTAATTGCGCTTGTTATAATAAGGTTAGGTAAGTTTTCTAAGGTTCTTTTGGTACAAAATTATAAATTTTTACATTAACATAAATGAAAAAAAAAAATATGTGTCTTTAAACGTATAAGAGAAAATTTTAGAAAGGACTTAATTTTAATACGTCCTTGCTAATTGACCAGTTATATATATATATATATATATATATATATATATATATATATATATATATATAATATAAGAAGAGAGAGAGAGAGAGAGAGAGAGGGACAGACAGACAGAAAGACAGACAGACAGACAGACAGACAGACAGACAGACAGACAGACAGACAGACAGACAGACAGACAGACAGACAGACAGACAGACATAGCCATCTTTTTGATATCACTGAGAGTAACTTCTTTGTCGTTACTATTATTTCAAGGTGAATTATCCGAAATGCAACGAAATATCACGAAATACACAAACTAATACCATTACAAAAAATAACATGAATTACGCAAAGCAACAGGATACATAGAAAATAACACGAACTGTACAGAATAACACAAATTATATTATAATAACACATATCATAAAATAAAATGGACGCACATTTCCTAGTAATTCCTGGAAGCGATGCCTTGCAAGTGGTCGTCTCCTAATCGTTGTGGAAAGTGTCAATATGTGTGCACCGTGTCGTGTACACGTCCTATCATTGATTGTACCAGCCGCACATACACGGTATGTATGTGCGGCTTGAACGCGCGTAGACACCGGTTCACGCGCTTGTCTACGCGCGTGCACCGGAGAACGGGCAAGAAGCAAGCGAAACGTTGTTAGCAACAAAGATGCCCTAGTGGTACACATGCCATGGTAATCCACTTATCGTTATTGTATAATATTAACAACACGAAAGAGAATTTCGGGTGGAACCCGAAATTCTCTTTCAATCCTCTTGTTATTCTATATAACATCAGGTTGTCATAGTAATTGAAAAGGCGACTGAGCAGGACGAAAGGAGAATTTATTATAAGTGGGAGAGACCAAGCTCTCTCTATCTCTCAGAGGTTTATTAAAACGCATTTCAACGTTTCTGTGATGTATCATTTACCTTTATCAGACAACGTTTCTGGAACTGTCTTGCTTCTGGGTTGCAGGAGCTACAGTCGTTGATCTGGAAACGTTTTTGCCTTAATAACAAACGTACGAACCACGTAGATGTACGTTTGATGTCAAAAATTAATGGGGTTATTTACCCTGGCAGTTCATTAAACGGAAAGATGGAGAATCACCTCAGAGAGTGAATGACGAATTTTGCTTGTAACTCTCACTTATTTTTTTAATAACACATCGAGGAAACAAATTGATTTGGTCAGTGGAGAAGATAAGATGGTTTAGTAAGGCGAGAGACACACTGGGCAGTGTCTAAAGTTTTTCGAGAGTCTTAAAGTGGTCCTCGAGGTGCATCTCTCTCTCTCTCTCTCTCTCTCTCTCTCTCTCTCTTGCTGCAGCAGAGAGTAGCAGCAGCTGCAGCAGACAGCAGCAGTAGCGGCAGGAACGGCAGCAGCAGGAAAATACTACACAGTCACGCTACGTGACTTAGTCATGCTAACCTCTCCAAATATCCTGTGTGATTCTTGATATACCTGAGAGATATATATTTTTTTATATATTTCATCTCTAATTTTCTCTAATCATCGATTTTCTTTATTATAACCCTTATTTTTTTGTATTTTTTTTTTTTTTTTTATCCAACATGTTCTCTTGTATCTCTGATTTTCCTTTCTTTATCACTGATTTTTTTTATTTTACCTCTGATTTATCACCGATTTTCTCCTTTTATCCCGGATTATCTCAAACATTTCCTAATTTTCTCTATCTATGATCTTTTTCCTTTATCCCTAATTTTCAATATTTTATCCGTGATATTCTCTCTTTATCACTAATTTTCTCTATTTTATCACTTATTTTCTCTAATTTTATCCTAATTTTTCTCAAATTTTATTAAGATTTTTCTATTTCATATCCACTAATCCTTCTCTAATCTTCCTCTTTTATCTCTGATTTACTCTATTTTTATCCAGAAGTTATTCTAGGTTTTCCCTGATTTTTTTTTCTAATTAATCTCTGATATTTTTGTGTTTCAAAAGATTTTTCTCATTCTTATCCTTCATTTTCTCTATTTTTTCCCCCAGCCACAAAAGACGACGAAGATACAATTATCATGGAGGAATTTTTTTTATTATATATCAAAACTCTAACCGAATCAATTACTCTTCTATAATTTATATAGTTGGTGTTGGGAATCTTGTTTTAGCGAGGTGGTGCGGGTCTGTGAGAGCAAGCACTGTTAGAGGCTCGATCCTACGTCTGTTTATCACCGTTTAAGTGCGATATCTGGTGGTATGAGATGATGTATGTGTGTGTTAACGAAGCAAGGGAGAGGAGAGGATAAGGAAGTTAACTAAGAGGACAGGAAAGACGATTGTGATATTTGATAAGAGGCGACGCTAGGTTATGACGAGAACTATGACCATAATTTTTAGTAGGGTGGACCAGTAAGCCAGCGGAAGGCCTCGGTCAGATGACCAAAAACTTCAACAACCGGTCATTATCTGACTAAGACCCGCGTCAGGAAACACTTGTCCTGTGTGTTTCTTGACGCGGTGAGGGAGGTGCAGATTCTGTTTACATTTAAATACATGCGTCAGTGCAGTGAGGTGTGAATTTATGCATCAGTGGAAGATGTGAATTTATATAGTGTTATAATATGTGAACCCGTGTCAGTCTGAGTGCACGTGAGTTTATGACAGTGTGCACATGTGAATACTTTTTTACGAGCGTGAACGTAAATATCAGCAAGTTTATAACAGAAAACATACACAAGTTGAGGTGTTATGTTTACACTTGTACCATCAGTATGACACAGACACACACACACACACACACAGCACACACACACACACACACACACACACACACACACACACACACACACACACACACACACACACACACACACACACACACACACACACACACACACACACACACACACACACACACACACGCATACACACATACTTAGAAATGAGTGGGTTTATAAATGACAACCAGTGCGATGTTGGAGAGGATAAATCCTATCTCATGAACCTACTGGAGTTCACCGTCAAGGTAACAGGAGAAGAGAGATGGGTAGAATGCATTTTTTTGGACTGTAGAAAGGCTTTTGCCACAGTACTGGATACGAAACTTGGGCAGGAATAACAAGGAAGGCTCTACAATGGGTCAAGGCATCTCTAACAGGAAGGAAACAACGAGTGACTGTCCGAGAAGAAGCACGAAACACACATAACCCGCACAAAGTTACACTTTGTAAATGGTCCAAGTCGGACCGAAACGTCGTCGTAAGCTTCTCTCTTTTATGTGCGGGTTATTTGTGTTTCGTTCCAGTCACGTTATTGTGCCTTTTTTTGTTATTTACCGAGAAGAAGTAACGGAATGGGTGCATGTGACGACTGGGATTCGACAAGGATCGGTGCTAGGACAAGTGCTATTTCTTGTATACGTGAATTACATGACAGAAAGGATAGACTCAGAGGTGTCCCTGTTCGCAGATGATGTGAAATTAATGAGGACAACACAAGCATAAGTGTAACAGGAAGTAGTACAAATGGTCTTGACAGGCTGCAGGTCTGCTCTCATAAGTGGGCGTTGAAGTTTAACCCTAGTAAGTGCAAAATTATGAAGTTAGGGAAAAGACAAAGAAGACTGCAGACGGAGTACACGATCAGGGGTAGAGGCTGCAAACTTCACTCAAGGAATCAGACGTTGAGGAAAGTATTGCACAAAGCATATCACCTGAGGCGCACATCAACTGAATAACAGCTGCAGTAAATGCTCGTCTGGCAAATCTAAGACCAACTCTCAGAAAACAAAGGAGTCATTCATGACACCGTATACGTTAGGCCGGTATTGGAGTATGCACAACCAGTATTAAACCCACACCTGGTCAAGCATGTCAAGAAATTGGAGAGAGTATATAAGTTTGCAACAAGACTAGTCACTGAACTAAGGTGGGGGGGGGGGTGGCCTATGAGGATAGGTTAACCAGAACTGATGACATTAGATGAAAGTAGGACTAGGGGTGACATGATACTAACGTATAAAATATTGAGAAGACTTGATAGGGTGGACAGAGACAGATTGTTTGAGAGACGGGAAAGAGGAACACAAAGTACAATTGGATATATATAATATATATATATATATATATATATATATATATATATATATATATATATATATATATATATATATATATATAAATATATATATATATATATATATATATATATATATATATATATAATATATATATATATATATATATATATTATATATATATATATATATATATATGTATATATAAAGCAAATATCGCAAACCAATATGTTGTCCTAAATAGGTAAAATTGGTCATTTAGCATGAACTCATTTAAAATTAAGTCCTTTCTAAATTTTTCTCTTTTATATTTCAGATAAGTTTACAATAATTTAATAATAAACAAACACAATGAAACATATTTTTTTAGGTTCAGAGTGATTTTTGGCAAAATTACTGCAGACGCTCTTCTTGCTTATTCGGCAAGAAGAGCGTTGTTATTTAAGCCAAAATCGCAAGTTTTACTTATTCGGCAAGACACACACACAATTAAATGAAACAATGTAGCTTAAAAGTTTCCTTTAATGATTTATCTCTAACTACCTTCTTTCTTGAGATCCTTCCTCTCCCTCCCTCTCCCTCCTTCTCCCTCCCTCTCTCTTCCTCTCCTTCGCCCAAGGTGATCGCTGCCAATTAGAATTATTGCCTTCTGACTCTTGCCATTTTCCTCACGAGTATCACCAGTAATTTCATGAACTTTGATATCTGTGCTCCTTGTGTGAGAGAACAAATTAAGCTTTTGTTAAAATGTCTCTTATAAAGAGTTCACGAAAGAAATTTTTCCTCTTCTTTGGATCGGTATTAAAGATGTGTGTGTGTGTGTGTGTGTGTATGTGTGTGTGTGTGTGTGTGTGTGTGTGTGTGTGTGTGTGTGTGTGTGTGTGTGTGTGTGTGTGTGTGTGTGTCTCACCTGCAAGTTGATTGCCTCAGTGGTAATGTAGCTCAAATCGTCTTAATTCTTGAGAAGGAAAAAATTCCAAAGTTAATCATAAGTCCCGTTATTTTCTGCGAAGTTTTCATAGCCGCTTATTTGATTACTAAGATTCTTAAGAAGTCCTCGCCATAAAAATATATGCATTTTAAAGAAAAAGAATACGAAGTAATAGAATCATTACAACACTGGTATACATTACTGACTCCTTACTGAACTAAAAACATTTGGAATACTTTGGAATAATTTTTTTTTTAAAAACAGTCCGCCAACTTCACCTGACTGCACAATTCAAACACCCATATATATATATATATATATATATATATATATATATATATATATATATATATATATATATATATATATATGATGAATAAAATACACCTATCTAGTTAGTTAGGTACCTTGGGTGCAATTAGGCTCTGAGAGATACAGTCCTAAAACTCCGACATATTTATGTCCCACAGCTGCTCCTGTGTCTGTATATAAATAATCTCTTCAAGGGGATGCCTTGGTGCTGGAGGAGGAGGAGGAGGACCGTTGATCCAAGGCACTGGAGCAGTCTCCCCTCTTGGATAGAATCTAATTAGTTTCCATTCTACAGGCATTATATGACCCTTACAGGCTTAGTGCTTCCTTATGAAATTAATAATTAATTGTACTAGATAGCTTAATCTTAATGTTTTAAAACGTTTTACGAAAAAATTACAAAATGTTGATCTAAGGTTCCAGGACCGAACCATGAGAACCAGAGGTCAACCTTCTCTACTTAGATAACAAGGGCTCACACTTGACTGTTCAACCTTCACTGCAAGGTTCAACCGTGGCTCGACTGGCAACGCACTCGTCTCAATTTATGAGAGTCCGTGGTTCGATCCTCGAAATGTTTGGAAGCGTTGGGCATGTTTCCTTTCTCGTACTGCTGTCCCTGTTTACATAGCAGTTAGTAGGTACCTGGGTATTAGTCGACTGTTGTGGGTCGCATTTTCGGGAGGTAGTGTTACACGTTAGATTGAGCTGGTCTTTGAAATTAGGTGAGGAAGGAGGTCAGCTCTTAGCCGGAAAAAATTGACTAGACGTCAACTTTTACAGGCAGGACCCAACCTTAGCTTTGGGCAAAACACTCTACGGCCTTCGCTACCACAGTTTCACTTACCAGTTTCCCCAACACTCCAACACTCCTCCAACAGACGAGTGCTGGACGAGCGTTGTTGTTGTTATTGTTTCTGTTACAATTATTATAATTACTTTTATTATTAAAGTTATAATTATTATTGTTATTATTTGTGCGTGCGTCTCTAATGTTGTCTCTCGACTGGTGTATGTTTGAGTGGTGAGTTTGTGTGTAGTTTATGTGTGTGTGTGTGTTGCACTTTGTGTTTGTGTTGCATTTTGTTTGTGAGGAGATTGTTATTATTATTATTGTTATTGTTGTAAAATGATTACTTATTAAATGTTAACTGTTTTGGGAATTCGCACTGAAAAATCACCTGGCCAATCCAGTACTCTCTCCTCTTCACCTAGCCAGCCTTGTGGCTTTGTCTCTCACATGATAGAAGACGTGGACGGATCGAAACGTTGTCTAAATTTTCCTCTCTAGTTATCATTGTTATCATTGCCACGAGTCAACAACATTGGGCCAGAATGATGGAAGTAAATTATTACATTCACAAGATAGGGGATTCCTAAGCAAGAAGGGTTCACGTGGTGCCTGGGGGAATTGGAAGGCATTCACGTACACTCCCAGAGGAAGGAAACCACGGGTACAATTCCTTAGATGAGGAGCATCAAAGAACCTCCCTCGAGTGGGGATCATGACGGAAAAAGCAATGGCTGATTAAATGTTACTTGGTCGATCCTCACAAGGGAAATTCTAAGATAACATTCACATATTTCGCTGGCATAACTTTACTAAGAAGAGCTTAATTTCCTATAAAAAGGCCAGTGTATATATATATATATATATATATATATATAATATATATATAATATATATATATATATATATATATATATATATATATATATGTATGGGTGATGAATGTTGCATGCGAGGAGAAGCTGGAGGCAGTGGAGATGTCATGTCTGAGAGCAATGTGTGGTGTGAATTATAATGCAGAGAATTCGTAGTTTGAAGTTAGGAGGAGGTGCGGGATTACCAATACTGTTGTCCAGAGGGCTGAGAAGGTTGTTGAGGTGGTTCGGACATGTAGAGAGAATGGAGCGAAACAGAATGACTTCAAGAGTGTATCAGTCTGTAGTGGAAGGAAGGCGGGGTAGGGGTCGGCCTAGGAAAGGTAGGAGAGAGGGGGTAAAGGAGGTTTTGTGTGCGAGGGGCTTGGACTTCCAGCAGGCATGCGTGAGCGTGTTTGATAGGAGTGAATGGAGACAAATGGTTTTTAATACTTGACGTGCTGTTGGAGTGTGAGCAAAGTAACATTTATGAAGGGGTTCAGGGAAACCGGCAGGCCGGACTTGAGTCCTGGAGATGGGAAGTACAGTGCCTGCACTCTGAAGGAGGGGTGTTAATGTTGCAGTTTAAAAACTGTAGTGTAAAGCACCCTTCTGGCAAGACAGTGATGGAGTGAATGATGGTGAAAGTTTTTCTTTTTCGGGCCACCCTGCCTTGGTGGGAATCGGCCAGTGTGATAATAAAAAAAAATAAAAATACATACATACATATATATATATATATATATATATATATATATATATTATATATATATATATATATATATATATATATATATTATATATATAAATACATATATTATATATATATATATATATATATATATATATATATATATATATAATATATATATATATATATATATATATATATATATATATATATATATATATATATATAGGATAACAGATGAACAAGGAAGGTTTAGGAAGGGTAGGAAGTGTGTAGACCAAGTGTTTACAGTGAAACATATAGGTGAACAGTATCTAGATAAGGGTAAAGGGATTTTTGTGGAATTTATGGAATTTATTTGGAAAAGGCGTTTGACAGGGTGGATAGGAGGTCAATGTGGCAGATGTTATTGAAAGCAGTGAAAAGTTTTTGCGAGGATAGTGAGGCTCAGGTTAGAGTATGTAGGAGAGAGGAGAATGTTTTCCAGTAAAAGTAGAATCTTAGACAGGGATATGTGATGTCACCATGGTTGTTCACCAAATTTATAGATAGGATTGTAAGAGAAGTGAATGCTCGGGTGTAGGCAAGAGATTTGTGGCTAAAGGATAAAGAATCTAACATAAAGTGGGAGTTGTCACAATTAGATAAGTCGCCAGTCAAGACATACGCATTATACACCACCTAATTCATCACATTAGTAACCAACTCATCATTATTACCCTTCTTTACGCTGCTCATGATCTTCCAACCACCCGCTTCCCCTTCCTTACCTCCTTCTTCAGATCTCCTTCCCTCTCCCTCCATACACCCCCTTTCCCTCCCTTCCCCCGCACCCATCAAAAATTCATAACGTATTGCTGTCTACACAGCTGCGTCCTGGCAGTCTCCCACCGATAAATTGTTCAGGTGGGCGACGCTATCTTGTACATCAAGTCTATTTTTTTTTAAGTTGAGAAAGCGAGATATTTTTCCCTTACAAAGTGTACAATACCTGTATTATATCACGGTTAACCAAAATTTTTGGGAGGGAATACTTTTCGACCTTTCGACTATTATCAAGCCAAGAGTGAGAGGAAAATAAAGAGCGAACCGAAACATCGTCGTCTACAATGGAGAAAGGGCACACGTTTCAATACTAGCTTTAACTGGGGCAACGTTTCGCCCTGTGTAGACTTATGGTGAGACGCCGACTGCATGAAAGCCTGTGAAATGTGCCACGGTGTTGTGGCTTTTATTCTCTAGGTGTAACAGTCCGGTTATTCAGTATATTCACACTTCCATTTACATATATATTGTTGTTAAGGATACGGTTAGTCTGAAGTTGAGATGTTTGAGGCAACTGCATTTGTGGTATTACTTCTCGCTTATATTGTGAGAGAGTCTGCATAAAGCACACAACTCTTACAGGAAAGACGCACTTGTGATGGCGTCAGCATATTTCATAACCCAAACAGTAAGAGCGTCCCTTCTGATTGTGTCAGCATGTTCCATAATCCAGGTATGAACGACACTGTGACATAATCAGCATATCTCAGACAGGAAAGTTGCTACTCTAATGCGTTCAACCTTGACAAGCAGGATGTCAATATAACCTAGGCAGTAAGGACGCCACCATGATGTAATCAGCATAATCCAGGCTGGAAAATACATTGCAGTATCACCAACTATCATAACCGAATCAATAGCCATCACCATCAGCAGGTCGCAATATTATTACATAGTCATTTTTACTGTCAAGTATCACGCTTCGTTAATATTGATACAAAGTAACACACTTTTCTCTGGTAGTAAGCTAACGGGCTTGCGCTCAAGCCACGAGCTTTAACGAAACTCTAAAATTAATGTTGTCACAGCTAAAAGAAATATAGCACCAGTAAGGGAGTCGTGGTGAATGTTCTTCACTTGCTACAGTGACATCGATATGCAAAGTCTAGTCCATTGTGATCGTTGGTACATTTATTCGGAGAGGGACGAAACAATTCTGTTAGTTTATGGAAGACTCTGGAAACAGCATATATATGGAAGGACGTACATATGTTACAGAACAAGCTTCTACGGTGCGAAATATTAACCAGTATAAGATGGGACTAGGCTAAGGAATCGTACGAATTCTGTCAGTTCCTCAAATCTAAGAAATTAAACACCGTAAAATTTCCTCTCCGCCTCTTCCCATGTCTCCAGTATGAGAGTCGCTTTTGTATTCTACTGAAGAAGCCTGCGGCGCAGGCGAAACTTTTCAGTAATAAAGACATCCAACTCTCGCACGTGCTTTCTTACTATAAGCTTCTCTTTAACATTCTCGGCAGTACGTCATGCATATGTCACACCATACATGTGTGTGTGTGTGTGTGTGTGTGTGTGTGTGTGTGTGTGTGTGTGTGTGTGTGTGTGTGTGTGTGTGTGTGTGTGTGTGTGTGTGTGTGTGTGTGACAAGGAAAACTTTTATTTTTTTTGTAACAATATACATGTGTGTGGACAAGGAAAAAACATTTTTTTTCTTTGTTTCTAACGACTTAATGCAGCAGCTAAGGAACGAACTTCGAGTTGTTGGGAGTCCAGTGTTTTTTTTTCTTTTTGTGAACATTTATAATTCTTAGTGATCACTGGTACAGAGCTCCATGGATTTGCAATGGCCAAAAATGTATTAATAAGTTTCCTGATCCTCCATGATAAATGAACATTTATTAATAAGAAGAATACATTTAACCCAGTGAGAAGAGACGTGGTCTTGGGAGCTGGTCAAGACCTTTCTCCTAGTCTTCTTTTTTCTTTTAATTCGTCTTGTTACAGCGAAACTTTGGCTCTGTTGTCTGGCAAGCATGAAATTACCTCGTCAGAGAACATCCAGCAGGTTCAGAAACGCCCCTGGTAGTAGATCCTCGACTGGTGAAGTCACAGGAAGAAGAACTAGGACTCTTCCTGAACCCTTCCAAGTGTGAAGTCATTTCAGCCAACGAGCAAATAATTATTGCTGTTAGATCTCTCTTTCCAGAAGCCTCGTCTACCATCCTAACTAACAGCGTCCTACTGGGTGCACTGCTGGGTCATGAGGATATCGACACAGTCCTCAAAAACAAAATGAATGACCTGAAGAGGATAGAGGAGAGGTGAGAGGGGATTTGGATATCCACGATGTGCATCCTTTTTCGACAACGACTAATTGTGAATTTCGATGAGCTCATGAGATCAAAATTACGGAAAGCACTAAATACGTCAGTGGAAGATCAATTCCAGTCAGATTGGGGTAATAAAGGTAACCAAGGGAACACATGTAACATTACCTGCAATTGTATATTCGTATATTCCATCCAGCTAATTAGTGAGGGAGATAGTTCGTGCTTTTAATGTACCTTTTAAGTGTACCAAAAATCACGACTCAACGTTCGTCGAAGCAGCAGAGCAATGGAGTATCCTTGTAGACGCTTCAAGAAAACCAACTCTTCCCAAAGACCACAAACAATTTCAATGGGACAGTCTCACTGAAAAAAAAAATCGCCAAACATTGCTCGCCATTCCTTCAAAGTAGGACACAGGTCGCATCCTAGCTATGAAGGCACCAGATGCGGGGGATTTCCTCTTGACTGTCTCTGATCTTTTTGTTGACATTCGTCTCATCCTTCAGGCCATCGGCATTAGTGTAGCTTATTCCTTAACCTTCCCATTTTCACCGAACAATGGTGCATGTACGGCAATACGTCACCTGATCAGTTTAGGCTCTATTGTTTCACTTGCCATATATCAGACGTAAAGGATGTCAGGTACGAAGAGCTCAGTGATACCAAGAGAAGTCTTGTCACAGCTCTGTGTTCGTCAGAACGGAACCTTGGGTCACCAGGCCTGATGGCAGCCAGAAGTTGCTGGATGGAGTCACCATGATATCCTGGAAATTTGGAAAGCTGATAGCATAGGACGACATCTGTGCATCTTCAGTGACTGACACCTACTTACAGTACCATAAACCTGAAGGGGGTGGCAACACCAATTTCGGGGAGGCCCAGAAGATCAACAAATACAGGAGCCTGCCAGCATACAAGTACAAACTCAAATTTATGAAGGAATTAGGTGACAAATTCGTCAGGAAAACCAAGGACACAAGAGCCACCAGCTTCCTTTTCCAGACCTCACCGCTCTGGAACTGCATAAAGTGTTTTAAATATGTTTTCTGGTGCATATGTTGTTCTCATTCATTAATAGTTGTAGACACAGAAAATACTCAAATAGATCAGGGAAGAAACCTTCCGAATTTTGCTACATAATGATTATTCTGTTTTCAGAGGCTGTGAGTTGCTAGTCAGTACTAAAGATGGTAGCTGTATTGCGCCTCCCTGCCTCCCTCCCTCTCCCTCCCTCTCTCTCTCTCTCTCTCTCTCTCTCTCTCTCTCTCTCTCTCTCTCTCTCTCTCTCTCTCTCTCTCCTCTCTCTCTCTCTCTCTCTATCTCTCTCTCTCCTCTCTCTCTCTCTCTTCTCTCTCACACACACACAAACACACACACCTCTTTATCTTGTTTCCTTGTTAGTTAGTCAGCTGTTGTGGGATGCATCCTATGGAATGCTGAGGTCACATGCAAATAATGAAGACAAGAACATCTCAAGCACTGTTCCCCTCTTGTAGCTAAAAATATGTAACTGAACACCATAGGAAGCGATAGTCAGAACAGTCTAGCTCGTGCACATGGACGCACACACAGAATAGCCCCATAATAGTCTAAGAAGTGATGTAGTGGAGGCAGGTTCCATACATAGCTTTAAGAAGAGGTATGATAAACCTCATGGAGCAGGAAAAGTGACCTAATAGAGACCAGTGATGACGAGGGGTCATGAGATGTGAATCGACCCCTGCAACCACAACTAGGTGAGTACAACTGAGCACACACCACACACACACACACACACACACACACACACACACACACACACACACACACACACACACACACACACACACACACACACACACAAACACACAGCTGGAATAAAACTGACCAAATTTGACCGAAATTCTCTGCATAACAAAGGGCTTTCTATACAGTAGCATGTCTCTGATGTCTACACTCACTTGTAGAAATAAAAATTATTATTATTATTATTATTATTATTATTATTATTATTATTATTATTATTATTATTATTATTATTATTATTATTATATTATTATTATTATTATTATATTATTATTATTATTATTATTATTATTATTATTATTATTATTATTATTATATAGCGAGTAAAAAAGGGTTTGCTAGCAATCACTACGACTTCTTGTGGTGTGATAAGCCCAGAATTACCAGATGGGAATTTGAGTATTCTTGTTTCAGTCATGTCACGTGTGCTGTAGCTTGTTTTAGTCATGTTACGTGTGCTGTAGCTTGTTTTAGTCATGTCATGTGTACTGTATCTTGTTTAGGTCATGTCACGTGCACTGTAGCTTGCTTCAGTCATGTTTCGTGTGCTGTAGCTTGTTTTAGTCGTGTCATGTGTGCTGTATCTTGTTTAGGTCATGTCACGTGCACTGTAGCTTGTTTCAGTCATGTTACGTGTGCTGTAGCTTGTTAAAGTCATGTCATGTGTGCTGTATTTCGGTTTAGTCATGTCAAGTGTGCTGTTTCTTGGTTTAGTCATGCCATGTGTGCTGTATCTTCGTTTGATCAAGAAATTTCGCAATTTCCGGGAACACCTTCGTGGCAAATGTCTTGCTGTAGACCTCATCACTGTCCAGTCTGTCTCATGTTCTACCGTCTTTGAGATACCGACAGACCGGTTTCTTTTACACCTCCCTGTACGTGAGGTAGGATTTTGACATGTGTGACACTGTAAGGACGTCGCTGTTAGTAAGTCATTTTGTAAATAGTGTAACGTTACCTTCTTGTACGGTTCAGGAGCTCCTCTAGCTCTATCGAGTTAGGACTGACGTGTTAGTGCTGGCGTCTTAGAACTTCTGTGTCAGCGCTATCGTGTGTAATTGTTGCAAGGCAAATAAGCTCTAAAATTTTTATATCTCGTTAACAAAGAAAATTATAAAGCTGGAGTAAATGTCTTACAGACGACACTTGTTTAAAATTTTTAATGATACAGCTGGAATTATCAGTTTTATACGGCTGTAATTATCAATCTATGTTATACAGCTGTAGTTACCAGTCTATATTATACATCTATAGTTACCACTCTAAATTATGCAGTTGAAGTAAATAATCTTTTGTTATATAGCAATAATTACTAATCTTTATTATACAGTTGTGGTTTGAAATCTATATTATACAGCTGTAGCCACAAATCTTTTTTTTTACAGCTGTTGTTATCAATTTTTATCATCATACACCAATAGATGCTGCAAACACCTGAAATAAGTGAGTCGCATTACTGTTGCTAGGTAGGTTAGGTAAGACAAAGTTCTCCAGGAAACAGGACAATCTTTTCCTGACGCTACTGGAGCTTTTGGTCATATAACCGAGACCTTCCTTTGGCTTAGAGGTCCACTCCTTTAAAAATTAATATTATTTTTTTTTCAAAATGCAGTTGTAACAATTTAACACCCCAATTCGGACAGAAAACTTAAGACGATGTTTTGTTTTTTCTAGACTAAATAATGGTCTAAGACGGAGCGAAATATGGTCTAAAATTTCCTGTATGCGTTGTGGGTTTGTTAGAAATCCGTGCATAGAATTCCCTATACAAGCAACTATTAATATTTCGTGTGGAGATGACTTGGCATGAAGGATCTTTGGCTAGGAATGAAGCTCGACTTGTAAAACAAAAATATAGATGCGTGTATATAAATCTTAACACTGGTGTTTCCAAGTAAGATTGTGGTAGCTCACTGGAGACAGCGGTCGGTTCCCTTGGCCTATATGTGTGAGGTACTTACGATCCTGTGAGGTCGGCTTAACGATTGGTTCCAGTGTAAGCTCTGATTATTGGGCTCCGTTCCGGGGCCCCTATAGTGAAATTCACTACATTGAACGATGCAAACGTAGTTTCAATAGTTATTACTATAAATTCAGTCGTATTGTTTCAATAATATTAAATATAAACTTATGCGTCTGTATTTCCAGTCAGATTCCCTTTACACATTTTTCAGTACTGAGTACTAATACAAAAAAAAAATAGTTTTTATTTAGTACTCGTTTGAAGTTACGAGCCTCCTATACACGAACAGGATTTTAAAATACTCGTAGAATTGCATTCTGTGTCATTCAAAAACTTGTTACATAGCTGACAAATTCAATACCCTATGAATGAATGTGATGGAATAATCTGTGGTGGTGTTACTGCAATAGCAAACTGCTGGTGTGAACTAGGTGGGAAAACCCTTTCGTGGGATCTCCTGCCATTGACTAAACAGCAGAGTAAACGCAGTTCAATCCTTTCAGGATTGGGCTTTTAAATCCTAAATGAGACAGTAAAAAAAGAAAAGGTTTCAACGTAGTGATCAGTGAATGATGACCTTCCTCGGAATGGAGAATACTTATAAAATATATTAAATCTCATGACCGATGAATGATGTTCTCAAAGACAGAACGATACTGAAGGAGTGTGCAGAAAATTTACAAAATGAAGCCTTATATATATATATATATATATATATATATATATATATATATATATATATATACCCATATAATATAATATAATTATATAATGTATTTATATAATTATTATATATATTAGTCTGATATAATATAATATTAATTAATATATATCTATATAGGAGCACATTCGATAATATATCAACCAGGCACTTCATATTTATATCGTTAACCGGGGGTCCACTATTTTATAAGGAGGCACATTCAGCATAAAAAAATCAACCAGGGCACTTCATATTTTTTTACTTTCCTCCTACCATACTCAAGGGAAACAATTGTTGTTTTGCACTAGAGAATATACAACTGTTGACGTTCCACACTCACTGGCTCAACGTGTTGACGTTCCACACTCACTGGCTCAACGTGTTGACGTTCCACACTCACTGGCTCAACGTGTTGACGTTCCACACTCACTGGCTCAACGTGTTGACGTTCCACACTCACTGGCTCAACGTGTTGACGTTCCACACTCACTGGCTCAACGTGTTGACGTTCCACATCATGCTCACGATGCGTTCCACACTCATGGCCACGTGTTGACGTTCCACACTCACTGGCTCAACGTGTTGACGTTCCACACATGCTCAACGGTGACGTTCCACACACGTCACGTGTGACGTTCCACACTCACTGGCTCAACGTGTTGACGTTCCACACTCAATGGCTCAACGTGTTGACGTTCCACACTCACTGGCTCACCGTATTGACGTTCCACACTCACTGGCTCAACGTATTGACGTTCCACACTCACTGGCTCAACGTGTTGACGTTCCACACTCAATGGCTCAACGTGTTGACGTTCCACACTCACTGGCTCACCGTGTTGACGTTCCACACTCATGGATTGTAGCTGTCGACGCAACACACTCAAAAGTAGATGCTGTTGATGTTTTGGTTGAATTAGTCGACAAAATGAACTCAGCTGTCCCGAAATTAGTATAAACTCCCGCAATGCGCAAGGATCGCGAGTCTCCATATTCCAATCACTGTCATCAAACGCGCCAGCAGTGAGCTGCTAGATTAATACAAATAGCTATTTTTAATTCTATTTAAGCTGTCCTCTTACCCCTGAGTTTTCCCGTTCTCCCCTTTACTATTTCGCCTTCCCGTTCTCCCCCTAACTCTTTCAGCCTTCCCATATTCCCCTCAAACCCTAG
>NC_069406.1:67658539-67663539 GCF_026875155.1 Cherax quadricarinatus
TACATCAAGGCATATACTTCTCATTTTACAAACTATGAGCACTGACTATAACACCAATTTCAGGCATTAAAGTATTTCTTCTGGTGGTGTACAGGTGATGTGAAGTCTTCATGGCCCTCTTGCAGCAAGGTCCAAGAGGTGTATATCCCTCATTGTTTATTTTCCAAAAGATGTATATATTTAGTGTATATGCAATGAGGGTTTGTTTTGTCTTCCTCGGTATTCCATCTGACTTCCTTTACATCATCTGCAAAGAGATTGACGTAGGAGAGTCTCAGCCTCAAGTATGTTGTTTGTGTATACATCAGGAATTGCAGAAGTTCCTGGACAGAGTCTTGTAGCACCCCACTCGTCACTCCCGCCCCTCGCGATACACGTTCCCAGACCATTACTCCTTGTTCCCTGCCCTTCATGTATTTCAGAAATAAACAAAGTGTCTTGTTACCCTCCTGCTTGGTGTGTGTGTGTGTGTGTGTGTGTGTGTGTGTGTGTGTGTGTGTGTGTGTGTGTGTGTGTGTGTGTGTGTGTGTGTGTGTGTGTGTGTGTGTGTGTGTGTCTGTACCCCGACTGAGTACGAACACAGCTATATGGATATACATGTGGGTGTCTCTTTTGATGAAGAAAAAAAGCATTATGTAAATCCAACAGACAGTGCACTATGAACAAGAAGAGCATGACTAGCGCCGCCCAGTGACGGACCTTCAACAAATAATCAATATTGCGCTAGCGGGTGCTGAGTTAAGATTTTTTCTTTAGTTAAGGTTCCTGGTGGCTTTTGTCTTAGATTACAAAGAACCTGCCTACAGCTGCTCACCTGGGGGATCACAGAGGAACCTGTGTATACGTCTCTCACTCACCTGGGGGATCACAGAGGAACCTGAGTATACGTCTCTCCCTCACCTGGTAGATCACAGAGGAACCTGAGTATACGTCTCTCCCTCACATGGGGGATCACAGAGGAACCTGAGTATACGTCTCTCCCTCACCTGGGGGATCACAGAGGAACCTGAGTATACGTCTCTCCCTCGCATGGGAGATCACAGAGGAACCTGTGTATACGTCTCTCACTCACCTGGGGGATCACAGAGGAACCTGAGTATACGTCTCTCCCTCACATGGGGGATCACAGAGGAACCTGAGTATACGTCTCTCCCTCACCTGGAGGATCACAGAGGAACCTGAGTATACGTCTCTCCCTCACCTGGTAGATCACAGAGGAACCGGAGTATACGTCTCTCCCTCACATGGGGGATCACAGAGGAACCTGAGTATACGTCTCTCCCTCACCTGGAGGATCACAGAGGAACCTGAGTATACGTCTCTCCCTCACCTGGTAGATCACAGAGGAACCTGAGTATACGTCTCTCCCTCACATGGGGGATCACAGAGGAACCTGAGTATACGTCTCTCCCGCACCTGGAGGATCACAGAGGAACCTGAGTATACGTCTCTCCCTCACCTGGGGGATCACGGAGGAACATGGGAATACATCTCTTCCTCACCTGGGGGACCATGGAGGAACCTGGGTATCCGTCTCTCCCTCACCTGGGGGATCACGGAGGAACCTGGGTATACGTCTATTCCTCACCTGGGGGATCCCGGAGGAACCTGGGTATCCGTCTCTCCCACACTTGGAGGATACAGAAGAATCTGGATAAAAAATGCTCATCTGGCATGCGCGAGAGGAACCTGAGTACAAATACATGTATCCTGGCACACTACAGAGGGACCTGATGACAGATGCCTCACCTGATACACAACAGAGGGACCTGATGACAGATGCCTCACCTGATACTCAACACATTTTCTCTCAAAAATTTAATTCATCTCAATGTTTTACAGTGTGAAGCTGCTTGGCAATTTGTGCAGTTGAACTGATAGTGTGCAGGTGTAACCTTGCTGGTTGCTGCAGCTGCTGGTGGTGACTCTTAACTACCACACCTG
Source organism: Cherax quadricarinatus (assembly GCF_026875155.1). Classification (NCBI taxonomy): domain Eukaryota; kingdom Metazoa; phylum Arthropoda; class Malacostraca; order Decapoda; family Parastacidae; genus Cherax; species Cherax quadricarinatus. The sequence goes on from NC_069406.1 coordinate 67,660,484, forward strand.
GTGTTGACTTCTCTGTCGAGAAGGAGTCGCTGATTATGGCCAATGCGATTTGTTTCCCTTTCCCTGTCTCTACTGTTTATTCCTGTTTTGCTATGTGACACTTTTGTGCTTAGTGCTTATTTGAATTATTATTATAATTATTATTATTATTATTATTATTATTATTATTATATTATTATTATTATTAGTAGTAGTAGTAGTAGTTTCATCATCATTATTATTTATTTTCTTCTTCCTCTTCTTGTTCTTCTTCTTCTTCTTCTTCTTCTTCTTCTTCTTCTTCTTCTTCTTCTTCTTCTTCTTCTTCTTCTTCTTCTTCTCTTCTTCTTCTTCTTCTTCTTCTTCGTCTTCCTTTTCTTCTTCATCTTCTCTTCTTCTTCTTCTTCTTCTTCTTCTTCTTCTTCTTCTTCTTCTTCTTCTTCTTCTTATTATTATTATTATTATTATTATTATTATTATTATTATTATTATTATTATTATTATTATTATTATTATTATTATTATTATTATATTATTATTATTATTATTATTATTATTATTATTATTATTATTATTATTATTATTATTATTATTATTATTATTATTTTTTCCGTTTTCCAACACACTTTTTTCTTTATTTTATTACCTGAAGTTAGTTAAATGATTTTGCTTCAAGTCTGTGTTCGTCTCCCACGAAGGTTAATGCCACCCATGAAAGAGGACCAGTGTTTTCCATCATTCATCGAGTAGTTGTCTAGCCAGAGGTGCGCAGACACCAAAAATCCAGTGACCTTTGGAACTGCAACATTCCATCCCTCCTTCAGAGTGCAGGTATCGTATTTCTCCGCCTTCATCCCTCCTTCAGAGTGCAGGTATTGTACTTCTCCGCCTCTATCCCTCCTTCAGAGTGCAGGTATTGTATTTCTCCGCCTCCATCCCTCCTTCAGAGTGCAGGTATTGTACTTCTCCGCCTCTATCCCTCCTTCAGAGTGCAGGTATTGTATTTCTCCGCCTTCATCCCTCCTTCAGAGTGCAGGTATTGTACTTCTCCGCCTCCATCCCTCCTTCAGAATGCGGGTATTGTATTTCTCCGCCTCCATCCCTCCTTCAGAGGGCAGCCACTGTACGTTCTACTTCCAGTCCTCCTTCAGGGTGCAGGCACGATTGTCCGACCCCCAGAAGCGCTAAATTCGTATGAGTCGCACATCTCTTGTGGAATGGGAAAGAAATCATATTTCACATAAGAAAGGAATCTCCAATTCCTTGGATGAAGAGCACTTCACCAGCATCAAGCACACCCCCTGCATCTTCCCTTTCCCCTTGAATGGAAATGGGGAAATAAATTCAAAAGGGTAAAACTTTCAGAGGGGAAAAATGGGAAGAGGAATATCAAAGTGCCAAGTTCAGCCGCTTCCATGGACGCAGATTAACACATATATGTTAAATTTGGAGGAAATCGTAACAAAACGCGTGATTGCAATAATGAAAAAATGCCAGAGTGAAATAGGAAGCAAAAACCTGAGCGCTTTCATGTATTTACACACATATCTTCAGAGAAATAGCTATTCCTCTGAAGATATGTGTGTAAACACACGAAATAGCTCAGGATTTATTTTCTATTCCTCTGTGGTATTTTTTCATATGTTAAATTTAACATTCCTTATCTCCATTTACTTAAGCTATCCCCAGTGTATGTCGAATTTCTTCTGCTATTCGATTTATAAATCATAAGAAGCCAGAGTGAGAGAGAGCTGTTCGGCCACATTATTGCTATATTATCATTCCCTAGTCACACTAAATAAAAAATAAAGACGTTCCCTAGTCACACTAAATAAAAAATAAAGACGTTCCCTAGTCACACTAAATAAAAAATAAAGACGAAGGTAATAAAATACGTAATTATGTTTAACAAGTTTCGACCTGCTCGTTCTCGTCCTCGTCCTCCTCGTCCTCCTCGTCCTCGTGCTCATTACCTATATTCTCTCTAACTCATCTTCCTCACAGCAGCTGCCTCCATGCATTTTTTTAGTTTCTCTGGAGACGTTGTGAAGGAACGTCAGTTTACAGACTCCTACGAAATAATATACTTACTGCTGTTAACTCTCTCTCTCTCTCTCTCTCTCTCTCTCTCTCTCTCTCTGTCTGTCTGTCTGTCTGTCTGTCTCTCTCTCTCTCTCTCTGTCTGTCTGTCTGTCTCTCTCTCTCTCTCTCTCTCCTCTCTCTCTCTCTCTCTCTCTCTCTCTCTCTCTCTCTGCCTCTCTCTCTCTCTCTGCCTCTCTCTCTCTCGTTCTCCTCTCTCTCTCTCTCTTCCTCTCTCTCTCTCTCTCTCTCTCTCTCTCTCTCTCTCTCTCTCTCTCTCTCTCTCTCTCTCTCTCTCTCTCTCTGTCTGAGAGGCAGTTTTTTCTCACTGTGGTTTTGTGTATAACTGTGGTATTGTTTATCTGTGGTATTATTATTGTGGTATTGTTTATCACTGTGGTATTGTTTATTACTGTGGTATTATCACTGTGGTATTGTTTATCACTGTGGTATTATCACTGTGGTATTATCACTGTGGTATTGTTTATCACTGTGGTATTATCACTGTGGTATTGTTTATCACTGTGGTATTATCACTGTGGTATTGTTTATCACTGTGGTATTATCACTGTGGTATTATCACTGTGGTATTATCACTGTGGTATTGTTTATCACTGTGGTATTATCACTGTGGTATTATCACTGTGGTATTGTTTATCACTGTGGTATTATCACTGTGGTATTGTTTATCACTGTGGTATTGTTTATCACTGTGGTATTGTTTATTACTGTGATATTATCACTGTGGTATTGTTTATCACTGTGGTATTATCACTGTGGTATTGTTTATCACTGTGGTATTATCACTGTGGTATTGTTTATCACTGTGGTATTATCACTGTGGTATTATCACTGTGGTATTGTTTATCACTGTGGTATTATCACTGTGGTATTATCACTGTGGTATTGTTTATCACTGTGGTATTGTTTATCACTGTGGTATTGTTTATTACTGTGATATTATCACTGTGGTATTGTTTATCACTGTGGTATTATCA
>NC_069406.1:67668539-67678539 GCF_026875155.1 Cherax quadricarinatus
TTACCATACTTGTTCTTTTATCGTTACTCATATTACCGCTCTTAATATTAATATAAATATCACTATTTCTCCTACAACCACTATTCCTATTAGCACTATTACTACTACCAATGTTACTGTTATTACCAGTATTATTATTACTTCTAGACAATTACTGCCAAAAGTATTTGTCTAATCTTTAATCTCCACGATCACCTCGACATTTGTTTATCAACGTCTGGTACATATTCCATTCCCCTTTCAACTATTTTTCCTTCAGTGATAACTATTTTCACACATATAACACTTATCAGAATTACTACCACCACCACCACCACCACCATTTTTCCTATCACTATTGCAAGAACAAATGCAATGATCGGAGGGCCTGTCTTACGTCCCTAAATACCCTCTTGTCCGGTATTTAGGGACATAAGAAGGACCTGATGAACTGAGAGGTTCAATACGGCGCTAACTGGTCAGTAACCCTATGAACCACAAGAAGAAGACCTGGTAAACTGAGCGAAATATGGAGAAATGCAGCGTCTAAATATAAGAGGTTTCCTCTGCATTACGTGATTTTTCACCCATTTACAGCGGCCACTAGGATATTTACCCTTGCCTTGAGATATTTACTTTGTGAGAAAGAAATGTCAGCAGATACGAAATGTTAACATCAGTATAGCATATTTTACCTAAAATTGAGTTGCTATAATGACTCGATTAATATGGAATTGAATATAGAATTGCTATAATGTTGAACTGCCTTTCTGCTTACCATATATATATGTATATAATTTATATATATATAATATATATATTATAATTATATATTATAAAGTATATATAATATAATATATATATATATATATATATATATAATATAATATAAATATATATAAGTAGTAGGTTGGTAGACAGCAACCATCCAGGGAGTACTACCGTCCTGCCAAATGAATGTAAAAAAACAAAAGCCGTAATTGTTTTACATGAGGGAAAGGATTGCTGGTGTCTTTGTCTGTCTCATAAAATAGCAAGATTATAGGTAGTCTTGCTACTATACTTACACTTAGTAACACTACACATACATTACACTTTTTTTTATACACACTCATCTGAGTTTTCTTTGATTTTTATCTTAATAGTTCTTGGTCTTATTACTTTTCCTTTTATATCCATGGGGAAGTAGAATAAGAATCTTTCCTCCGAAAGCCATGCGTGTTGTAAAAGTCAACTAAAATGCCGGGAACAAGGGGCTAGTAACCCCTTTTCCTGAAAAAGATTACTAAAAAGAAATTAAGAAAGAAGAAAATTGTCAAAGTGGGAAGTCTGAATGTGCGTGGATGTTGTGCAAATGATAAGAAAGAGATGATGTGGGTGTTATGAATGAGAAGAAGCTGGATGTCCTGGCTTTAAAATGAAACAAAGCTGAAGGGGGTGGGAGAGTTTCAGTGGAGAGGAATAAATGGGATTAGGTCAGGGGTTTCAAAATAGAGTTAGAGCTAAAGAAGGAGTAGCAATAATGTTGAAGGATAAGCTATGGCAGGAAAAGAGGGACTATAAATGTATTAATTCAAGGATTATGTGGAAGTAAAATAAAGATTGGATGTGAAAAGTGGGTTACAGTAAGCGTGTATGCACCTGGAGAAGAAAAAAAGTGTCGAGGAGAAAAGAGAATTTTGGGAAATGTTGAGTGAATGTGTGGGGAGTTTGAAACAAGTGTGAGAGTAATGGTGGTTGGGGATTTCAATGCTAAAGTGGGTAAAAATGGAGGGAGTAGTAGGTAAATTTGGGGTGCAGGGGTAATGTAAATGGGGAGCCTTTAATAGTATGTGTAGAAAGAGATTTGGTAAAAAGTAATAAATTTTTATGAAAAGAGGGTAAATTTAAATATACAAGTATGATTACACGTAATTGGAAAGTAGTTTTTTGTTAGATTATGTATTGGTGGATAAAAAGGTTGATGGGTAGGCTCCAGGAGTACATGTTTATAGAGGGCAAACTGATATATCGGATCATTATTTAGTTGTAGCTACAGTTAGGGGTAAAAAGGTACATGAGAAATGAGGAAGGTGGCAACAACAAGTAAGAGGGGGGTGAAAGTGTATAAACTAAGGGAGGAGGAAGTTCGGGGGAGATATAAGCGACTGTTGGCAGAAAGGTGGGCTAGTGCAAAGATGAGTAGTGGGGGGGGGGGTTGAAGAGGGTTGGAATAGTTATAAAAATGCAGTATTAGAATGTGGGGCAGAAGTTTGTGGTTATAGGAGGGTGGGGGCAGGTGGAAAGAGGAGTGATTGGTGGAATGATGAAGTAAAGGGTGTGATAAAAGAGAAAAAGTTAGCTTATGAGAGGTTTTTACAAAGCGGAAGTGTTATAAGAAAAGCAGAGTATATGGAGAGTAAAAGAAAGGTGAAGAGAGTGGTGAGAGAGTGCAAAAGGAGAGAAGATGATAGAGTGGGAGAGGCACTGTCAAGAAATTTTAATGAAAATAAGAAAAAATTTTGGAGTGAGTTAAACAAGTTAAGAAAGCCTAGGGAAAGTATGGATTTGTCAGTTAAAAATAGAGTAGGAGAATTAGTAGATGGGGAGAGGGAGGTATTAGGTAGATGGCGAGAATATTTTGAGGAACTTTTAAATGTTGAGGAAGAAAGGGAGGTGGTAATTTCATGCACTGGTGAAGAAGAGCAGAATGTAAGTGTGGGGGAGGTACGTGAGGCATTACGTAGAATGAAAGGGGGTAAAGCAGCTGGAACTGATGGGATCATGACAGAAATGTTAAAAGCAGGGGGGATATAGTGTTGGAGTGGTTGGTACTTTTGTTTAATAAATGTATGAAAGAGGGGAAGGTACCTAGGGATTGGCGGAGAGCATGTATAGTCCCTTTATATAAAGGGAAAGGGGACAAAAGAGATTGTAAAAATTATAGAGGAATAAGTTTATTGAGTATACCAGGAAAAGTGTATGGTAGGGTTATAATTGAAAGAATTAGAGGTAAGACAGAATGTAGGATTGCGGAAGACAAAGGAGGTTTCAGAGTGGGTAGGGGATGTGTAGATCAAGTGTTTACATTGAAGCATATATGTGAACAGTATTTAGATAAAGGTTGGGAAGTTTTTATTGCATTTATGGATTTAGAAAAGGCATATGATAGAGTGGATAGAGGAGCAATGTGGCAGATGTTGCAAGTATATGGAATAGGTTTTAAGTTACTAAATGCTGTAAAGAGTTTTTATGAGGATAGTGAGGCTCAGGTTAGGGTGTGTAGAAGAGAGGGAGACTACTTCCCGGTAAAAGTAGGTCTTAGACAGGGATGTGTAATGTCACCATGGTTGTTTAATATATTTATAGATGGGGTTGTAAAAGAAGTAAATGCTAGGGTGTTCGGGAGAGGGGTGGGATTAAATTATGGGGAATCAACTTCAAATTGGGAATTAACACAGTTACTTTTTGCTGATGATACTGTGCTTATGGGAGATTCTAAAGAAAAATTGCAAAGGTTAGTGGATGAGTTTGGGAATGTGTGTAAAGGTAGAAAGTTGAAAGTGAACATAGAAAAGAGTAAGGTGATGAGGGTATCAAATGATTTAGATAAAGAAAAATTGGATATCAAATTGGGGAGGAGGAGTATGGAAGAAGTAAATGTTTTCAGATACTTGGGAGTTGACGTGTCGGTGGATGGATTTATGAAGGATGAGGTTAATCATAGAATTGATGAGGGAAAAAAGGTGAGTGGTGCATTGAGGTATATGTGAAGTCAAAAAACGTTATCTATGGAGGCAAAGAAGGGAATGTATGAAAGTATAGTAGTACCAAGACTCTTATATGGATGTGAAGCTTGAGTGGTAAATGCAGCAGCGAGGAGACGGTTGGAGGCAGTGGAGATGTCCTGTCTAAGGGCAATGTGTGGTGTAAATATTATGCCGAAAATTCGGAGTGTGGAAATTAGGAGAAGGTGTGGAGTTAATAAAAGCATTAGTCAGAGGGCAGAAGAGGGGTTGTTGAGGTGGTTTGGTCATTTAGAGAGAATGGATCAAAGTAGAATGACATGGAAAGCATATAAATCTATAGGGGAAGGAAAGAGGTGTAGGGGTCGTCCTCGAAAGGGTTGGAAAGAGGGGGTAAAGGAGGTTTTGTGGGCGAGGGGCTTGGACTTCCAGCAAGCGTGCATGAGCGTGTTAGATAGGAGTGAATGGAGACGAATGGTACTTGGGACCTGACGATCTGTTGGAGTGTGAGCAGGGTAATATTTAGTGAAGGGATTCAGGGAAACCGGTTATTTTCTTATAGTCGGACTTGAGTCCTGGAAATGGGAAGTACAATGCCTGCACTTTAAAGGAGGGGTTTTGGGATATTGGCAGTTTGGAGGGATATGTTGTGTATCTTTATACGTATATGCTTCTGAGCACCTCTGCAAAAGCAGTGATAATGTGTGAGTGTGGTGAAAGTGTTGAGTGATGATGAAAGTATTTTCTTTATGGGGATTTTCTTTCTTTTTTGGGTCACCCTGCCTCGGTGGGAGACGACCAACTTGTTGAAAATATATATATATATATATATATATATATATATATATATATATATATATATATATATATATATATATATATATATATATATATATATATATGTCGTGCCGAATAGGCAGAATTTGCAATCTTGGCTTAAATAGCAACGTTCATCTTGCCATATAGGACATGTGAAAATTTGTGTATGCAATAATTTCGCCAAAATCATTCTGAACCTAACGAAAAAAATATATTTCACTGTGTTTGTTTAGTTTTAAATTACTGTAAACAAATCTAAAACATATTTAGTTGGGTTAGTCTAAAATAAATTGTTCTTGTTATAATAAGGTTATGTAAGTTTTCTAAGATTCTTTTGGTGCAAAATTATAAAATTTTACATTAACATTAATGAAAAAAATATATCTTTGAATGTATAAGAGAAAATTTTAGAAAGGACTTAATTTTAAATGAGTCCTTGCTAATTGACCAGTTTTACATATATATTATATATATATATATATATATATATATATATATATATATATATATATATATATATATATATATATATATATATAAAATATATATATATATATATAATATATATATATGTAACAAGTCGGCCGTCTCCCACCGAGGCAGGGTGACCTAAATGGAAAGAAAATCCCCGAAAAGAAAATACTTTCATCATCATTTAACTCTTTCACCACACTCACACATAGTCACTGTTTTTGCAGAGGTGCTCAGAACACAACAGTTTAGAAGTATATACGTATAAAGATACACAACATATCCCTCCAAACCGTCAATATCCCGAACCCCTCCTTTAGAGTGCAGACATTGTACTTCCCATTTCCAGGACTCAAGTCCGGCTATGTAAAAATAACCGGTTTCCCTGAATCCCTTCACTAAATATTACCCTGCACAGTAAAACTACTGTACACTTCCTTCATTCTGAAGGAAGGGCGGGGATATCACAGTTCTGAGAATACACTGAACGGTGTTGTCAGCACGCTTCTGGCAAGACAGTGTTGGAATGAGTGACGATGACAGCGTTTTTTTCTTTCTTCGGGTCACCCAACCTCGGTGAGAGACTGCCATTGTGCTAGTGTGAGCAATATACTCGAAGCTAAGAGTGTTGTTAATGACTTGAGGTTGACGTGTCTATAATTGCTCTGTTGCCTTCATATCTCCATACACACAACACTCATAGCAAGACACATACACAACACTCACAGTAAGACACATATACAACACTCACAGCAAGACACATACACAACACTCACAGCAAGACACATACACAACACTCACAGCAAGACACATACACAACACTCACAGCAAGACACATACACAACACTCACAGCAAGACACATACACAACACTCACAGTAAGACACATATACAACACTCACAGCAAGACACATACACAACACTCACAGCAAGACACATACACAACACTCACAGCAAGACACATACACAACACTCACAGTAAGACACATATACAACACTCACAGTAAGACACATATACAACACTCACAGCAAGACACATACACAACACTCACAGCAAGACACATACACAACACTCACAGTAAGACACATATACAACACTCACAGTAAGACACATACACAACACTCACAGCAAGACACATACACAACACTCACAGTAAGACACATATACAACACTCACAGTAAGACACATACACAACACTCACAGCAAGACACATACACAACACTCACAGCAAGACACATACACAACACTCACAGCAAGACACATACACAACACTCACAGTAAGACACATATACAACACTCACAGCAAGACACATACACAACACCACAGCAAGACACATACACAACACTCACAGCAAAACACATACACAACACTCACAGCAAGACACATGCACAACACTCACAGCAAGACACATTCACAACACTCAGAGCAAGACACATACACAACACTCACAGCAAGACACATTCACAACACTCACAGCAAGACACATACACAACACTCACAGCAAGACACATACACAGCACTCACAGCAAGACACATACACAACACTCACAGCAAGACACATACACAACACTCACAGCAAGACACATACACAGCACTCACAGCAAGACACATACACAACACTCACAGCAAGACACATACACAACACTCACAGTAAGACACATACACAACACTCACAGCAAGACACATACACAACACTCACAGCAAGACACATACACAACACTCACAGCAAGACACATGCACAACACTCACAGCAAGACACATACACAGCACTCACAGCAAGACACATACACAACACTCACGGCAAGACACATACACAACACTCACAGCAAGACACATACACAGCACTCACAGCAAGACACATACACAACACTCACAGCAAGACACATACACAACACTCACAGTAAGACACATATACAACACTCACAGCAAGACACATACACAGCACTCACAGCAAGGCACATACACAACACTCACAGTAAGACACATACACAACACTCACAGCAAGACACATACACAACACTCACAGTAAGACACATATACAACACTCACAGCAAGACACATACACAGCACTCACAGTAAGACACATATACAACACTCACAGTAAGACACATACACAACACTCACAGCAAGACACATACACAACACTCACAGTAAGACACATATACAACACTCACAGCAAGACACATACACAACACTCACAGCAAGATACATACACAACACTCACAGTAAGACACATACACAACACTCACAGCAAGACACATACACAACACTCACAGTAAGACACATATACAACACTCACAGCAAGACACATACACAACACTCACAGCAAGATACATACACAACACTCACAGCAAGACACATGCACAACACTCACAGCAAGACACATACACAACACTCACAGCAAGACACATACACAACACTCACAGCAAGACACATTCACAATATCTCACTCCAAAAATCGCCACAACGAGGCCAGGCCAACACATTAGGCTGGAATTGTAGACGAGAATGTACGCAGCAATATTACACATGATGAGAATTTGTGGGATGTGTGTGTGTATGTGTGTGTGTGTGTGTGTGTGTGTGTGTGTGTGTGTGTGTGTGTGTGTATGTGTGTGTGTGTGTGTGTGTGTGTGTGTGTGTGTGTGTGTGTGTGTGTGTACTCACCTAATTGTGGTTGCAGGGGTCGAGACTCAGCTCCTGGCCCCGCCTCTTCACTGATTGCTACTAGGTCCTCTCTCTCTCTCTCTCTGCTTCCTGAGCTTTATCATACTTCTACTTAAAACTATGTATGGTTCCTGCCTCCACTACTTCACTTGCTAGGCTATTCCACTTCCTGACGACTCTGTGACTGAAGAAATACTTCCTAACGTCCCTGTGTGTGTGTGTGTACTCACCTATTTGTACTCGCCTATTTGTGGTTGCAGGGGTCGATTCATAGCTCCTGGTCCCACCTCTTCACTGTGTGTGTGTGTGTGTACTCACCTAGTTGTACTCACCTAGTTGAGGTTGCGGGGGTCGAGTCCGAGCTCCTGGCCCCGCCTCTTCACTGATCGCTACTAGGTCACTCTCCCTGAGCCGTGAGCTTTATCATACCTCTGCTTAAAGCTATGTATGGATCCTGCCTCCACTACATCACTTCCCAAACTATTCCACTTACTGACTACTCTGTGGCTGAAGAAATACTTCCTAACATCCCTGTGATTCATGTGTGTGTGTGTGTGTGTGTGTGTGTGTGTGTGTGTGTATGTGTGTGTGTGGTGTGTGGTGTATGATCACTTACATGTGTGTGCGTATAATTATCTAGCTGTTGGTTGACTTTATATGGACCAATCGTACTTTTCCCTGAAACTGAGTATTGTTTATGATTTTACTACACTGTGTTCTGGTGTGTTCTGCGTCTCGACTACCCTAATACACGAGTCTCTGATTTTTCAGTCCGCTTGGATATTTTATATGTCTTAATCATATCCCTTCACATTTTTCATTGTTTTTGTTTCTTAGAATCAGATTAGTGGACGGAGGGTAAAGCCTTCACTACTTCTTGAGCTGAATTAATCAAACGGGCTTAACACTGCACAAAATAGAATAATAGGAGAATAATGCAACAATGATTCAAAAATGATACAACAGTGTGACAGATGCAGTGTCTGGCAGATCTTTCACATCTGGCAGACACTGCAGCATCATGGGATCTTGATACAAAGAATTCTTCAACTTGTCCTACCTTTGGACGAAGACCTACTTCGACTAGTGGATGGTTCCACTGTGACCCCGCCTCCCCCTGCTTCGCCTCACCTATGCTGTACATTCTACAAGATTGATGGACTGAGCACATCGACTTCAGGCTGAGGGACTGATTACCTCAAATTCTTCCTCTCCTTGCACCTTTTTGCTTTGTATTGGACTGATGAAGCCACTGTGTGGCGAAAAGTTTCTTCAGTAAAGATTCCCGTAAGTCGCATAAATGTCTCAGTTATCATAATAATTTTTCTTTTATATCATCTAGATTTCAAGAGGAGACCTAGCCAGCCGTTTGTAGCTTTTACTAAAAATAAATGCAATGAGTCTATCCACTGTTCTCGTGCATCAATATTCATGTCGTTTGTGCAACATTGCGCCGATATAAAAACCCTTTTTATTGTTGATGCAGCATTGTGCCGATATAAAACTAATTTTTGGTTATGCAACATTGTACCGATATAAAATTATTTTTGGGGTTATGCAACATTGTGCCGATATAAAAACCATTTTTTTCAGTATAACTGAAATTCCATTTTTTGCAAGAATTTTTATCCACTGATTAGAAATACACTTTTCAGTGAGATATCCATAGTAGGTGGGCGCGCATGTGCAGGATAGATGAGCAAAGATCGCCAAGATATACAATGTTTTAAAACTGGGGGACCAAAAAAAACTTGAGGTATAGAAGGAAACTGGAGAGTTGACTTGCCTCAGGCCCGACCTATCAAGTTCCTCGATGGCATCAAGACTCTGTGAATGAGGAAAGGTTTCGTCTCGAAATTTTCGGAGTTTGTCTTGCCGTGCTAGTGTGTCCTGGAAGCAGGCCTGGATTAAGGTAGGAGCTTTAGGGGCTGCAGCCCAGGGGTCTCTGCGAGCTGAAGGGTCTCCGCCAGCTGGAGGGTCTCCGCCAGCTGGAGGGTCTCCGCCAGCTGGAGGGTCTCCGTCAGCTGGAGGGCCTCCGTCAACTGGAGGGCCTCCAGGGGCTGCAGCTCAGGGGCCTCCGTCAGCTGGAAGGCCTCCAGGGGCTGCAGTTCAGGGACCTCCGCCAGCTGGAAGGCCTCCAGGGGCTGCAATTCAGGGACTTCCGCCAGCTGCAGGACCTCCAGGGGCTGCAGTTCAGGGACCTCCGCCAGCTGAAGGACCTCCAGGGGCTGCAGTTCAGGGACCTCCGCCAGCTGAAGGATCTCCAGGGGCTGCAGTTCAGGGACCTCCGCCAGCTGAAGGACCTCCAGGGGCTGCAGTTCAGGAACCTCCGCCAGCT
>NC_069406.1:67681039-67683539 GCF_026875155.1 Cherax quadricarinatus
CTGTAAACGTATCTAAAATATATTTAGTTGGGTTAGGCTAAAATAAATTGTTCTTGTTATAATAAGGTTAGGTAAGTTTTCTAAGATTCTTCTCGTGCAAAATTATAAATTTTTACATTAACAATAATGAAAAAATATATATATTTAAACGTATAAGAGAAAAATTTAGAAAGGACTTAATTTTAAATGAGTTCTTGCTAATTGACCAGTTTTACACACACACACACACACACACACACACACACACACACACCACACACACACACACACACACACACACATATATATATATATGTATATATATATATATATATATATATATATATATATAATATATATATGTACATATATAAAATATATATATATATATATATATATATATATATATATATATATATATATATATATATATGTCGTGCCGAATATGTAAAACTGGTCAATTAGCAAGAACTCATTTAAAATTAAGTCTTTTCTAAAATTTTCTCTTATAAGTTTAAAGATATATTTTTTTGATTAATGTTAATGTAAAAATTTTTAATTTTGCACCAAAAGGAACTTAGAAAACTTACCTAACCTTATTATAAAAAGAACAATTTATTTTAGCCTAACCCAACTAAATATATTTTAGATTTGTTTACAATAATTTAATACTAAACAAACACAGTGAAATATATTTTTTTCGTTAGGTTCAGAATGATTTTGGCGAAATTATTGCATACACAAATTTTCACTTATCCTATATGGCAAGATGAGCGTTGCTATTTAAGCCAAGATCGCAAGTTCTGCCTATTCGGCACGACATATATATATATATATAATATATATATATTATATATATATAATATATATATATATATATATATATATATATAAAATATAGGGAGGTACCACCTCTAGAACTGTCCTAGGGACCCTCATCCTCAGAGAAAAGAATAAACTTGCTTCAGGGAAAACTTGAGGTTCTCCCTGAAGCTGTTTGAGAATTTTCTCCTACCACCCCCTATATTTCAAGTATGTTTTATTTAAAGACAAAATACATTGGCCAAACATTCACAAAAATACAACAGAAAGTAAAACAACATAGGTAACTCAGAGATACATCTCGAATACTTCGTCCAGCTCCCCTGCGGTGGGCCGCGTGCCCAGAATGCTGCAGGCATTTCCTCTCTGGATCTCAACACTGAGTCTCTGAAAGAGGAAGCTGGTCGCCCTGTGGTCCTTGGTTTCTATGATGAGCTTTTCACCTAGCTCTTTGAGGAACTTTAGAGCACACTTGCTTCATGCTCCAAGGGTCTCCGACCCTATTGGAATGAAGTTATAGCAAGGGGGAAGGTCTTCATATTTTCGGATCTTCTGGGTCTCCCTGTCCCTGGCAGCTCCACCCCCTTCCACTACAGAGTATGGCAAGTAGGTGTCTGCCAATGTGGCAGCACAGGTGTAGTCCCAGGCAATCTGCTTTCCATCCTTCCATGGTAGCACAGTGGCTCCATCAGGACGCTTTTTACTTCCATCGGACCTCTGTACTTGGGGTTCCCGTTGAGCTGGGCAACGGGCTGTGGCGAGGCTTCTCTTTATTATATCATTTACCTCCTCATGCCTGGCATACTTCCCTTCTGCTGTGTGACACACGAGACCATGAAGTCCGAATTGATCAGCTGTCGCCCTGCCGCAAATACACCTATGTTCGGTGAGGATGGGGGCGGCTAGGCGAAGAGCAACACCAATCCGAATGGCCTGTGGGTCGAGACGGGTGCCCAGGGAGGAATTGGGAACAGCTAACAGGAAATCTCCTGAGTGTGGTGCCTTCACTGCCAGGAGACGAGCTTTGCTCTTTCCTGAAGCATTGGAGAGCATTGTGTTGGCGATTTTTTCCATGATCGGTTTGTCCCAGTGGGACTGTTTGTGCTGTTTGGGGGGAGCTGGTCTACTGGAGGAGTCTGTAAGGGTGTCCCACCGAATCGCTGCTTCAGTAAACCTGGGGTCTTGAGCTCCTACCACATCTCTCAAGCGTTCGGGCACTAACTTCTTGACTAATGCACTGGAAGCCAAACACGAAGACAGAAAAACAGGTAAAGCAATATGCGTTGCTTTACGCACCCCTATACCTCCCAGTCGCACTGGGAGGGTTGCCTGATCCCATTGCTCATCCTCTAGTGACAGGTTCAGTGCCTTAAAAGTTGATCTCAGGTGTGCGTCATATTCATCGAGTGTTGGGTTGTCAAAAGAGGGTGCACACCTCAAGAAGTAAGTGAGTCTTGGCATATATAAATATATATATATATATTATATATATATATATATATATATATATATATATTATATATATATATATATATATATATATATATATATATATATATATATATATATATATATATATATATATATATATATATGTATGTAGGGCAAAACAACCACTCTGAAAGAATAGAGAAATTCCAAGCGCTTTCGTGACTACTCACATTATCAATAATGTGAGTAGTCACGAAAGCGCTTGGAA
>NC_069406.1:67686039-67693539 GCF_026875155.1 Cherax quadricarinatus
AACCAAAAAAAAAAATCCTGTGTTGCACATGTGTCTTATCAACACAACAGTATTGTACACCGTCAAGAGTTTTCTTTTTTCCTAGTAATGGTTAACGCGGCGTATAAGACCGTACTGTAAAGAATAACTTGGCACTAACCCAGGGTGCCAAGGTTAGTGTGGAGAGAAATATTCAAGGAAAAGATGTGTGACATATTTACAAATGAAAAAAAGGAAGAATGGGAAACAAAATAGTCATTAAAAATTAAAGGGATGGGGGAAGGGAAAAGTGTTTCGGAGTTTATGAAAATTCTCAACCTAGATCTGTCCTAGGTATGAGGGGAGGGGGTGAGCTGAGAGGCCGTGAGGCCTAATAATGGGTGCTGGTCTAGTGCCTGCCGCACTCTAGCAGCTGGTCTAGGGCCGTGCCTGGTAGCTTGGCTAGTGCTGCCCCTAGCACCTGGCCTTAGGACATTCCTGGCCTTTGGTTTAGAACCGTCCAAAGCAGCTGGTCTAGGGCCGTCCCTGCCAGGTGATCAAGGACGTTCCCTAACACCTGGTCTTAAGCTATTCCTGGCCTCTGGTTTAAGGCCGTCCAAGGCAGGTAGTCTACGACCGCCTCTGACAGCACATGACACAAATTCGCTAATGTATACTGGTGGGGTATCTCCGTTGATGACAGACACTCTGATGACACCACTCTGGATGGTAACCTCTTATTTGTCCGGGATGATGATCAACATGCAATGCAGAACTATGTCAACGACCTTGTTGCAGTGGATGTATATTCAGTGCAGAGCCACGTGTCAACGGCACGTGGCTCTGCACTGAATATAGATGTGAAACGTTATGTTTTATATCTATATTTCGTTGTCAATAACGTTGTTGCAGAAGATGAAGGTGCGATGCAAGGCCTTATATCACCGACCTTTAAACTGAGAACTAACACGCAGTGTAAGGCTATAACAACAATAACCTTTCTTTGCAGAGGATTAAAATACAATGTAAAACTCTGCAACAAAGCTTGCAAAGGATTAACATGCGATATAAACTAATACACGTGACCTTGGTGAAGCTCACAAACATGCAATAATTGACCTTACCATCAGTAGCCTTGAGACTCGTAACTGGAAACACCTGCAGGGGTAATAAAACTCCGTAATAAAAACATAAATACAGCTTGAAAGAAATGCTGGTGACTGCATGATACTTTACCAAAATATTGAACTGATATCCCAGTTACACAAGTATTTTTTCACATGCCGTCTCGTTGTTGTGACAACGTCGGTGTACGCGCGGAAAAAGGTTTGCATTAGGGTATTAATGTTTATATTAGATGACGGAATGTTTGCGTGTGAGTTGCCAGTGAAGTGGGTGAGGTTAGGTGATTGTGGTGTTGAGAGACAGTATTGAGAGTGGTTAGTACTGCGACGGTCACTCTGGAAAATTCATGATGCCTGATTACGTGTATTACTAACCGCGTCCTTCTGGCTTGTATGTATACATACACTTAGACAAATGTATATGATAGGGTGGATAGGGAAACAATGTGGCAGATGTTTACAAATGTGTGGAAGAGATGGTAGGTTACTTCAAGAAGTAAAAAGCTTTCATATGGATAGGGAGGAGCTAGTTAGGGTATGTAGGGGAGTGTATAATTATTTTTCAACATTACTAAATCTGAGGCAGAAATATGGGACGTCACCATGTTTAACATATTAACAGAAGGGAATGTAAAATAAGCGAACGCAGGGATGTTGCGGAGAGGCGTCGAACTGAATGATAATGAATTTCGTACAAAGTGAGAGTTGTCACAATTGCTTTCTGCTGATGACGCTGTTCTTTTGGGAGATTCTGAAGAGATGTTGCAAAGGTTGGTAAACGAATCTATGCGGGTATGTAAAAGAAGGAAACTTAAAGCAAATATTGGGAAGAACAAGGTGATGAGAGTATTAACAAACATAGACAGTGAGGGATTGGATATCTGATTAAAGGAAGGTGGTATGGAGGAAGTAAATGAGTTCACATATTAGGGAGTGGATTTGTCGGCAGATGGTTTTATGAGAGATGAGGTGAGCCACAAAACTGATGAAGGAAAAAAGATAAGTAGTGCATTACGGCATTTGTGAAGACAAATAACTTTATCTACAGAAACAAAAGGGGGAATTTACCAGGGTATAGCAGTTCCAATACTGTTATATGGATGTGAAACATAGGCTTTGAGTGTTTCAACGAGAAGATTGGAAGGAAGGGGTAAAGGAGGTTTTTGTGTGAGGAGATTGGACTTCCAGCAAGCATGTGTGGTTTTTAGGACTTGACAAATGTTTTGTAGGACTTGACATGCTGTGTGTGTGTGTGTGTACTCTAGGCCTTTCGTGTTCCAGTCAACACATCAAGAGCTTGCAATGTTGCAGAAAAGAGGATGAAATACGAGCAAACACGTTTAGGTTAGTTTAATTAAGGTCAGGTGCTGCATGTGGGGTCGGGGGCTATTTTGATGGTTGTCTCCAGTTTGGTCTCCGGTTTGGGCACTATGACTGGCGAGAACCTCTGAAATCATACAAGTGCCATGAATTTGTGTGACTGGTGTTGCAGCGGCAATAAGAGCAAACTCAAATAAGTTCGTGTTGTGTTGGTCAGCAACATACATCACGAAGAGAGTATCTCTTGAGTGTATATCATCCCGAGTAGTGGATGCGAGGAGGTAAACGTTGAGGAGACGTGTAGAAATCTGAGACGGTACTCACTAGTGCGTATGCCAGAAAGGCGATGTATACAACGTCTGCACTATACCCTAGAACTTCCCCTTCCATCTCTTAAACTTCAAAGACGCCAAATAAGTAGTCACTGTGAGAGAAACGTCATTAAATAAGACTAATTTTGTTAATGTATGATACATTATGTTAAAAAAAAGCCACATAACGGGGGAAGGCGATTATTAGTATAATATTTCGCTTTGGGTAAAGTTTTATCACGTCATCATTGATAACCTGGCAATACTCTACATACAGCGAAAACATGTTTCCAGTAAAAGCTTATTATGCAGTATGTCATCTCTTCAGTACTGAAGGTATTTTATCTGTTTCCAGCTTGACTTAACTATAATGTAAATACACGTTACATTAAAGACCGGGATAGGTTGAGAAAGTCGTTTACCTGAGCCGGATTTCACTCTAATGCTGTCACGAATCTGTTGAAATGGTAGCTGTTAAAATCAAAATTTGGCGGTCCAGTAATAATGTCTCGTCTAAGGATCGTAATTACCGTTCTTAGACCAGCAAAGGGTTCGTACATTTGCACCTTTTTCTTCACGTAAGCACCAGCAGCCTGGTGCTCCTGGGTTTGAGAATCTACGGTTACCTTCAGCTGGTCGTCCAAAATTATGTGAGGGGACTGGATGAGTGGTTTATGTACCGGTAATCTGACTCTCTTCTGGCGTGGAGAGCGAGGCAGATAAGGTCCAATCCTCTGCTGATTTCAGATAACGCTTGTTAATAATTTATATTCGTTGTGCATAACAAAGCATTTATTGGTGTGTAACTGTGTGTACACCGGCCAATTAATCTTTAACAAGGCGTAATGTGGGCGTGAATGAGGCTTTGTATTCACACCCACGATGAGACCATCTCTCCTCGACCCCAGCTGTATTTAATATTACTTAGGTCACATGTCTTGACTGGCATATTGGTTGCTTCTCTCATAAGTTTTTTTGTCAGGTGAAGAGAGGCTTGAGAATGAAGATAAAACATACAGCACTTCTCTTACCTTCTGTTTATTTTATGCTTAGTATCGGCCTACTAACCCATGCTAGGCAGGTGTTACTCACACCAACTGCTTATGCACTGTCTAGCCCACTTTTTCAGTTTAATGAAAGAGTTTAGTATATCCCTCAAATCATCTACAATTCTACTGCAAATTCAATATTTTCTTGATCTGACTTTCAACTCCAAGATGATGTAACTCACTCCTGAGTTGTTGACCCTCTGACCTTATATAAACAAGTTTGCTACTCACTCTCGTATCTACTTATGAGGACCTCAGCTGGTGATCGAAATTTACAGTCAATCACTTTACTGTCTGTCAACATGCGGGTTTTATCTACACACACACACACACACACACACACACACACACACACACACACACACACACACACACACACACACACACACACACACACACACACACACACACACACACAAGGATCAGTCCCAGGGCCGGTTCCGTTTCTTGTATACGTCAATGACATGGCAGAAGGGGTAGGATAAGAGGTATCCCTATTTGCAGACGACGTGAAACTAATGAGGAGAATACAAGCAGACGAAGACCAGGAAGACTACAATAAGGATCTGGAGAGGCTGTAGACCTAGTCTGACAAATGGTTCTTGGAGTTTAATCCTATGAAGTACAAAGTTGCAAAGGTTGTGAACCTTACTCATGGAGTAGGACCTTAGGATGATCATCATATTGAGCATTTCACCTGAGGCACATTAACCAAATAACTGAAAATGCGAGTCTGGAAAATATAGGAACATCTTTTCGAGGAAGAAAAGATACGAGAATGGAAAATCCGTAGAAAGTAAAAGACAGACGAGAACACAGAAGTGAGTAGTTTAGCAGGAAACTAATATGTAAGTGTGAGGAGTGAAGCTGAACGACAATTTGATAATAAACAGCAAAGGCAAAGTTTGAACCAAAACTGTTACCAGCATATCAGAAGAAAAACAACAGTAACATGCCAGGTAATTAGACGCACGAAAGACAGGTAAGGAAAACGAACAGGTAAGTCTGATAAGCGTTGATCAAACTATATGAAGCGGTCATGTCCGTGGAAACAGGGGAGCTACTAAACAACAATGTGGAAAAGGCAAACCGATAGATATTAGATGTCATACACACAACAGGGGAACATGGAACTGGATGTTTCAAAGGCACTTGGGGGAAGGAAGCAATGAATGTTTGTCAAGGAAGAGATGTCTAAATGGGGAAGATTAACAGGCTGGGTTCATCAAGGATCTCCATAAGGACTAATACTCTTTCTGGTTTATGTGAATGACCTAACGGATGGGACTGAATCGGATATGTCCCGTGTTTGCTGATGTAAAACTAATGAAGAGAATAAAAACAGATGAGATGAGGGGAAAGACTGGGAATGGATCAGGACAAACTGCAAGATTGGCCTGGTAAATGATTGTTTGAATTTATCCCCAACGAATAGAAGGTTATGAAGATTAAGGAAGGGTCAAGAATACTGGACACTGATAGTTGATTCGGGGAACAAAGACTGCAAATAAAATCCATCGCAAAAGGTCTAGGGACGAGCCTAGTGCCTGGAAGATCGCCAGAGGCTCACCTCAGCAAATGCTCGTCTGGCAACTCTATGAATAGCCTTAATTCCTAGCCCTTGATACAACATATATCAGGCCCATCCTAGAGTATGAAGCACCAGAATGGAGAGCACATTTGATCAAGCGTTTTAAGAAGCTGGCTAAAGTTCTTAGGTCGGCAACGAGACTAGTTCCGGAGCTAAAAGAACATGTGTGAGGAGAGATTAAAGGAAATAAACCTGGTGACATTAAAGGAAGGAAGGACTACGAGTGATATAAGCTCGAAATACTGAGAGAAATTGATGGGGTGGACAGGGATAGCTTATTCAAGAGGCGGGAAATAGGAACAAAAGGGTACAGCTGGGAGCTGAAAACACAGATTAGTCATAGGGTGATCAGAAAGTGAAACAACTTGGACAGTGGAGTGGAAAAAGCAGGATCCATACATTACATTAAGACAAGTTGCGATAAGGCTCTCGAAGCCAGGAGAGAGTGAAGCTAGTAGCGGCTTGCGAAGAGGCGAAGTCAGGTGCTGAGGCTCGACCCCTGCCCCACATATAGGAAAGTATATACATGTACTGGCAAGTACATATAAATGAGTGGAATGTCCTGAGCAGACACGAAGATCTCGTTTTTAACGAGGAGGAAGGAAGGAAGAGAAGGTTTATTGGGTCAAGGTCGTGGCATTATGGCTCACAAGACAGAGAGCCAAGGTCGTTCCGCCTCATCAATTTTATTCATGAGAATTCGCTAAACCCGGTGGGGGTTATACGGCGGTGAAATTTTCAACAGAGGATGGACTACTGTCAGTCTGTGCTCCATATAAGACTGTGCTCTAGAGTGAGACCTTTGACGTCACTTTCCTCTACATGATAAAGATACTTACATCCAGGTATCTATATCTGTGTTCACATTCTTATGTTTGTCTCCAAATACTTGTGTCTGTGTCTACATACTAGCGTCTGTGTCTACATACTTGTGTCTGTCTACATACTTGTGTCTGTCTACATACTTGTGTCTGTATTCATATACTTGCATCTGTGTCTCCCTACTTGTGTCTGTGTCCACCTAGTTGTACTCACGTAGTTGTGGTTGCAGGGGTCGAGTCATAGCTCCTGGCCCCGCCTCTTCACTGGCCGCCACTGGACCACTCTCCCTGCACCATTAGCTTTATCATACCTCTGCTTAAAGCTATGAATGGATCCTGCCTCCACTACATCGCTTCCCAAATTATTCCACTGCCTGACTACTCTCTGACTGAAGAAATACTTCCTAACATCCCTGTTATTCATCTGTCTTCAACTTCCAACTGTGTCCCCTTGTTGCTGTGTCCCATCTCTGGAACATTCTATCTCTGTTCACCTTGTCAATTCCTCTTAGTATTTTATATGTCGTTATCATGTACCCCTTATCTCTCCTATCCTCCAGTGTCTTCAGGTCAATTTTCCTTAACCTCTTCTCGTAGGACATGCCCCTTAGCTCTGGGACTAGTTTTGTTGCAAACTTTTGCAGGCTATTCATACAAATCTCTTGGTAATAATAATAATAATTATTATTATTATTATTATTATTATTATTATTATTAGTAGTAGTAGTAGTAGTATTATTATTACTATTATTATTATTATTATTATTATTATTATTATTATTATTAAAGGAGAAACACTAAACCCAAATGAGTCACACAGCTTTTGGAAGTGGAAATAGTAGGCAAAGAGCATTGAACCAGTGAAGTAAAGAATAGCTCTTATTTCCTGGATGAAGAGCCCTCCACCGGCGTCATGCCCCTCCCCCCCACATAACTCACCCACATGGGGACAGATGTATGCCGCCGACATTAAAAACAAAATGGGAAGTCAAGCATTAACTGACAATTGAAAATAATTAATGTGGAATTTCTCATTATTAATTAGTTGTAAATTGCCTGTCATTAGCAAGAGCGTGACAAAGCCAGTGATGAGCTTATTAATATTATATAAAAAATGATTTTATTCAGTTACAGCGGTAAGAGTCCCTTCAGAGGACTCTGATGCTGGTATTTAATGGCTCTTGATCTGAGGAATTAAAGTTATCGTTCCCCTCTCTCTCTTTTTTTTCACTTTCTCGGATCAAGTTTAATTGCCTCTCCTTTCTCCAGGTACTGTGTGACTTCCCCTACGGGCTCAGTGCTCACCCCTGATGATTGGTTTGTGAG
>NC_069406.1:67698539-67716039 GCF_026875155.1 Cherax quadricarinatus
AGACTCATAATTAGGGGCATAAACCAGGTAATCCAGCCAGACTCATAATTAGGGGCATAAACCAGGTAATCCAGTCAGACTCATAATTAGGGGCATAAACCAGGTAATCCAGTCAGACTCATAATTAGGGGCATAAACCAGGTAATCCAGCCAGACTCATAATTAGAGGCATAAACCAGGTAATCCAGCCAGTCTCATAATTAGGGGCATAAACCAGGTAATCCAGCCAGACTCATAATTAGGTCTATTGTCAAAGTCGGTTGCAGTTTATTCAGACGGTTAGTAAATATATTGAGCTCAACTATAGGCAAAGTTTCTAACTTTAGTGTTAAGAATAATATTGATTTAGTTAACAATCTAAACAGGATAACTAACTTAATTACAATATGGTTAGTTTTGATGTCATGTATACCAATTCCTACTTGAATTAAACATTCAACCTCCGCTCATAATCTTTACTAATGAGTTTGATTGAAATATCTCATTCTTTTTAATAATGATTTAATTATTAACGGGAACCAAAAATTTATGTTAAAAATACACAGAAAACTAACAAGTAGCTGATTGTATGTGTAGTATTGTTGTTAACATCACGACAGTTAAATGTTCTGTATTTTCTTCCATGTTTTTGTGAAGGCTCTGGTGGCCTGGTGGTTAACGCTCTCGCTTCACACGGTGAGGGCCTGGGTTCGATTCCCAGCCAGAGTAGAAACATTGGACGTGTTTCTTTCCACCTGTTGTCTATGTTCCCCATCAGTAAAATGGGTACCTGGGTGTTAGTCGACTGGTGTGGGTCGCATCCTGGGACACTGACCTAAGGAGGCCTGGTCACAGACCGGGCCGCGGGGGCGTTGACCCCCGGAACTCTCTCCAGATAAACTCCAGAACTCTGCGAATTTGCATCCCAGAGTTCATAGATGAGGAAATTGCGAAGATTTATGAAATAGCATATGATCCAAACTATCCAAACAGTTTAATTGGCGAATCTTTTAAAATTGGCAGAAATACACTTTACAATTGGATCGCTTGTAACTGACACACATACTGTGTAAACTACTGGAAACGATAATCAGAATGACATTGGTGATGAGTTTGGTATCGAGTAGCTTTACTGATGAACTCACTTTCCTTCTCTCTCTCTCTCTCTCTCTCTCTCTCTCTCTCTCTCTCTCTCTCTCTCTCTCTCTCTCTCTCTCTCTCTCTCTCTCTCTCTCTCTCTCCTCTCTCTCTCTCTCTCTCTCTCTCTCTCTCTCTCTCTCTCTCTCTCTCTCTACCACATTACGTTACACAACAAAAATACAAACTGCTGTTTTAATTTAACTCCTTTCACTTCGTTATACATTATTTTGTAATGTCCAGAATAGTATTAATACATATTACGTATAACCACGTAAAAAAATACCTGCTGCACTATGCAGTTAACACCTGCTCAAAACTAAGTAAACATGTGTCTAGCAGGCTTATAATTTTGTAGTTAATGTATTTGAGATTTGATTACAGCCAAATAAATCTGTTATCTTTTACGGTGTCAATGATGAGCCGGGAAAAGCGTGGAAAATTATATTCCTGTTTTGTGAGTTAAAAAAAAGTAAGTGATTTAAAGTACCTGAAGTTGGTAGGTAAATATCATTATATAAATGACTCATTATACCAACAAATAGATGACTAAAGTTTATATGCAACAGTTGTGTATTTTTTTTGGTCGAGACGAAGAGTTACCGCCAGGAATAATAATAATAATAATAATAATAATAATAATAATAATAATAATAATAATAATAATAATAATAATAATCTTTATTTCTAGGAGTACTTGTACAATGTATACAATCTTAGTGCATCTGCCTCCCCTATCTTGCTCACTCCAGTGCTACATGGGATGCATGATACATTGTGTATGTAGCAGATGATGTCAGAGAAGTGAAGTCTAGTAGAAGAAATGTCTGTTTAAGTTTAAAGTATTTTCACTCATGCATAAAGGTGATGTCAGTGACCTGGGATGTTGATGTCTTGTCTCATACAAGGTCCTAAGTATTACCTATCAAACGGGTCTTCGTCCTCATGAACGGGGCTCTTCATCGCAGCTATTGGAGCTGCTCTCCCATTCCTTGGATCAAACCTGTGAAGGTAATCCCTTCAAGGGATTATCACGTGTAGAAACCAATGATAATAATCTATGGTGTTTGTTATATAGCCTCTGTTATATAGTTGGTTGTGATGAGTAAGTGGGCCTGCTGGAAGCTAACACAGACAGCCTAGTTGACCTGTTGGTTAACAGGAAAGCCTTGTCCCTAGCCAGGATCGGTCCCAGGATCGATTTTAATGTGTAGACCATAAGCACCCCGACGAAAATAAGCCACAATGCTGACTTTTCTTGAGTTATCTCGGGCTGTTACCTCACTCGAGTTACCGGGTGTTATATTGGGTTTAAAGCCTCCTTGCTACACGAGGGTCATTAAAGCTGTATACATGTACACAGCCAGTCAAAGACTCTTTAATACCTAAAATAGGGATTAAAGCAAACTCTCGGTGAGTATACACAGAGAGATGTGCACCTCAGGGTGTGAATACGCTTCGAGATTACTAATCCAAACACGGTCTTGGCCTCGGTGATAACGGGTGGTTTTAGAAGGACCTACCTACTGCAGAGCCCTGGTTCTTATGTTATTAAAATCCTCACAGATTTAGCGAAGGAAGGGCCTGCCTTAGGAGCTTTCTGGAATTCCATGACAGTATAACGTAAATTAAACAAGAGAGACAAGGGTGGGAGGACTGCACTTTCTTAGCCTACAGAATGACCAATTTCCACACCGGAGATTGTCCCAGAAATTAAAATTGCAAGCAAAGATGCAAGGAAAACTACTCAAACGTATCAATGAGTAATCAGCGCACAGAAAACGTTGGGATAGATGAGAGTAACATGAGGGGGTTCCCCATGGATCAGTGCTAGAACAGGTTTGTGTATTATCCTAGAAGGATCTGCCAGAGGGGATCATATCTTGTGTAAAACTGTTTGCTGACGACGTGAAACCATTTAGAATAATAAGAACACTAGAAGACAGAGCCATGGGCTAGGAGACTTCGGACAGATTACAGGAGTGGCCCAAACAAGTGGCTTCTAGAGTTAAATCCAGACAAGTGCAATGTAATTCGAATAAGAGTGACTGAAGGTAAACCAGGTAAGGTGCATGATTTCGGAGGGAAGACCTAGGAGTAATTACTGCAACAAACATATTTCCAGAGGAGCATTGAAACCACATATTATCAGCGACACTTGAGAGGCTAGGCAGTCTTATATTTTAGAAGCCTCAATAAGGAATCCTTCACGACACTGTACACAACATATGCCAGTCCAAGTTTTTTTTATTCAGCATCGGTATCTTAAAAAGCACGTCAAGAAGCTGGAGAAAGAACAGATGACGGTAAATGGGATGATTCCATGAATGAGAAATAACCTGTTGAGAAGAAGCTTACAGAATTAGACCTGACAACCTCTGGAGAGAGCGAGAGGGAGAGAGAGAGAGAGAGAGAGAGAGAGAGAGAGAGAGAGAGAGGAGAGAGAGAGAGAGAGAGAGAGAGAGGAGAGAGAGAGAGAGAGAGAGAGAGAGAGAGAGAGAGAGAAGGACCAACGAGACACGATAACGACGTATAAGTTACTTGATACTCGAAGCAGACAGGATCAGTCAGAAACACAAAGAACAGGAACAAGAGGGCATAGGGGAAAGAGGGTAGTTAACAAATCGAATGACACACACACAACACACACACACACACACACACACACACACACACACACACACACACACACACACACACACACACACACACACACACACACACACACACACACACACACACACACACACACACACACACACACACACAAAACACACACACACACAGTTAAAGTGGTGGTTATCGGAGTTCCATCCCATCAAGTATAAAATCATGAAAACTCTGAAAAGAGACACACGACTTGAGACAGTGTATATATATACTGGAAAGATAACAAGGTGAACTGTCTCGCCGGGAAGAGGATGTGGTGATCTCTGGGATCATCTCACAAGAGGCAATAAATTAACTACATGAGAGGAAAACGCAGCTTGTCTTCTCACTGTGTAACTATCATGTAGAATAGGGTAGCAACACACTGCTGAAAGATCCTATTTTGCTAATTAAAAAGGCTTTAGACAGGTAGCTTATGCAAGAACTGCTTGTAGGAACTTAAATACGAATCTTGAAGAAGGATTGCGCTACAGAACTAGTATTTATTAGTAAAACGTTTCGCTCTGTAATAGCTATTATGAAGCTAAGACTTGATTTTGCTTTAACAGAGCAAAACGTTGTCCCAGTTAAGGCTAGTTCTGCAACTAATTTCCTTTACAAATGTCAACAAAACGCTCTTAACATCCCACACGCCTGAAAATTTTGCTTGTCGATGAGTACAGTTCTGTGTCGTTTCTTGCGAGTAGTGGACAGAGGATCGAGCCCTCATCATTTCTTTTCATGAAAGGCTCATGCAACTTTAGAGGTTCACATGAGTACAGTTCTTCTAGAACACTACTCACGACCAACGAGACACGATAACGACGTATAAGTTACTTGATACTCGATCAGAAACGCAGTAATTATTCCTAGATCTTTCTCTTTATCCTAACTCCACAAGACTTTGAAGAAGCAATAAATGACATGCCCATGTACTCTGCCCCAGGCCAAGACTCATAGAACTCCGTGTTCATCAAGAACTACAAGAAGCCCCTATCGCGTACCTTCAGCATTTTATGGAGAGGGAGCATGGACACAGGAGTCATCCCACACACACTAAAAACAACAGTCATAGCCCCACTCCACAAAGGTGGCAGTAAAGCAATTGCAAAGAACTACAGACCGATAGCACTAACATCCCATATCATAAAAATCTTTGAGAGGGTTCTAAGAATCAAGATAGTCAACCACCTAGATACCCATCAGTTACACAACCCAGGGCAACACGGGTTTAGAGTAAGTCGCTCCTGCCTGTCTCAGCTACCGGACCACTATGACAAGGTCCTGGATGCTGTAGAGCAGTGGTTCCCAAACTTTTTCAGCTTGTTACCCAATTTAACATGCCACATAAAGCATGTTACCCCTTTCACAAAATGTTGTTATTATTGATATATATGGTTAAACGTGAACGTATACAGCCTTGCATACTCTGCTAATCCTAGCAAAACCATTGAAAACGTAAGAACCACACATACATTATATATAAAATTAATAATAGCTACAAATTCACAGTAACAGTGGGTAAATACTAAACTATATACTGCACAGGGCAGTACACATACATACCAGCTTATGTCTACCTCGGCTGATGCTCACAGATAAACTGACAGTGTGAAATAGAGGCAGCCTCAGGAAGTGAGTGACGCGTACTGGACAGGTCGATCTGGGCTACTGAGTGACTTTCGTCCTGAAGCATACTTGTCAAAATACTTTTGGGTTTCCACACACTTAGCTATATATTTCTTCTTTTCTAATACTGTATATTAGTTTTTGATGTTTATTGTTATTTGGTTTAACTTTATTACTTACTTATAATAGGTTTACTTTACAACTTTATATACTAAGACAAAGTTAACAATAATCCTCATACCGGTACCGCATTGTTTTCTTGATTTTCAGAATTCATAACTTTTTTTCTGTCACCCCTCCATTACCCCCCAAAAATGGTTAAATTACCCCCAGGGGGTAATTTACCCCCAGTTTGGGAACCACTGCTGTAGAGGATAAACAAAATACAGATGTAGTATACACAGACTTTGCAAAAGGTTCCGACAAGTATGACCATGGTGTAATAGTACACAAAATGCGGGATAAAGGAATAACAGGATAAGTTGGTAGATGGATCTATAACTTCCTGACAAATAGAACACAAAAGGTAATAGTAAGCAGTAAAGTCTGAGGCAGCCACGGTAAAAAGCTCTGTTCCACAGGACACAGTACTCGCTCCCATTCTATTTCTTATCCTCATTTCTAACATAGACAGAGATGTAAGTCATAGCTCCGTGCCTTCCTTTGCGGATGACCCCCGGATTACCATGGCAGTGACCTCCATCGAAGACACCGCGAGTCTCCAAGCGGACATCAACCAAATCTTCGAATGGGCCACCCAAAACAATATGAAGTTCAACGAGGATAAATTTCAACTACTCAGATATGGGAAACTTGAGGAAATTAAAAATATATCAGGGTACAAGACAAATTCTAACCATACAATAGAGCGGAAAAGCAATGTGAAGGACCTGGGAGTGATAATGTCAGAGGACCTCGCCTTCGAAGACCGCAACAATGTATCTACCTCATCTGCTAGGAAAATGGTAGGATGGATAATGAGAACCTTCAAAACTAGAGACACCAATCGCTTGTGCTCTCTAGGCTGGAATACTGCTGTACACTAACAGCCCCCTTCAAGGCTGGCGACATTTCAGACCTGGAGAGTGTACAAAAAATTTTCACGACACACATAAACATGATAAGGCACCTAAATTACTGGGGAACGGTTGAAGGTCCTTGATTTGTATTCCCTGGAACGCAGGTGAGAGAGATACATGATAATATACACTTGGAAGGTCCTAGAGGGATTGGTACCAAACCTGCACACGAAAATCGCTCCCTATGAAAACAAAAGACTCGGCAGGAGATGCAACATTCCCCCAATGAAAAGCAGGGGCGCAACGAGTACATAGAGAGGCAACACAATAAGTGTCCGGGGTCCAAGACTGTTCAACTGCCTCCCAGCCTACATAAGGGGGATTACCAATAGACCCCTGACTGTCTTCAAGAAAGCACTGGACAGGTACCTAAAGTCAGTACCTGACCAACCGGGCTGTGGTTCGTACGTCAGCTTGTGTGTGGCCAGTAGTAACAGCTTGGTTGATCAGACCTTGATCCACTGTGAGGCCTGGTCTCAGACCGAGCCGCGGGGGCGTTGACCCCCGAAACCCTCTCCAGGTAAACTCCAGGTAAACGACTAGAGTATGCTGCGCCAGCTTAGTGTCACACCTGGTCCATCAAGTTTAAAAGATAGATAGAGAAAAATAAAAATTCACATGGTTACAACTACACTAGCTCCAGGACCATGGAGAAAAATTTAAACCAGAATCCAATGAACCTGGAGGACTCAATAACTTTGGGAGACATAGCAACGATATGTAAAATACCCAGAATATTATCATTAGAGTTTTGGAGAACAAGAGTATTAGGCACTCACTCTTGATTCCAGAAAAAGAAAAGGTAATACCAGTTCACTGAATCAACAGCTCCTAACACCGGCATTAGGCACCCAGACCCTACTTAAAGGATAAGATACCGAGATAGGGTGAGAACTTTTAAAATGAGATGAAAGACGACCAGGGGACACTGATGGAAAGTAAACACAGAAATGAGAAGAAGGTATATTAGAAAGTGCTTCTTTACTTATACGATGTAACAAAAAAGGGAAAGGATGTAATGGATGATGTGGTGGAAACAAGATCTATGCACAGCTTCGAGAGTAAAGATGAGAGGGATCAATATGCTAGAATCCACGTCAATCGATTGAAAAGCATGGCCAGGAGGCGAGACACGGCCCTCCCACTATCCCTCCCAGAGACTCGACAAGTACACACACATGCATGTTCGTATCAAAAAAATGTGTTTGGAGTGCACGCATGCATGCACACACGCATATTCGCACACGCGAATGCCGGCGCACAAGCATTTTGCCTTACACATACACTCACACATCATCGCACGGACGATACACAACAAAACACTGACACCTAAGAAAATAAACCGCAACGTAAGTGTTGAGATAGAAAGTAAACCGCTGAAAATCTAAAGTTTACAGGTAAAAATTTACAGCTAAAAGTCTACAGTTAACAATCCATAGCTGAACCGACACAGCCACAACGTGTACAAGAGATTTCTGTGGAGCTAAGGGAGGGGAAATGCCTCATCTATTGCTCAAACCATTTATCTTCAGAATTCCCTACACCACACAAGTAATCGTACTGAAAACGTAAATGCTAACAGGAGTAGATAAATGCTAACAGAAGTAGATAGACTTTCAACAAGTTGATTTGCTGTTAATATAAATGCATATACTACTAACATAGGCGGCCACTCTGCTAGCACAAGAGGACAGACTATTAACACAAGAGGACAGACAGATAACACAAGAGGACAGACAGGTATCACAAGAGGACAGACTGTTAGCACACAAGAGGACAGACAGGTAACACAAGAGGACAGACAGGTAACATAAGAGGACAGACAGGTAACACAAGAGGACAGACAGGTAACACAAGAGGACAGACAGGTAACACAAGAGGACGGCTAACAGAATAGGACAGTTATCACAAGAGTAGAGGCTTAATATAAATGAATAAATTGCCAAAATCAGTATATTGAGGGTCAACATAATAGGCAGCCAACATAATTATACAGACACTCAACATAAGAATAGACAGCCAACATAAGTATACAGACAGCCAACATAAGAATACAGACAGCCAACATAAGTATACAGACAGCCAACATAAGTATACAGACAGCCAACATAAGAATACAGACAGCCAACATAAGAATACAGACAGCCAACATAAGAATACAGACAGCCAACATAAGTATACAGACAGCCAACATAAGTATACAGACAGCCAACATAAGAATACAGACAGTCAACATAAGAATACAGACAGCCAACATAAGAATACAGACAGCCAACATAAGTATACAGACAGCCAACATAAGAATACAGACAGCCAACATAAGTATACAGACAGCCAACATAAGTATACAGACAGCCAACATAAGTATACAGACAGCCAACATACGTATACAGACAGCCAACATAAGTATACAGACAGCCAACATAAGAATACAGACAGCTAACATAAGAATACAGACAGCCAGCATAAGTATACAGACAGCCAACATAAGAATACAGACAGCCAACATAAGAATACAGACAGCCAACATAAGTATACAGACAGCCAACATAAGTATATAGACAGCCAACATAAGTATACAGACAGCCAACATAAGAATACAGACAGCCAACATAAGTATACAGACAGCCAACATAAGTATACAGACAGCCAACATAAGTATACAGACAGCCAACATAAGAATACAGACAGCCAACATAAGTATACAGACAGCCAACATAAGTATACAGACAGCCAACATAAGTATACAGACAGCCAACATAAGTATACAGACAGCCAACATAAGAATACAGACAGCCAACATAAGTATACAGACAGCCAACATAAGTATACAGACAGCCAACATAAGTATACAGACAGCCAACATAAGTATACAGACAGCCAACATAAGCGTAAAGACTGTCAACTTACGCAGATATCACTCCAACATAAAATATTTTTTCAATAAGACGCGGGTCTTTCACTGACAGCTTCAACCGTCCAGTACAAGGAACGAAAGAAAGATTTACAGCATAAAGGAGCAGAGAAGCATGTTACGGGAGACGTCAAGTCAGTGGTGTCGTGTCAGGTTACATGATCGCGGTGTCCTGCCTGGGTAACACACAGTTATTCAGTGTGTCTGACATTGCTGACACTCATGAAATCGTAGTAACAATTGTAAACAATCCACGGAACGGGTGGGGGTTGAACGCATGGCGAGTCGTAAAGCTTCAAGCCAGTAACTAGTAACTGTATTGTAGACCACTGATATAATAATAAGTGGTCATGTAATGAAGCATAGGAAAGGCAGCCAGACATCATAGATTGATGGTATATAATATCTTGAAGTTGATGAAGAATGTCGAAGGTTTCTTCAGTCGAATAGAGGCGAATCTAACACTGGAGACAGAATAAGTGATAGTTCTGAGATGGTCAGTCCTTCAGCCTTGATAGGTTATGGTCATTTTCTCATCCTAAGGCAGGGGCATCCGGCCACACTGGAGCAGAAGTGAGGTGTAGCAGCTGGAGGTGATTTCGTAGGTGAGCGTTGCCCACTAGCAGAAGCAGGTCATGCTAAACAGGCGAAATGTTTCGGCAGAAAAAGATACCCAAGTATAGCACATGTGTTCCTCAACTTGTCGTTATATACCATCATTAATATAATAATTGACTGACACAGCAACGCCATTGTATCTTGATACGTAGGAAGACTTCTTCAATTTTTTTCTATGCAACTCTTCAGCATGACCTGCCTCCTCTAATGAGCCATGCTTACCTGTGACATTACCTCCAGCTGCTACACCTCACTTGTGCTACAGTAAATAAGGCCTGGTCGCATGCCTCTGGTTTAGGTTCAGGGACTGATCGCCTCCTGTCAAGGCTGAGGGACTCACCACCTCAAAACTGCTTCTTGTAATGTCTCGAGATGTTCTCCCAGTGTTCTAGATGTTCTCTCAGTGTTCAGATGTTCTCTCAATATTCAAAATGCTCTGTCACCATTTTTTTTCCTGTAATGATAGCGATTAAACAGGAATAAGAATACTAGTGCATACATACGATAATAGCTTCGTTCAAAACACATTTCGATCCTGGGAGCTCGCAGTGACCAAGGTCCCAGGTTCGAAACTCATCCAGGAAAGATGCATTCACTTGTCTTCTTCCATTCATTTACCGATGTGCTGATAAAGCGGTAACCGTATACCATTCTGTGAGTTGTTTGCAATATTGTCAATACAATTAAGGTCTCTTTTAAAGCTCTTGTATACAGCGCGATTTTCTACTAACGCAGTTCAAAAACTGCATTCAACGTAAAATAGCAGGTATTATGAATAGCAATTTCGAATGCACAATTTTGAATGCACTTTTTTCAACCGCATTTACTAATTAAAAAATCACGCTATACAGAGGAGCTCAATAAGCGTTTACTGTATTACGATATCGCTAGTCAAATACCAGTGTCTAGTAAGCGTCAACGAGTGACACTGAGAGCACTGGGAAACAGACAAACGGAGTAGCTCAAGGACACGTACACTCACACACGTGTGCACAGGGAGGCTATAAAAGTATCGTAGGGACCGTATAATCAATACGACAAGAGTACACTTGAATGAATATGCACCTGGGGGGGGGGGTCAAGGACGAGTAACAATATGCAAAAAAATAATAATTCTAATCAGACCGTGTTTATAACTTAATGAGTATATGTCATGTGTAAACTAATAGTAATTAACACCTGTTTTTTGATAATTGTGACAGGAAATGCTGCGAGGTTACTTACCAGTGTATTGACTAGGGCGACAGTCGGAAGTGGAGTGCTCCCTGAACTTGTTCCTTGATGTTAACTCTTTATATTTCAACTCCGTAATCTGATATCACTTCTTTCAATCACGGCTGCTCTCACATGAAGATGCACGAGCATACATGCATCATTAGCGGTATATTTGTTTCTCCCCTTTCACTTTTGTTAGTGTCTCGTGGAGAGATTATGTTTGCCGTGTACCTCAGCTGTGAGCTAGCGCGGGGGCCGTTCAGACCGACCCCGTCGAGGGGAGGAGGTGTGGGAGCGCAGGTAGCTGAGGCTGGATGTTCCATGCTTCCGCCAACCCTGCTCCCTGCCTCTCCCCTAAATGGTCTTTTTGCTGCAATTGCAGCTACATTTCTGCTGTCATGGGCACTCTCTGGCTGTCATGGGCACTCTCTGGCTGTCATGGGCACTCTCTAGCTGTCATGGGGACTCTGGCTGTTATTTACGACTCATGTTCATCTCGTTGTTGCTTTCTCTTCACTTGGCATGGTTTTGCACTTGTGTTCTCATTTCTCTAGGATTTCAAGCGCTTGTCAGATCAGACACAGAGAATTAGTTTTTTCCTCCTTATACTGGCCGCCTGCGATGTGTATCTCTTGAATTAATTTGCGCTTTGATTGGCTGAGTTGGAACTGGGTTGTCCTTCATTAAGTTGCACTGGTTCTGAGGTTCACACATTTGTCAATAAAAACACCTGTTAAAAATTAATCGGTTTTTTTCTTTAATCGCAATATTTATCTATTATATTTGAAAGAAAAGCAAATCATATTCATATGAAACGAAAATAAAAAATCTTCAATCTAATTTTAGGACCAGCAAAGCTAATCAGCGCCAAATATAATAATTTTCCTTCGTAAACCACATATAAATTTTTTTAAAACGAGTTAAGAAATAAAAGGACTCGAAAAATAAGACTGTTTCCCGTCAATGAGTCAGCTTTAGCTGATTCATTGACGGTCCTCAAGCTTTCCTGAAATCGTTCTCAACTGTCTTTCATTCGCCTTCTCGTAAGCTGCATTTTCTTGCCATCTATAAATAGCTTCAAGATAGCCGTCTATATTTACAGACTATTTTCTTTTGAGTTTGTTGTCAGTATTAATCTTACTTTAGCAGCTGGGCAAATGTGAATTATTGTACCTCGTTTGGTTCGCTATGTTGCCTCAGTCTCAAGAGGCAGACAAGAGCTCCGAAGTTCAGAGCTACGAGCTCCCACTCTTCATGCCATCAGACAAGGCAGAAGGAAACTTGAGAGTTCAGAAGCGAAAGTTCCGACGTTCGACGCCATGGGAGGATCACAGAATATAAGGTAGACAGGATCTTGGTAGGATAAACCCACTATTTCTCGTAGTCCACGCAGTCAGGGGATCACATGGTAGTTCGTCACGGATCAAAGTGGTGTACGAGCTCACGTACAAGCACATGGTAAATATTCAAGTCGGTTTTCATCTTGTTTTCAGAGAGAGAGAGAGAGAGAGAGAGAGAGGAGAGAGAGAGAGAGAGAGAGAGAGAGAGAGAGAGAGAGAGAGAGAGAGAGAGAGAGAGAGAGAGAGAGAGAGAGAGAGAAAGAGAGATAGAGAGAGAATGCATAGAGGGACGTGAGAATCAACAAGTCCCCTGGCTTTTATGGCTTGTGTGACGAGTGGATGAAAGACACTCAGAGAGAAACAACTTTCCCGTCTCTCTTCCTCCTTCCACGGCTGCTGATCCCCGGGTTGACAGCAACGGCTGACCTCTGGAATGACAGCACTGGTCGGTGTCCAGGCTGTCTCCGGGGTCCAGGTAATAAGTTCGCAACAGAAACACGTCAACAGTTTTCAATGTAGTGTTTACTAATGTTTAAACAGGTTTTTTACCATTATTTCATTTTTTCTCACCACCAAGGTGTGTTTCACAAAAGTATAAACGTCGTTATTCTTTTTTTTTATCAAGCGAGATATAACTGTATTATGGCAAAGAAGTTTGTTTTTAAATCACATTTCACTCATTAAAAAAAAATAAATAAAAAAATACGAAAAAAATTTGCCTGGACACGAGAAAATATTCACCTATAGTTTAGAAACAAACTTTTTTTTTCAAAACGAGGTCAAAAGCGATAGTTGGAGTGGTGTACTTGTCGTTCAAGAGGGTGTGACGGACGCGGTGTTACGGATGTGGTGTTACAGGTGTGGTGTGATGGATGTGGTGTTACGGGTGTGTTGTGATGGGTGTGGTGTTACGGGTGTGGCGTGATGGGTGTGGTGTTACGAGCGTAGTGTTACGGCGTGGTGTCAATGGCGTGTGGCGGCGGCGGCGGCTTTGAAGACGCGAGAGCCGCAGCAACCTGCCGTCAGCGCCGCCGGAGGTGGTCTGATCCTCACTGCCTGACCTGCCCCGCCGCCCTCAAAACACCACCACGCATGCACGAACACACGCGCCTCCTGCTTCCTCCTCCTCTTCCTCCAACGCTTCCTCCTCCTCTTCCTCCTCCAACGCCTACTCCCCCTCCTCCTCCTCTTCCTCTCTTCCTTCTCTCGAACACCAGGACACTGTGCAACTCACATCCGCTTTTCCTTTCTCTATTTCCTCACCTTAAGTTGTCTTTCATTCCTCACCCTTAATATTCTCTCTTTCTCAACCCTAAACTTTGCATCATTCACCCGTAACTTTCTTTCACTATATAAAACGTGTAATATCGACACGTTGACGAGTACAATATATAAGCATCACCTGGGTATTTCTACTGAGACGCAGCTGAGTAGATGTGAATTGTTGACTGGTTGTCTGTGCTGCATCGTTCTCGTGAGGCAGCGAAGAGCACTCACGCTCCAAAGTTGGGACTGATAAGACTTGCTGTGTGAGCGAAACGTCTCTTCGTAAAAATGACCAGGTGCTGCATACGTCTCACTTATCATCTTTTTATTACCTCTTTAAACCTTATTTTTCTC
Organism: Cherax quadricarinatus; assembly: GCF_026875155.1. Lineage (NCBI taxonomy): Eukaryota > Metazoa > Arthropoda > Malacostraca > Decapoda > Parastacidae > Cherax > Cherax quadricarinatus. Next base: position 67,712,720 of record NC_069406.1, read on the forward strand.
TTTTTTAAAAGCATTAAAAATAATGGAACTCTGCAGTTGGCCTAATGGTTCATCATGGTAGGCAGAGTTCTCATCAAATTCGACCCTTTTCGCTCATGCAGCGTATCGTCATGAGTTGCTTCTTCAGAGCAGAAGAGGCAACTCCTGCCAAAAAGACACCCTTTTCATATATTTGTCTAAGTTAATATCGAAGCTTCCTCAGGTATTAGCTTCAATAACTTGGCAGACTGTTGCAATCATCCACAATTATTTTGCCAAACAAGCGTTTTTCTATATCCTTCTCTAATCTGATTCTATCCAGCTTGACTTATTAGCTTAGAATTCTTTCTAGAGTAGATTAGAGCTTTCAGTGAGTCCACTGTAATTTACTGAACAAAAATCTGTAATCTTAATTTCAGTTATGAAATTATTATATTTTCATGTAATATTGAAAGCGACCCTGTGATATCTATATTATTTATGAGGGTCTTCTTGTTTGCCCAAACTAGGTCAAGTACGTTGTTATGTCTAGTTGCTTGTCGCTAAGTGATGTTAAAAGGCAATCTTGCTCAACCTTCAGGAAGATTCTGGTCTCTTGATTCCTACTCAATGAATTGCAATCAATTTAGTTCTAATTTCTCCCAAGATTAGTACATTTTAGTATATTGTAGATTTAAATATTTCCTCCCCTAGCAGTCCTTCCTGGATACTTTCTAAGTTGGTTTAGAAAGACATGTAAGCAAACACTATAACGTGTCTTTCTAAATTAACTTGTCGGTATTTATTACCAAGGTTTATACCATACTTTCTAAGTACTTTGATCGATACAATGAACCTAAATTCATTATCTTGTTCTGGAAATTCTACCCTGATAGATTAAATGAGTATTCCTTCAGCACTTACATTTTTTCATGAAGAAATTCATGCTTTCACTGATAAATAGCACCTCCCTCCCACTCTCTTTATGCTCTTCTCTCAACGTGGAACAATTTAAACCCTGAATGTGGCATCTGGCAGACACGTCCCGACTCTTCAAATTAAACCATGTGTCAGGTATAATAATATTGGAGTTTCATAGCTTGTTTTATCTTGCATCAAGCGCTAAGACTATTTGTATAATAAGAGGTACAGGTTATGGAAGTTCATCTTTCGTGTGTTGTTCCCGTTCATTGTTGTCTTTCAACAATATTTGTTATTGTCACTGTTCCTGAAATTTCTTTCATAATCCTTCACTATCTCTCTTTCCTTAACTTTAACGTGTTTATTTTAGATATTCCTTTTTTTTTCTTACTTCCCTCCTCTTCAGTTTTCTAATTTCTTTTCTCCTCTTCTGTCGTTCCCTTTTCCTCTTCTCTCGTTCCCTTCTCCTCTTCTGTCGCTCCCTTCTCCTCTTCTGTCGTTCCCTTCTCCTCTTCTGTCGTTCCCTTCTCCTCTCTCTCCTTCCCTCAGTAAATCTCTCAGTTATCAGTCTCATCTCGTTAATTCTTCATAAGATGTCTTCTTCACTTGTCTCTCTACTTGTTTTATTGTCCCCTTCTTAATTCCCTCTCTTTCTTCTCTCCCTTCCTTCCCTATCTTCCATCTCTCCCTCACGATCTCTCCCTCACGATGTCTCCCTCACAATCTCTCCTTCACAATCTCTCCCTCACAATCTCTCCCTCACGATCTCTCCCTCACAATCTCTCCCTCACAATCTCTCCCTCACGATCTCTCCCTCACAATCTCTCCCTCACAATCTCTCCCTCACAATCTCTCCCTCACGATCTCTCCCTCACGACTTTAACTCTTCATCATGATTATCAGATTTCTTCCTCCCTCCCCCCCACTCCCTTTTCTTATCTTGTTTCCCAATTATCCTTTATTTCCATTATCTTCCCCATCCACCATCTCCTCTTTTTGTCTCCTATTTGTAATTCTTTCCTCTTGTTCATATCCTTCGTGCAGTTAAAAGGCTTTAAAACCCTAACAAGTAAAATACCGAATCTTCATGTCATCTGTTTTTTTAATAAAAACCGAAGAGAAAGAAGGAAAATACAATTTTCTATCCATAACAATTATTTTCGTAACACATCGGCATTAATAAAATAATTTTTAAGGCAGGGTGACTCGGGAAAAAAGAAACACTTCCATCATTATTCCCTCCATCACTGTCTTGCCAGAGACGCGCCTACACCACAGTTTCTTATTCATACGTCTTGAAGACACCGTGTCAGACGAGCGCATGATATTGCCAGGAATTCTTTCCCCTCACAGTTACCGTCAGAAATTTAACCTGGTTGGTAATTCTTCTTGTCAGTGGGTAGGAGGGAAGGTCTTCCACGATTTTTCGTAGGGGAAACTCTTGACCAACTGGCCAGAAGGGTAGGAGGAATAAGCAAAGTCTTGCGCTTCTTTCCTAACGTGTGTTTTACAGAATATGCATTGAAAATAACGATTATTATTATTATTATTATTATTATTATTATCATTATTATTATTATTATTATTATTGTTGTTGTTGTTGTTGTTGTTGTGTTGTTGTTTTTGTTGTTGTTGCTGTTATTGTTATTGATATTATTATTATTATTATTATTTATTATTATTATTATTATTATTATTATTATTATTGTTGTTTTTGTTGTTGTTGCTGTTATTGTTATTGACATTATTATTATTATTATTATTATTATTATTAATATTATTGTTGTTGTTGTTGTTGTTGTTTTTGTTGTTGTTGCTGTTATTATTTTTATTATTATTATTATTATTATTATTTTAATAAAGATGTTGATAACGAATAATCATTTCTTGCACCTGAATTTCTTCCCACATATATTCTCTTGTTTCTTTACTCAGAAATTTCCTTGAACTAGTTAACTTTGTATGTCTTCCGCGATACTTTGTTTTTGTCTTTAAAGAGGCGTTCCTTTAAACATTTTTGACGAAATAAAATATAATATATATATATATATATATATAATATATATATATATATATATATATATATATATATATATATATATATATATATATATATATATATATATATATATATATATGTATATATATATATATATATATATAATGGCTATTTTAATTATTTGAAATCCAAAATTAGTTCCTTTATTTTTCACAATTTAGCCTTAATCCTGTAAAATGTTTGCTTAAATAACATGCTTAATGTAATAATAATAATAATAATAATAATAATAAATAAATAATAATAATAACAATAATAATAATAATAATAATAATAATAATAATAATAATAATAATAATAATAATAATAATAATAATAATAATTATAATAATAATAATAATAATAATAATAATAATAATAATAATTACAATAATAATAATAT
>NC_069406.1:67721039-67788539 GCF_026875155.1 Cherax quadricarinatus
TCCGCATAGAGAAAAAGAATTTGTGAAGTTCATACTCCCATGCCAGTCTTTTCACTTGATTTGAGCCTCTGTTTTTTTTATACACCTCAATAAACACTCATTTTATTTTTTTTAATAATGCCAATATTGAAGCTAATTGAAAAAAAAAAATGTTTTTAGTAGCACTGATGAAAGACATACATACGCTCTTTACGCCACACGCACTCACTTGCAACCTCCACACGCACGCGTACCCTACACACGCACTCTCATCCACCATCATGCATAACCACTCCCCTAGCACTTACGTACGCATGGGCACTCCTCCCAAGCATCCGTGCGTGCGCGGACACACACACAGACACAAACAGGAGCTATGAATCGACCCCTGCATCCACAATTAGGTGAGTATACACACACACACACACACACACACACACACGCACACACACACACACACACACACACACACACACACACACACACACACACACACACACACACACACACACACACACACACACACACACACACACACACACTGTCATACTATGAGTCAGATGGACGTATCCTCATGGCCCACATTAAATAACACAACAGGAGATATAAATATAATAACAAGAGATATACTCCAGTCTGAAATATAATATGGGAATACCAATATCTTAGTATTGTCTTACCATGCGCTTATATTGGGGGACTTACATTCAGTGGTCAGTTTATTAGGTACACCCTTTTAGTATTGGGTAGGGCCTTTCATTATTCCCAGAACAGCCTGAATTCTTCGTGGCATGAATTTAATAATGTAGTGGAAACATTCTTTAGAGATCCTCGTCCATGTTGACATGATAGCATCACGCAGATGCTGCAGATTTGTCAGATGCACACTCGTGCTACGAATCTGTTATTCCATCACATCCCAAAGGTTCACATCAAATTCTGACTTTACCAACTGCATGTCGCTGCAAAAATCGCGATTCGTCAGACCAAGCGACGTTTATCCAATCTTCAACTGTCCAATTTTGGCGAGCCTGTGTACAATGTATCCTTAGTTTCCTGTTTTTAGACCACAGGAGTGGAAGCCGGTGTGATTTGCTGCTGTAACCCATCCACTTCAAGGTTTCGCGTGTTGTGCATTCAGATATGCTCTTATGCATACCACTTTTGCAATTTGAATTGCTATCACCTTTTTGTCTGCTTGAACTAGTCTGGCCATTCTCCTTTGATCTCTCTCATTATCAAGGTGTTTTCATTCACAGAACCACCGCTCACTGGGTGTTTTGTAGTTCTGTCAATAATCTCTGTAAACTCTAGATATTATGGTGCGTAAAAATCCCAGATCAACAGTTTCTGAGAAACTAAAAGAAAAACGTCTGGCACCATAAAAAGTCACTTAGATCACATTTCGTCGCCAGTCTGCTTTTAGGCACTGAGGAGCTGCCATCTAATATTTGTATTAAGGAGCAGGTATACAGGTGTATGTAATAAAGAGGCCGCTGACTAAACTGCTAAGATCATTTGCACACCTCTACAGTGGAAGGACTTAAGTTTTCACCAATCCTCTCTGTATACCCGAAGTACGGCAGCTGACCGCACCATTCGTCTAATCACACAGTATATATAAATTACCGCTTAGATGGGTTCTCACTATTTAGGTGATATCCACTTATAATAATGACACCATCAATGCAATTTTAAGATAGAGAATACTGAACACCTCCTTTCAATATATATATATATATATATATATATATATATATATATATATATATATATATATATATATATATATATATATATATATATATATATATATATATATATATATATATATTCAACAAGTCGGCCGTCTCCTACCGAGGCAGGGTGACCCAAAAAGAAAGAAAATCCCCAAAACGAAAATACTTTCATCATCATGCAACACTTTCACCTCACTCATACATAATCACTGTTCTTGCAGAGGTGCTCAGATACAACAGTTTAGAAGCATATATAAAGATACTGTATAAAAAGTGACCTGAAATAATATAATAAACACCATATAGAATATAATATCAGGGCCCCAATTATATATATACCGGCCTATTACACATCCCTCCAGACTGCCAATATCCCAAACCCCTCCTTTTTTTTTGGCAGTTTGGAGGGATGTGTAATAGGACGGTATATATCTAATTGGGGCCCTGATGTTATATTCTATATGGAGTTTATTATATATTATATATTACACTTAAATATATATTACTAAAAATTGAAACTGGGACTTTAACATTGTTGAATGATACCTATAGGCCTTTCGTGTTGCAATTAACACATCACCAGGAGCTTGCACTGTTGCAGAAATGAGTAAGAAATCCAGTAAAATCCGTTCGAGGGAACAACTCTAGCTAGAATAGGCATATGTGAATAGTGAACTTTTACAATAATAGGAATTACAGTCAATTGACATAACGAGAACATTTACCTACGATATAAATAGAGTCCAGGAAAATCAGTGACGCTTCTAGACCAAGTTCCAAGACCGTAGAGCTCCACAGCAGCAGCAGAAGGAAGAGTAGGAGGAGGAGGAGGAGGAGGAGGAGGATGAGGCTCAGTCCCTGAAGCTCTTTCTTCTATGTCTTCCTAACATTATAAAAGGCAGTATCTCTCTTTAACTCTTGGGTTTTCATGGGGGAAAGATAGTTACGTGGTGCTCACTAGGGTGAAAGTGGTGCACTAGACAGTAAGAGCGATTAGCATTCCTCTTTGTTTTCGCAGACTTTGGAGGAACAAAGCAGACAATAGATACAATATATCACACCACACGTAACAAGGTGAAGTTTGACATGGACAAACACGAAGTGGAAACTCGTTAAAGTGAGAGACAAAAACGAGTACCAGAGCTGTGTCAACGAAAGAAGTAGCCAGAAGAAGTTTGGCGTATATTGGAGAATCACACGGCGGAAGAGGGAGACAAGCATAAAATATAATTTAGCAGAAGTTAATGGGAACAAGAAATGAGAAGCACGATATTGCATAAGATAGACATATGTGTAATGATTGGAAACTTTTAATGGGGCTCATTTCGCATACCAAGAGTTGTTTTCCAGTTCAATGAAGAGCTGGGAAAATCTGGGCAAATATGGTAGAGGAAGAGAGATATAATGTAGGCGGGGAGTGTGGAGTACAATGGTTTCAGCTTACAGTCTTGTCTTGGCGACCCACCATTACTTTAGCTAAAATTTTAGTGTTGTACTTTCATGTGCTCTGTGCAGCTGTATTGATAACCAATGATGTAAAAGTTTTAGCGAAACTGATCGTGGACCGCCAGAAAACAACTGTCAACTGGAGACATTGTACTCCCCAAACCCCGCTTGCGTTATTACTGTCCTGTGCTATGTGCGTCCAAGATTTCCTTTCTGTATTGGATTGGAAAAACTTCCAGTGAGCGAAATGTATCTTAATAAAAGTTTGCAAACTTTGCATTTGTCTAATTTATACTTTTATCGGTATAAATAAACTTGAAAATCCTGTTGTATTGCGTGTCAGTAGTGAGCTGATCTGTGTGCCATGAAAACGTTCTCAGGAAATACTCGGTGTTAGCGTTGTTGATGTGGAAGGCATGACTTTAAACTCTGAGCAACTGTATCTAAGGCGAATGCAGAGCCGGAGGAAGCTAGAAAGAAAATACAATTTCTTGGAGAGAACAGAACAGGGAATGGGATGCCACCGATACCAGCCGGAACGAATGGAAACAGGTGAGCAAAAAAAAAATTAAACGGAAGATTAAGAATGTAGAAGAAATAAGTGTTGCGACTACCAATTCTCTCACTGTGTTGCTGGGCGAATGTAGTTCAGTCTTCGAGAACACAAAGAGTAACTGAAGGTAAGAAAATGCTGGTAGTAGGCAACTCCCTGAATAAATTTACGGACAGGATTTTTTATAACAAGGATAAGAAGAGGAGGCAGAGGGTGTGTTTTTTTTCTGGTGCTTGGATGGAGGCTACAGCGGATTAGGAAACCTCATAACTGATAATAGAAACATCTCTCATATCTGCCTCAGGACTGGAGACAATGACGTTGGAAAGTATAGTAGTGAGGGCCTGCATACCAGGAGCAGGAAAGCGTCAGATAAAACTAAGACTGAGGAAGAGATCCCTGTCATAAACAGCAATGCGTCATATAAAGAGAGGGAGAGAGAGAGAGAGAGAGAGAGAGAGAGAGAGAGAGAGAGAGAGAGAGAGAGAGAGAGAGAGAGAGAGAGAGAGAGAGAGAGAGAGAGAGAGAGAGAGAGAGAAAGAGAAAGGAGAAAGAGAGAGGTTGGCGGCGAGTGATTGTCTATGGTTATTGACATTAATTGCTGGCTAGACAAATACTGCAAAAAAGACTGCAGTAACTTTTGTTGACAACTGGGAGCTCTTCCAATGCAAGAATGTTATGTATGCCAAACATTTAGTTCATTTATATAGGGCAGAGAAAGCCGTGCTATCATCCTCTGTCGAAGGGGCTTTAAATAGAAAAAAGTTAGAGGTATGGGAACTGATAACAAGGATTATTCTCTAGATTTTGTCATTAGCAGTTATAAAGAGAGTAAAGTCAAATATGTATGCACTAATAACGATAACAGAAACAGTGGAAAAGTAAAGATAAACACGGAAAAAGGAAGAGAAAAGCTTTTTCAAGTGTTGTAAATCTGAAAAATCTGTCAAATTGTCGGTACTGTATACCAATGATGCACTAATACAGTCGGAGTGCTAGGAACTAGATGACTGTCTGAGGCTTCGCTCCATGTGCAGGAACCGTCTACATTGCTACAGTGACCGAGGAGCTGAATTTAAAGATTTTGGACTTGCCTGAGTCATGCTGTATTCCGAGGTTTAAATTCCACGTTGATATAAATAATTTTAAGGGGAAGAGTGCAGCTCTATACGTCTGAAAAAAGTTTAAACTTCTACTTAATGACAAATATAAAGGCTAAATGAAAAGACATAGAATGAATTTCTATATGGAAATATAAAGTAGATTTTATGTATTATACCGACCACCGAACTGAGAAAGCAGTCGAGGTAGACTTTTCTGAGACTACATCGTTAAGGCTTCAAGACACGAAAATGTTGTAATCTTGGGAGATTTTAATTTCAGCCACGTTGATTGGAACTCTTTCACTGGAAATCTGCAGACCAACGATTTCCCATAGGTTTTCTATAATTTCTGTCTTTAAGCAGTTTATTAAGTTGCCAACTCAAGATAATAACTTCCTTAACTTAGCTAGATAATCTAGGGGACACACAAGTGCTTGGGACAATTGGCCATACATCTTTAACTTTAAATTTTATGTAGAAGTGCTGTAATAAGTATAGAGCAGTAAAGGTATCAGCTTCTCACTCTGCATAATACATTGGACTTATGGAACACTTGGCTAGTGTAGAATGCTGTCACTTGACCATTGGTTATATCGCTGAAGATCATAAGGACACTTAACTAAGACAGCTGGAGAAATGATTTATTTCTTAATATTCTACGATTTACCCAAAGAAAACACATTCTCTACAGAGATATCAGATCAAGCGGACATTACCCAGTTTGCATGAATAGACTAAAAAAAACTCTCTTGGAAGAGAAGAGAGGAATTTACAGGTCCATCAAGACAGGAAACTGTCACCGTTCATAATAAAATAGCGAAAAAAATAGTACGGGAAGCTAACTGAGATTATGAAATAAATTTTCATGGGAATCCGAGATACATTCTGAAGGACTACACGAAGTGTACAGGACAAATTTAATTGAAAAAAAAAATAGACCCATTTAAAACTAGATTTGGTCAGCTTACTGATATAATCAGGAAATATACTTTTTTAAAAGTTATTTAATTACTGTCTTCACACAAAAGAAATGATATTACACCAGATGACAATTATAGAGGGACTGAATAAAAGATTAAGTGATATCACAAATATTAAGGACAAGGCCATCAAACAAGACCCATTAAATCCAAACAAGTCCACATGAATGGGAAAATCCTGTGTGACCTACTGGAGTTCTATGACAAGGTAACAGAATTAAGACAGAAGGGAGAGGGAAAGGAATGGACTGCAATTTCCTGGATTGTAACAAGGCTTGTGTCACAATTCCACACATGAAACTGGTACAAAAGCTAGAGGAGCAAGGGCAGGTACAGTTCGAAAAACTTCAGCAGTAAAACATCCGCAGGTCTATTTATTTCTTACAGACAAATTTCCATTCATTACGGTTGATATCCTCTTCCTTCTTCGGGGCTTAACTCCCCATAAATGTCTCACCTTGTCAGTCTAGTATTTATTCACTTTATTCCCCCAAACTTTCGAATTCTTCGCTACTCTTCATGATTACCAGTAATTCTTAAAACATGTACGCCAGGAGCGAGCAATGTGGCCACGGGTTGCCGTTTTTATATAAAAGATAAAACGTGTGTGCTAGGGTTTTACATCCCCTCGAACAAAAGCTTTGAATGCTATTGTATTTTATTTGGCTGAAAAACCATATGGGAATCTGAGGTTTTTTAATACTGCCAAATATCTTTATTGATGCACTGATATTTGAGGAATTTCCAACAACGTATAGCAACTAGAATGTACAGCACTATGAAGATTATCAAATATACTTGTGATTTTTCTATATTTTAAACCGTTGAGATGGAAGTTGGTATGTATTCTTAGTTAGATTTAAAAGCTATTATGTACACCTGAATCATTAAGGCTGAAATTCACCTGTAAATTAACTTTAAGAATAACTTGATCAAAATTTTAGAATGGTATAAATGCTTAGTGCAAATAGACTCGAATATATATATATATATATATATATATATATATATATATATATATATATAATATTATATATATATATATATATATATATATATATATATATATTTATATATATATATATATATATATATATATATATATATATATATATATATATATATATATATATATATATATATATATATATATATATATATATATATATATACATATATATATATCATGATGTCACCAGCATAGCTTTTAACTATGTTTAGGTGAAATAAGCAGGGAATTAAGGAGATCATTAATTAAGTCATTTTTAGTTTCACTTTTAAAACTTTAGTTAAGAACAGATTATGTTAGGATAATCCGGGTTACGTGGACGATACTTAAGATGCCTATATTTCATTTTAAAAATCATTCATAGAATAGAAAATGTTGAACATACACAGCCTTGTTAATTCTATATATTTTTCAGGTGGCAGGGACACGTTTAAAAATATATATATAGCCTATATTAGATCCTTATTTGATAATGCTGTGTCAATGTTAATGTCAGCTGAAAACAATTCTCTCCGGCATTTGGAGATAATGCAATACAAATCCTTCAGAATTATTCTTTGCTGTTTTAAAACTGCCGCGATTAATGTGAGGAATGAGCTCGGTATTCCAATTATCAGCTATAGGATAATTCTCATTAACACTGCACTTGTCATTAGAATGTCAAGAAATTAACAAGTCATTTGTATTCATTTAACATCACATATCTTTAAACCCTTCCCAAGAAGCTCGTTGTTAGTAATTCCTGCCTTCAATCACTTGTAATGTCAACTGCTCATAAGGAATTTCTAGCTTAATTGTGAGTAATTATATCACAAATTATATACACCGATGAGTCTAAGCAGGAAGCTATTGGCAGGGATGCATCTGCTCTGTAGCCACCTCTCTAGATAACAACTATAGAATATAAAAACATAAGAATGGAGGAACACTGCAGAAGGCCTACTGGCCCATACAAGGCAAGTCCTTATCACAACGACTTCTAAAAATCAAAACGACCTCTACCTAATCAAAACGACCTCTACCTAGCAACCTTACTGAGCTGGGAAAAGGAAACTAGAATACAGTTCATGACAGTTATTAAAACAAACGAGTGACTTCATCATGACTGATGAAACCACCAGTGACCAAACGTTTCCTTTAATAAGTGTTCTGAACTGTAAACCGGTTTCATTTTTTACAGTTTTGTCGGTACTTCCATTTATAACCAAGTTAATAATAGGGATTAACAGCCGGACTTTTACACTACAACCTCAACTGTTTGCTGTCTTAATAACAGTGAACTTAGCCAACGTCAATGAACTCGATTTTGTGATCGTTACCGATACTGTGTCAACACTGAAGGCACTTGCTCGCCTAACGACTCCTACATGTTCATTGGAGAACCCCAGTACAGATATTAAAAAAAAAAAATAAGTGAAATGATAATAAATATCCAATATTAATGGCTTCCATCACACGATGAATATTATACGTACATAATAAAGCTGATATACCAGGCAAGCGATATACCCAGATTCAAAATGCTGAATATAATTTTAGCATATTCGTGTCAAGCATTAGGAATAATATTAGGAGAGAAGTAAGTTATTATTCTGAATGTATGTATTTATACACTTAGAAGCCTTAGGAGACTATATAACTCGCTATGATAACATGAATGTTGCATCCATTATCAAGGATCCACGACTGGGCGAACGTCTCCGAAATGTGGTTTAGTTGTGGATGATACTTTGACGTAATGTATGTTGGAAATATATATTTTTTTTACCTTGATCCTTTGAAATACTTAACATTTACCATCGAAAACACTAGTGTGTCACCTTTATGTATTATCATGGCAGGTTTTTCCTTCCTTATGGTTGATAGTAAGATTTTATCGCATGCTCCATTTTGTTCATGGGGGATGTTGTCGTTCTGGCCAATTTCCATTGCGCTGTATCTGCGTGTGTGTGTGTGTGTGTGTGTGTGTGTGTGTCACGAGGAATCAGTATGAGGATAGTTCCTATGCATTACTATCATAATTACTTCTATTCTCTGCTACTATTCGTTACCACTATTCACTACCACTATTCACTACCACTATTCGCTACCACTATTCACTACCACTATTTGCTACCACTGTTCACTACAACTATTTAATATCAATATTCGCTACCACTATTCATTACCACTATTCACTACCACTATTCACTACCATGATTCACTACCACTATTCACTACCACTATTCACTACCAGTATTCACTACCATGATTCACTTCCACTATTCACTACCACTATTCACTACCACTATTCACTACCACTATTCGCTACCACTATTCACTACCACTATTCGCTACCACTGTTCACTACCACTATTTAATATCACTATTCGCTACCACTATTCACTACCATTATTCACTACCACTATTCACTACCACTATTTAATATCACTATTCGCTACCACTATTCACTGCCACTATTCACTACCACTATTCACTACCACTATTCACTACCATGATTCGCTACCACTATTCACTACCACTATTCACTACCACTGTTTAATATCACTATTCGCTACCACTATTCACTGCCACTATACACTACCACTATTCACTACCACTATTCACTACCATGATTCACTACCAGTATTCACTACCATGATTCACTACCACTATTCGCTACCACTATTCACTACCACTATTCGCTACCACTGTTCACTACCACTATTTAATATCACTATTCGCTACCACTATTCACTATCACTATTCACTAACATTATTAACTACCACTATTCACTACCATTATTCACTACCACTATTCACTACCACTATTCACTACCACTGTTCACTACGGCTATTTAATATCACTATTCGCTACCACTATTCACTGCCACTATTCACTACCACTATTCACTACCACTATTCACTACCATGATTCACTACCAGTATTCACCACCACTATTCACTACCACTATTCACTACCACTATTCGCTACCACTGTTCACTACCACTATTTAATATCACTATTCGCTACCACTATTCACTGCCGCTATTCACTACCACTATTCACTAAAACTATTCACTACCACTATTCACTATCACTATTCACTACCATTATTCACTACCACTATTCACTACCACTATTCACTACCACTATTCGCTACCACTATTCACTACCACTATTCACTACCACTATTCACTACCACTATTCATTTCCACTATTCGCTACCACTATTCACTGCCACTATTCACTACCACTATTCACTACCACTATTCACTACCATGATTCACTACCACTATTCACTACCACTATTCACTACCACTATTCACTACCACTATTCGCTACCACTGTTCACTATCACTATTTAATATCACTATTCGCTACCACTATTCACTGCCACTATTCACTACCACTATTCACTACCACTATTCCACCACTATCTCACTATTCACTACCATTATTCACTACCACTATTCACTACCACTATTCGCTACCACTATTCACTATCACTATTCACTACCACTATTCGCTACCACTATTCACTACCACTATTCACTACCACTATTCATTTCCACTATTCGCTACCACTATTCACTGCCACTATTCACTACCACTATTCACTACCACTATTCACTACCATGATTTTCACTACCACTATTCACTACCACTATTCACTACCACTATTCGCTACCACTGTTCACTATCACTATTTAATATCACTATTCGCTACCACTATTCACTGCCACTATTCACTACCACTATTCACTACCACTATTCACTACCACTATTCGCTACCACTATACATTTGTAAAATTTGCTTCTATTACTCGCTTCTAAGCTTCCCATCTGCTATAAACGACAATAATTCACTTCTACCTATCAGCTCTACTATTCACAATTACCATTCAAGTCTACCATTGATTGTACCATACATTCCTACAATTCATCTGTTATTCACTCACTGTTATCATCCACATTTACCACTCAATCATACATCTCCGTCCAATAAGGAAGCTTAGAATGACTTACACTTTTGATTAATAAACTTTGCATGTCATTTACATCTAATTAATAAGCTTAGTACGTCATACATTTATAATCAATAAGCTTTGCATGTCATTTACTTCTTATTAGTAAGCTTAACGCATTTCTAATCAATAAGGTTTACAAATCTTAGTCATAGTATGACATACTCTTCTAATCAGTAAGTTTTGGTTTGCTTCTCAACTGGGTTTCAAGCCTCTCTACTACACGAGGGTCATTAAGGCTAACATGTAACCTGTTTACCACAAGTCAAAAATACTTCAGTCCTACAATAGAGGTCAAAGTTAACTCTCAGAGTGTAAGAGCTGAGAGATATACATTCCTCTCGACGTATATACGTTCGTGGGAAACTTAACTTATACAGTGGACCCCCCGCATAACGATTACCTCCGAATGCGACCAATTATGTAAGTGTATTTATGTAAGTGCGTTTGTACATGTATGTTTGGGGGTCTGAAATGGACTAATCTACTTCACAATATTCCTTATGGGAACAAATTCGGTCAGTACTGGCACCTGAACATACTTCTGGAGTGAAAAAATATCGTTAACCGGGGGTCCGCTGTACTTTGATGGTTATATAAATAATTATTTAGTTATAAGTATTCATAAAGTTGCTTTTTTTTTTTTTTTTGACTTGAAGCTATGTGATGCAGTTCATCATCTGTGTTAATTATGATTAATAGGATTATACGAGAAAGAATTAATTTTTTTTTTTTTGATGTGTTTTAGTTTTGAAACTGGTTATAGTTTAGTCGTAAAATTGTATAGGAGTATGTTTTATGGGAGTATATATTATAATTTTTATCTTGTAGTGAGCTGTCTAGGCTTTTGTATGTGTGTTTGTGTGTGTGTGTGTGTTTTGTGTGTGTGTGTGTGTGTGTGTATCAAATCTTTAACTCTCTCTCTCTTTATCTAAGTAAAGATGAACTTCATCTTCCTCTGTTACTCATTTATCTCCTTATTTCATTATTCTTCCTCATCCCAGGTGTTAACAACTATTACATTGTGTTGTGCATCTTGCGTCCACCAACAGCTAGGTGAACCAATAATCCCGACTTACATGACTGGCCTCGTCGCCAGATAGCACAGATGGTCCGGTTGGGCCCCGGCAGCTTCTCACAGCTGGCTGAATATTGCCACTCAGGCATGACAGGTAGTCAGCCTGCCATACAAACTGCGACTTTACCAAACTGATGTCTGGCTGGCCAGATTCCGTCCCAAGCTGAGCGGTGATGCGCATATCTCTTGTTAAAAGCTCGGCAACTTAAGATTAGTTGTTTCTTCAGTAAGCAGTAGGCAATATAAAAGCATTTATAGGTTATTAATGAAAGAATCACTCACTTTTTTTTCATTAAGCATCACCAGCAGCAGTTATATTAATAACACACAATAAAACTACGACTACGAGAGACTTTATCAATGGAGAAATGGTAAAGCCCCTGGTGACTCATACGTTTTCTAAATAAAGTGCAATAAAGCACATAATGTGCTTTATTTGCAAGACAACTCCACGGTCGCTCTGGAAGCTTCTTAGTCTAGGAGAGGATATCAGGTCTCGTTACCTTCACCAGGACTCGTTCTGGAAAGACCTGCAATTATCTGAGTCTCGTGTAGCCTACATTAGCTAATGTTTGGCGATGCACTTTCAGCTGAATGAGTCTGGGCGCTGCAACATGAAGTATTAAAATGCTGCCCTAAAATGAATCTCGTGAAATCTCAGAGACATATTAGCAGAATCTTAATTACAGGTAACCAATAAATCGGACATGAAGCAGAATCTTAGTTACAGGTAACCAATAAATCGGACATGAAATAAATGTTCAGGTCAGTCATGGATCATTATTACTTCTCAAGTGACAGGAGAAACGGGATTTAAAAAGAATTTAATCTGATTAAATAAAGAAAGGTTGGAAAGCGACCAAGATTAGGTGCGCCGCAAGCGGTTGCTGTTGAATTTTTATTTTTAGACTAGTGGTTTCCCACCATCAGATTATGTTCTCAAGACACCATCAATTTTCTTCCACCCCAGCTATAGTTCCAGTACCAGTGAACGGATCATTTCATGCCAAATACCTGTGTCTTATATTTTCCCTGGAGAATAAACGAACTACGGATCATGCCACGTGTGATCCGAAGTATAAAATATTTCAACGAGCACCGAGAGAGGAAATCATCTAAATTTTTGTTATTCCTTTTCAAGTTCACTTTATGCTCGACTTTCCTTGAGGGGACTTGATGTTTTGACTCATCAGACGGGAGTTGCAAGTGTCAGCTCCAAGCCATGGCAAGCAACTTCAGAAATACAATATCTTATTGTACACAGCCATCCTCAGTCCAAACCACTTGTGTATCACAGGATATGTATTGTTTAATATAGCAAGTCTTGGCTCCGGGAGTACCTCATGCCATCAGCTGGAACATGTTGGCATAACGTGCTTGTACAATCCCGAGAACTGCCTGCTATAATGGAGTGGGGAAAGCGCACACCTCCCTCCAGAGATTTCGCAAACTCGACAGAGAGAATATAGTATTACTTGTAAATTGGACACCAACGCGAGTTGTGGTGAATAAATTATTGAGCAACCAATGGAAAGTGTTTCTATTTACAGAAACAAAAGTCCGCCTAATTACAGCAATACCATTACTTCGGAATAAATAATGAACGATTTACAAGAGGCATTTCGCAACGAGGTGATAGTTATTTTCCTGACGTGAAGGGACGCCAGGGACATCGGAGATTAGAATGATTCCCCCAAGCATGGTACAAACGTCCTATTGCCGGCACTTGTGAACAAAAGACACATAGGCGGAACAAGCGTTTATTGGGAAAAAATTTCGATCTACATAGAACTTAAACTTTGTTCGGACAATGTGTTCCTTTAAGATGATTACATACACATGAGGGACTGTACTCCTCAGAATTACGAGTCAACTTCTTCCACGGTCTCCAGTATTTTCAGCTCTGTAATAGACCTGAAAAAAAATCCGCTTGTTGGCGAAACATCTCATTCATTAACAGAGCGAAACATTGTTCCAAGAACAAGGAAAAAATATACCTCAAGAAAATATATATTCCTGTGCATATATGTCATGTAATGGAAATATTTATCGTAATATCTCATGAAATTACTATTAAATTAGCTAACTCGGCTGTGCATGAAATAATAGTCAATATTAATTTATGCATTAACTAGGTATTGTGCACTAGTTGCAAAGTTATAAACATTAATCAGGAATTTTGATGATCTATTAGAGCATCGATAAGTACACGAAGATTGGATCCTGGGAGCTGCGACAGGGATCCAGAATGGATTTTCTTGTCGCCCAGTGGGTTCACCTGTCACCGAATGGGTTCCAGAATGGTTTCTTGTGTCCCTTAGCGGGTTCCAGAAGAAATCTCCGTTTTCAAGACTGAGTTCCAGAATGAATTTCCTTGTTCCCTAGTTACACCCCAAGTCCCTGAAGGGCATCGAAAATAATTCCCTTGTTTATGAAGGGGTCCTCTCTTATACACACAATTTTGCTGGCTCCACCTTTGTCTCTGCCACCTGATTGGTTGCCGACACGTCAGAAAATACACTCTATTGTCCTGATTGGTTCTAAATAGCTCAAGAATCCAATACTACAAAGTGACTGGAATAGTATAACGCTTGAAGGGTAGCTTTTACGTGTTAATACACGTGTATGTGTATTGCGTGTGTGTATTACACACATGACCCAGATGAACCCACGTGGAAGCAGTAAAATGCACACACACACACACACACACAACACACACACCACACACACACACACAGGGACGTTAGGAAGTATTTCTTCAGTCATAGAGTCGTCAGGAAGTGGAATAGCCTAGCAAGTGAAGTAGTGGAGGCAGGAACCATACATAGTTTTAAGAAGAAGTATGGCAAAGCTCAGGAAGCAGAGAGGGAGAGGACCTAGTAGCGAATCATGAAAGGCGGGGCCAGAGCTGAGACCGACACCCGCAACCACAAATTAGGTGAGTACAATTAGGTGAGTACACACACACACACACACACAACAACACACAACACACACACTAAACACACACACACACACCACACACACACACACAGACACACACAGAAACACGACGACACACACACACACACACGCTACACACAACACACACACACACACACACACACACACACGACACACACACACACACACACACACAAACACACACACAAACACACACACACACACATACATATACATAAATAATTTAAATCATTTGTTCAACATATCACTGACTTTCTTGCTTCTCGTGAATTCTTCTCCATTCTCCTTCAGTGTTATTACTTGAGCTTTTAATGTCAACTTTCTTCTGATGAAGCTGTTAAATAATTTCCAGTTGTTGACTCTTGCTGCTGTCATCCTAACACTGCCACTCAGAGTCTCTTCGTGCCCTTGCATATTTGTTTCTGGCGTTTCTCCTGACTGTTGTGTTGTCTTCCGATCCTTTTTTTTTTTCCTCTCTGCGACTTCGACTGAACCTACGGGCTCTCTCTACTCTTATTATGACTTTCTCTTCAGGGAATGAAGTACTTTTCTTCCCAACACTTTCCTTCTGGCATTTCCTTATCTCATTCGTTGACTTCCCTTCGAGTTCCCTTCATCTCTGCACTGCACTCGGGAATTCTCTCCTCGCTTTAGAGTTTCCTCTTCTGAAATCTAATTTCTTCCGTCCCCTCCACCAGTTCTTCCTTCAATGTCTACTTCCACAAGGTACTGAAAATTCCGAACTGTGTGATCGTTAGCAACCAGAGGCTTCTCATATTCTACAGTGTGTGTGTGTGTGTGTGTGTGTGTGTGTGTGGTGTGTGTGTGTACGTATAACGAAGTGCATACATTTTCACACCAGAAAATGTGAGACAGGTTTCAGTAGTAAGAAAATCCCCACAAAGACCCAACACGTTGTGGGGCTCAACTCTGTCAGATTTTTCCTCTAATACTTAGCGTGAGTTATGTCCACCTTCACACTCTTCTCCCCAAAATACATACATATTTCCAAGAAACTCTGTAGAATATCCCCCACCTATGATCGCTTCACGGAGAAAGAAAATTCCTCCGTTGGAAATATTCCTACCAACTGGATAAATGGGCATTATTTGCTGGTGACTTTGCAGATCCAGGCTGGCAGCTTTTCCAGCTGCTGTGAATATGATATTCCTCCACCATATTGGGCGTATGGCGGCCATGTTCGCTAGCGGCTGACTCACACCAGAGACTTGAAATACCCGAGTGTTGGAACAATGGGGACCTAAGGAGCAACCTTTGCTACGGTGATGCTGCATATTGAGAGTTATGCACAACTTGAGGGATCAAAAGTATAGAAACTCAAACTTCTTGAGTCCCTCTTGTCTCTTAATGGAGACGCTGGATTAAAAAGTTAAAACACCAATAAAGACTGATGATAAAAAGGCTTCCGCTGAAAAAATATGGGCTTAGCTATATATAAAAAATTATATATATATATTATATATATATTTAATATATATATAGGTGTGTGTGTGTGTGTTTTTGTGTGTTTGTGTGTGTGGTGGTGGTGTGTGTGTGTGTGTGTGTTTTTTGGGTTGTGTGGTGTTTTGGTGTGTGTGTGGTGTGTGTTGTGGGTGTGGTTGGTGTGGTTTTGTGTGTGTGTGTGGTGTGTTGTGTGTAGTGTGTGTGTTGTGTGTGTGTGTGAAAACCTAAAAATTTCTGATGTACAAAAAAAGTATTACGATTTCCAGAGTTGTGGACAACAGCGGCGCCAATTAAGCTTCGAAATTCAATAGAAACCTATATTATGACAAGAGAAAACGGGTAAAGAAAATTTTAAAAAAAGGAAACTGTTGAGTAAAAATCAAATTACATCTTGGGTCGTCCTGAGTTCTTTAAATTAATCATTTTTCCTGTCCCCTGTAAAAAAAATTGCTTGGGAATTTATTGTGGGTTATTCTGGGGCGCTAAGGTTACGTATATATTATTCTTGTTGTTGTTTTTTTGGGTTTTGGTGTTTTTGGGGATGAGGAGGGAAATATGAAAAAATGTGAGACAGAGACTCCGGCTGCCCACTGGTGTGGGACTCCGGCTGCCTCAGTGGTGTGAGAACTCCGGCTGTCTCACGGGTGTGGAGACCCCGGTGCCTCAGCGGGTGTGAGAGACCCGGCTGCCTCAGCTGGTGTCAAAATTTCTTTTCCCTCAGCTGGTGTGGAGATCCGGCTCCTCAGGGGCGGGGAAGACCCCGCTCCCTCAGCTGGCGTGAGAAAACCCCGGGCTGCCCACGGGTGGGGGAGACCCGGGCTGCCTCATGGTTGAGAGACTCCGGCTGCCTCAGCTGGTGTGAAGACTTCCGCTGCCTAAAGCTGGTGTGAGAGACTCCGGCTGCTCAGCTGGTGTGAGAGACTCCGCCTGCCCAGCTGGTGTGGAGACTCCGCGCCTGCGGTATGGGCCATTCCGGCTGCCTACTGCTAGAGACTTGAAAATACCCGGTGTGGAGAAATGGCCCTAAAGCAGTGTGCAGGTCGGCTGCCGTATTGAGTCAAGACAACTGGGTCAAAGTTAGAAACTACTTCCTGGGCCTTCTGCTGTTAATGAGAGACCGCTGCCTCAAAGTTAAAACCAATAAAGACTGATGAAAAGGCTGCCGTTGAAAAAATAGGCTGCTTCAGTGTATTTTTATATAACTACATGCTATGTGTATAATATATACTATACTATGTTAAATAGTACTATATATAGTTGAAATTATTATACTAAGCTGTGTAGAATCCTCGGTGCCTCAGTGTGTGTGATGTGTTGCTGTGGTGTGTGATGTGTGTGTGTGTGTGGTGAGTCGGGGGTGTTGTGGTGTGTGGGGTGTGAGTGTGTGTGAGATTGTGTGCGTTGTGTTGTGGTGGCTGTGTGTTGGTGGTGAAAACCTATAAATCCTGTGTACGGTGGAGAGACTCCGTTTCACGAGTTGGGGACAGACCAGCTGCCTCAATAAGCTTCGAAATTCAATAGTCCTCATCTGGTGTCAAGAGAACTGGTAAAGACAAGTGAATGAATATCTGCTTGGCAATATCAAATTAGATGCTGGCTCCGGCCTGCCTTCATTAATTAACATTGTCTCTGGCCTGATAATGGCGTTAGG
Organism: Cherax quadricarinatus; assembly: GCF_026875155.1. NCBI lineage: Eukaryota > Metazoa > Arthropoda > Malacostraca > Decapoda > Parastacidae > Cherax > Cherax quadricarinatus. The sequence continues at coordinate 67,739,014 of NC_069406.1, forward strand.
AATATCCTGTAGTATTCTGGACGCTGAGGCTCCGAAATGGTGTTGTTCGTGTTGTTGGTTGGTGTATGGAGATCAGTGATGGCAATGGTTGAGAAGAGACTCCGGCTGCCTCAGCTGGTGTGAGAGACTCCGGCTGCCTCAGCTGGTGTGAGAGACTCCGGCTGCCTCAGCTGGTGTGAGAGACTTCGGCTGCCTCAGCTGGTGTGAGAGACTCCGGCTGCCTCAGCTGGTGTGAGAGACTCCGGCTGCCTCAGCTGGTGTGAGAGACTCCGGCTGCCTCAGCTGGTGTGAGAGACTCCGGCTGCCTCAGCTGGTGTTGGTTCCCGGTTGCCGCATCTGTGTGAGATACCCGGTTTTTCATTTTTTTGAAGCTTCGGCTGCCTCAGCATGTGTCACCAACATTAGCATCGCCACCATCCCACCTTACCACCACACCCCTCTCGCCTCCCACCTTGAGAACTCACCGTTTCCTCACTGTCCAGAGACCTCCCGCCCTCCCAGCGGTGTGAGAGACTCCATCTGCCTCACCTGTGCAACCACCACAGCCACCAGCTATCAACACACCCGCGCCTCAGCTGGTAGTTCGTTTCTGCCATGTTTCACACCCTTTGGGCTTTTTATCTCCTGAGCTGCAAGCACACAAATGTCCCCACCACACACACATCACCACCACCATCACCTCCATTACCACCAACACCATCACCACCACCATCACCACCACTATCACCGCCACCATCACCACCACCATCACCACCACCATCACCACCACCATCACCACCACCATCACCACCACCATCACCACAAGTCTCCTCTTCTCCCCGTCTCTTTGTCAAAGAAATTTCAGAAATTCTTGTCCCCACAGGACTTAAGAAAACCTGACTTTATCTTTCTAGGGCTAATAAGAAATCTCTCCTTCTTTCAGAGTTTTCCCTTTCTTCTCGAGATGTGTTTCTTCTTCATTTAGAAACCTCAAGGCTACGGCTCAATTGACGAGCAAAGCTGCTTACAGGTAGCAACCCGATACGATATTCAGGATGGAAATGCTCTTTCGATTGGGTTCTGCAAGTCTCCCATATGAATTTTGGATTGGTAAAGTATCTCTGATTGCCATTGGAGCTCCCAGATAGAGCCACGGGGTTAATAAAGCCTCTCTCGTTGGGTCTGAAGATCACAGATATGACGTCGAGATAAATAAAGCAATATTAATTGATTCGATGCTCACAAATTGGATTTCAAGGTTAATAAAAAACTGATTGGGTTGAAAGCTCCCAGATAGGATCTTGGGGTTAATCTATCTTTGATTATGTTCGTAGCTCCCAGATAGGATCTTGGGGCTAATCTATCTTTGATTAGGTTCGTTAGCTCCCAGATAGGATCTTGGGGCTAATCTATCTTTGATTAGTTTCGTAGCTCCCAGATAGGATCTTGGGGCTAATCTATCTTTGATTAGGTTCGTAGCTCCCAGATAGAATCTTGGGGCTAATCTATCTTTGATTAGGTTCGTAGCTCCCAGATAGGATCTTGGGGCTAATCTATCTTTGATTAGGTTCGTAGCCCCCAGATAGGATCTTGGGGCTAATCTATCTTTGGTTAGATTCGTAGCTCCCAGATAGTATCTTGGGGTTAATCTATCTTTGATTAGGTTTTCGTCGCTCCAGTATATGATCCTGGGCCATCTTTTGGTTCTTCTAGTTAGGATCCTTGGCAAACTTTGGTTAGTTTCTTAGCCCCGAGGCTTGGGTAATTATCTGTTGATTAGGGGCTCCCAAAGAGGCGGTTCTCGTAGGGCCCCTAATAGAAATTGGGGTAATTATCTTTCCCTTTAGTTGTGCCCCCGGATAGTCATCCTTTGGGGCTACTATCTTTATTATCTTCTACTCCAGATAGGATCTGGGGAATTAACCTTTTGGTTTTTGCTCCAATAGAACTTGAAGCTAATCTATTTCTTTGGCAGTGCCTTTCCAAATAGATTTTTGGGATTTTTAAACCCTTGATAGGTTAGCCATCCAGATAATCCAAGAAGTCGTGCTCCCAAAAGAGGACTAATCTATCTGTTATTTTCCAATGGATCTCTTCACTTATTACGTGCTCCCAGATGCGACACTAACATCGACTAACACCCAGATAGGATCTTGGCTACATAACTTTGACTACAGTTGTAGTCAGAAAACATTGGCAATTTCTCCCTTTCCATAGGTTGAACCAGGAAAGGGTCTCATGGGGTTCATCGAGAGGTTCTAACCCCCAATAGACTGGGCTAATTTTAACTTGATTAGTCGACCCCGATGGATCAGTGGGCAACTTCTTTTTTTAGGGGCTCATAGATATGATACTAATGAATCTATCTTTCAGGTAATCCCCCTAACGCTATAAGCTTTGATTGTCATAGCTCCCAGATAGGATCCTTGGCTAACTAACTTTGGTTAGGATTCTTAGCACCCAAAGGATCTGGGCTAATCTATCTTGGTTAGGCGTAGCTCCCAATAGGATCTTGGGCTATCATCTTGTAATTCGTAGCTCCCAGATAGACTTGGTTAATCTATCTTTGATTAGTCGTCGCCACAGTTTTGACCTCCTGCAGGTTTGGTTCTTTTTATTATGACCCCGGGAGGTTTGGTTCCCTATTTTGACCTCCTGGCAGGTTTGGGTTTTTCCCAGTTATGCCTCCTGGGAGGTTTTGGGTTTTTCTATTTTTGACCTCCTGCAGGGTTTTGGTTCTTTTAGTTTAAGACCCCCTGGCAGGTTTTGGTTATCTTCTAAATAACCTCCGAGTGGGTACGTTTATCTGATTGAGCTTGGGGGGTCCAAGACCGGGCCTCTGGCTCTAAATGATGTGTAATGCATTTCCCTTTCAGGGGCGGGCGGTCATGCCTGGGGCTACACTTAATATTACTTTTAAATGGATCAAATGCTATTAATTTTTCTTGCAAGAAAACAAAAATTTGTAAGCGAAAAAGTTCTTCTTGAGCAGTTGCCTTAAGATAAGAAAAGATTTGTTCGGATTTTTAACCCCGGAGGGTTAGCCATCCAGGATAATCCAAGAAAGTCAGTGCGTCATCGAGGACTCTCTGTCTTATTTCCACTGGAGTCCTTCACTTACGTCCCCCAGGATGCGACCCACACCAGTCGACTAACACCCAGGTACCTACTTACTGCTACATAAACAGGGACAACAGTTGTAAGAAAACATGAACACATTTCCTCCCTTGCCGAGGATTGAACCACGGACACTCAGTGTGTGAGGCGAGAGCGTTGCCAACCCAACCACGGGCCTTTTCAAGTGAATTAAGAAAGGGATTCAAGTGATGAACTTCTTTGAAGGGGCTCTAATACATATGATACTAAATGAATACAACTTTCATGGAAATCACTAACGCCATAAGCGTTAGTGATTGTCATAATCGGCCAGAAATCAACGAACTGAAATGTGTCGGAAGACGCCAGTCCTGTTTAGAAAGTAGAGGCAGCAGCCACAACACAAGAGCAGCATTTACAGCTGCAACACAAGAGCAGCATTTACAGCTGCAACACAAGAGCAGCATTTACAGCTGCAACACAAGATCGGAATTTACAGCTACAACACAGGAGCAGCATTGTAAGCTACAACACAAGAACAGCATTTACAGCTAAAATACAATGCAACAGCAGCATTTACAGCTAAAACACGAGAGCAGCATTTACAGCTAGAACACAAGAGCAGCATTTACAAGTACAACACAAGAGCAGAGGTGGCAGCTGCAGCACGTTTCCCAGCAACATCTCTGGGACCAGTAAAGCAGGTTTTAAGTGTGATCTGTGTGTGAGAGAGAGTGCAGTGAGACACCATAACCAGCAGCATCACTGCCGTCTCGAGGTGGAGATAATGTAGCCTTCAGCCACTATACAACTGATGCCAAATATAAAGATAGAATTGGGCTTTGGTAAAGCAAACTTTGGAGTGATTAATACCACTTTTGAAGGCGCTGTAAGCTGCCGAGTTTACCCACACAGACACTAAAGTGAATGTGTTCACTGGGTTACCAAAGAAGATTAAAAGAGTTGATCAAAGCCGCTTCACAAGGAAGATCAGTTTGTCCCATCAGGATAGAAAACCGCGAGTGTTACTCCTGATTGTAAGGAGCTAAGCCGGCTGGGGTTTGAGCTTTACAGGAAAGAAATCTCTTCCTCTCGACTCTTACGCCAAAGTCACGTAGAGATCCGCTGAGATTTGGGATTGATTGTTGCAGGAAAGAATGTTGGTGACCCACCTCGGCTCTCCTATGTCTTGTTTACCTTTCTTCTCTCATAACAACCCCATGTACACCATCTTCATGTGATATATGGCAGGATTTCTCTCTCTCTCTCTCTCTCTCTCTCTCTCTCTCTCTCTCCTCTCTCTCTCCTCTCTCCTCTCTCTCTCACTCTCCTCTCTCTCTCTCTCTCTCTCTCTCTCTCTCTCTCTCTCTCTCTCTCTTTTTTTTTTTTTTTTTTTTTTTTTTTTTACACAGGGTTTGACAAGGTTAAGGATCCCTAGCTTTATTGACAAGCTATTTACAGGTTAAGGATTCCTAACTTTATTGGCAAGCTAAGAGCTGTTACCTACATCAGCTCATTTGAAAGCATTTTTATTGTTACGAGACATACAAGTAGGGAACAGGATGAAGTTGGAGCCATCTGTGGGCCAGCATTTTCATTTGATCAACTGACTTTATCTCGCTGACATCATTATGCTGTACAAATGTGTTCCATACTCGAGTCATCCTGGGTATATATGATCTCAGATGGAGTGATGTTCTGGAGAAGGGTACAGCCAGAGTGAAGTTGCTGCTTTCTGCCCGTCTTGTAGCATAAAAGCTTGTTTCACGCTGTCTTCGAAGTGGATCCAAGTGTGGCACTTTGACAATATTGGCCTTGTACATAACAGTAAGGCCACCCACATCCCTGCTATGTTGAAGGCTCTGCTGAAATGACAGATCTATCCAGGATGGGTCCAGGCGAGAGATGAGACGTCTTGCTCTGTTCTCTACTCTGTCAAGCAGTCGCAGATGAGAGGGGGGCAGGCGAACCAAGAACGTGGAGCATACTCAAGGTGTGAGCGTACTTGTGCCTCGTACAGAATCTTGCAACCCCTACTGTCAAGCAGATGCGAGATACGTCGAAGTGCTGTAAGCTTCCTGGCTGCCTTGTTTGCAAGATTTACAACATGGTTCTTCATGGTTAGTTTGGAGTCAAATTTCACCCCCAGGATATCAACTTCTTCTGCAGGTGCCAACACCCTCCCATTCATCCTTACTACTGCACCAGCATTACCATCATGGTGCCTAGAACGATCATCATTTGCGTTTTCTCAGGTGCAAATGTTACTTGCCATCTATTTCCCCAAGCTGATATAGCTCTCAGCTGGTGATTGATGTAGCTTAGAGCAGCTGGCATTTCTTCTCTTGGATAAGTGAATGTCAGTGTGCAGTAGTCTGCATATGCATGTGATTCTGGGATGAGATGAAGAAGGTCGTTGAAGTAGACATTCCATAACAATGGCCCAGCACGCTTCCTTGTGAACACTTGCCCGAATAGGATGTCTTGCTGATTCCGTTCCATTGAGAACTACACTTAGAGATCTACCATGAAGGTAATCACTGAGGAGACATAGCGTAGAGCCTGCAATTCCCAGTGCTTGAAGTTTTTCTAAGAGGCCCTGGTGCCACACCCGGTCGAAACCGCCAGCAATGTCCAGTGCTACTACACAGCTGACTTTGGATTCATCCAGTGACTGGTGCCACTTAATGGAGAGGTTTAACAACAGATCAGCAGCAGAGTAACCTTTCCTGAAGCCATATTGACGATCACAAAGTAGTGAGTGGTAGTCAAAAAACTCTGTCAATTGTCTTGAGATTATTGTCTCAAGGATCTTACCAGTGATTGACAGGAGTGACACTGGTCTGTATTGCTGATTTCTGCTCTGCTCTTCTTTTTGTGAACAGGGACTACATTTGCCTCTTTCCATAGAGAGGGCCATTTACATTTACTAGGCAGTGCTGAAAGATGCAAGTTAGAGTGCTGCTAGCTGGTCTCCCACATCTCCTCAGCAATCTTGGCTCAACTTGTCTGGCCCATAGCCTTTTCTTGGTCAAGCGTTTTAAGAAGGAACTGCACCTCCTCCTACCTTATTGTCACCACTGACATTTTGACACAGTTCTTGCAGCTAGCCAAGGAGGGTCCCTTTCTGGATCGGGAAAACTTGCATTTTGGTAGCAAAGTGTTCAGCAAAGAGGTCCGCCTTCTCTTGACTACAAGTAGAGGGTGGTCCCATCCCGTCGATTTAGGGGTGGAATGAGTTCATCAGGCAGATAACCTTGTCTGTCCTTGCCCGGGGACCACCAGGTTTTGGGAGCCTACCCTACCTGATGCTAGCTTTCTTTTAGTGTCCACCCCCATTTAGCAATGGCCCACTTTTGAACGTCACCCATATGCCTACAGGCTTGCCTGTGCAAGTTCCTGTTATAGGTGTAGGATGTCTCTATACCTTCGCCATGCTTTGTACTTAGCAGTAGCACCTCTCTACAACGAAGGCCAACCAAGGCGGGATCTGTAGGCTTCGTCACATATTGCCGGTGAGGAATGTGTTCTTTTTGTAAAATTAAGGAATGTGTCCAGTGAAGGCTTCATTTGGGTTGTCAACACCCCCTTGGAGAAGAGCATTCCAATCGTGATGGCGAGCTCAGAGCAAAGGGCTGGCCAATTCCCTTTCCCCTCTCTTCTCCTCCCTCTCTCTCTCTTCTCTCTCTCCTCTCTTCCTCTCCCCTCTCTCTCTCTCTCTCTCTCTCCCTCTCTTCTCTCTCCTCTCTCTCTTTTCCTCTCTCATTCTCCTCTCTCTCTCTCTTCTCCTCTCTCTCTCTCTCTCTCTCGGCTGGTCACTCTGTCTCTCTCTCGGCGTGTCACTCTGTCTCTCTCTCGGCGTGTCACACATCCATATAGACATGCCTCCCGACCAGCAAACCAGATGCTAAGAGTATTATGAGTGGGGCCTCCCTCGTTCTGCTAGCACCTTGGTTCAACCCAGACAATCACAAGGAAAGTCCGCCAAAGTTGTGAAGATATGTTGGATATCTCGTTAATCAATATTGCAGACTTACCTCAAAGTTTTGGTTTGAAGACGGTTTCTCCCCTTAAAATATATATATATATATATATAATATATTATTATATATATATATATTTATAAAAATATATAATAATATATATATATATATATATATAATATATATAATAAAATATATATATAAAATATATATATATATGTATAATATAATATATATATATATATATATATAAATATTATTTATCCTCTTACTATACAGTAAGAAAGAACATTCCATATTGAACTATTAGCAATGTAGGCTTACAAAGTTATGATTTCTGTTGTTATTGTTTTTTTAAAGGTTAAATCCATCGACTAGATCGAGAGGAAACAAACCAAACTGACGCTTGAGCTTCCCCACAGCAGAAGACAGTTTGTTGATCCCCTCATGACGAATCTCCCCACAGCAGAAGACAGTCTTGTTGATCACTCATGACGAAAACTTTCCCCCCACAGAAGACAGTCCCTTTTTGATCACACAAGGACGAATCTTCCCCACAGCAGAAGACAGTCTGTTGATCACACATGACGAATCTTTCCCCCAGCAGGAAGACAGTCTTGTTGATCACTCATGACGAATCTTCCCCACAGCAGAAGACAGTCTTGTTGATCACTCATGACGAATCTTCCCCACAGCAGAAGACAGTCTTGTTGATCACTCATGATGAACTTCCCCACAGCAGAAAGACAGTCTTGTTTTATCACTCATGACGAATCTTCCCCACAGCAGAAGACAGTCTTGTTGATCACTCATGACGAATCTTCCCCACAGCAGAAGACAGTCTTGTTGATCACTCATGACGAATCTTCCCCACAGCAGAAAAACAGTCCCTTTTTGATCACTCATGACGAATCTTCCCCACAGCAGAAGACAGTCTTGTTGATCACTCATGATGAATCTTCCCCACAGCAGAAGACAGTCTTGTTGATCACTCATGATGAATCTTCCCCACAGCAGAAGACAGTCTTGTTGATCACTCATGATGAATCTTCCCCACAGCAGAAGACAGTCTTGTTGATCACTCATGATGAATCTTCCCCACAGCAGAAGACGCCCTTTTTGATCACTCATGATGAATCTTTCCCCCCAGCAGAAGACAGTCTTGTTGATCACTCATGATGAATCTTCCCCCAGCAGAAGACAGTCTTGTTTGATCACTCATGACGAATCTTCCCCACAGCAAAGACAGTCTTGTTGATCACTCATGATGAATCTTCCCCACGGCAGAAACAGTCTTGTTGATCACTCATGATGAATCATTCCCCACGGCAGAAGACAGTCTTGTTGATCACTCATGACGAATCTTCCCCACGGCAGAAGACAGTCTTGTTGATCACTCATGACGAATCTTCCCCACGGCAGAAGACAGTCTTGTTGATTCACTCATGAAAGAATCTTCCCCCCCGGCAGAAGACAGCTTGTTGATCACTCATGACGAATCTTCCCCACAGCAGAAGACAGTCTTGTTGATCACTCATGACGAATCTTCCCCACGGCAGAAGACAGTCTTGTTGATCACTCATGACGAATCTTCCCCACGGCAGAAGACAGTCTTGTTGATCACTCATGACGAATCTTCCCCACGGGAGAAGACAGTCTTGTTGATCACTCATGACGAATCTTCCCCACGGCAGAAACAGTCTTGTTGATCACTCATGACGAATTTTCCCCAACAGCAGAAGACAGTCTTGTTGATCACTCATGACGAATCTTCCCCACGGCAGAAGACCCGTCTTGTTGAATCACTCATGACGATCTTTCCCCCCGGCAGAAGACAGTCTGTTTGATCACTCATGACGAATCTTCCCCCACGGCAGAAGACAGTCTTGTTGATCATCATGACGAAATCTTTCCCCCCGGCAGAAGACAGTCTTGTTTGACACTCATGACGAATCTTCCCCACAGCAGAAGACAGTCTTGTTGATCACTCATGATGAATCTTCCCCACGGCAGAAGACAGTCTTGTTGAAACACTCATGACGAATCTTCCCCACAGCAGAAGAAAAGTCTTGTTGATCACTCATGATGAATCTTCCCCACAGCAAAGACAGTCTTGTTTGACACTCATGACGAATCTTCCCCACAGCAGAAGACAGTCTTGTTGATCACTCATGACGAATCTTCCCCACAGCAGAAGACAGTCTTGTTGATCACTCATGACGAATCTTCCCCACGGCCAGAAGACAGTCTTTTTGATCACTCAGACGAATCTTCCCCACAGCAAAGACAGTCTTGTTGATCACTCATGACGAATCTTCCCCACGGCAGAAGACAGTCTTTTTGATCACTTTATGACGAATCTCCCCACCCGCAGAAGACAGTTCTTGTTGATCACTCATGACGAATCTTCCCCACAGCAGAAGACAGTCTTGTTGATCACTCATGACGAATCTTCCCCACGGCAGAAGACAGTCTTGTTGATCACTCATGACGAATCCAAAGATAAAAGAAAATTGTCTCGACCCAAAAATAAGTCACGCTGAAACATTATAAGGAAAAAATAATTCTCCTGCGCCATTAATATTAACTGAGAGAGAGAGGAGGGAAAGAAAACACTTCTTCTTCTTCTTGTGTTTGTTGTTGTTCATCCTGTTGTTGTTGCTGTTGTTATTGCTATTGTTGCTGTTGCTGCTGCTGTTATTGTTGTTGTTGTTGCTGCTGTTGTTGTTGTTCCTGCTGCTGTTGTTATTGTTGTTATTGCTGCTGTTGTTGTTAATGTTGTTGTTGCTGCTGTTGTTGCTGTTGTTACTCTTGTTGTTGTTGCTGCTGCTCTTGTTATTGTTATTGTTGTTGCTGTTATTGTTATTGTTATTGCTGTTGTTGTTACTATTGTTATTGCTGTAGTTGTTGCTGCTGCTATTGTTATTGTTGTTACTGGTGCTGTTGTTGTTGTTATTGTTGTTGCTGCTGCTGCTGCTGTTCTTTGTTGCTGCTGTTGTTGTTGATGTTCTTGTTGTTCTTGTTGTTGTAATTGTTGTTCTTCTTGTTGTAGTAGTTGTTGTTGTTCTTCTTCTTCTCCTTCTTCGCCTTCTCTCCTTCTCTCTTCTCTCCTTCTTCTCCTCTTCTCCTTCTTCTCCTTCTTCTCCTTCTTCTCCTTCTTCTCCTTCTTCTCCTTCTTCGTCCTTCTTCTCCTTCTTCTCCTTCTTCTCCTTCTTCTCCTTCTTCTCCTTCTTCGCCTTCTTCTCCTTCTTCGCCTTCTTCTCCTTCTTCGCCTTCTTCTCCTTCTCTTCTCCTTCTTCTCCTTCTTCTCCTTCTTCTCCTTCTTCTCCTTCTTCTCCTTCTTCTCCTTCTTCTCCTTCTTCGCCTTCTTCTCCTTCTTCGCCTTCTTCTCCTTCTTCTCCTTCTTCTCCTTCTTCTCCTTCTTCTCCTTCTTCTCCTTCTTCGCCTTCTTCTCCTTCTTCGCCTTCTTCTCCTTCTTCTCCTTCTTCGCCTTCTTCTCCTTCTTCGCCTTCTTCTCCTTCTTCGCCTTCTTCTCCTTCTTCTCCTTCTTCGCCTTCTTCTCCTTCTTCTCCTTCTTCTCCTTCTTCTCCTTCTTCTCCTTCTTCTCCTTCTTCTCCTTCTTCGCCTTCTTCTCCTTCTTCGCCTTCTTCTCCTTCTTCTCCTTCTTCTCCTTCTTCTCCTTCTTCTCTCTTCTTCTCCTTCTTCTCCTTCTTCTCCTCTTCTCCTTCTTCTCCTTCTTCTCCTTCTTCTCCTTCTTCGCCTTCTTCTCCTTCTTCGCCTTCTTCTCCTTCTTCGCCTTCTTCTCCTTCTTCTCCTTCTTCTCCTTCTTCTCCTTCTTCTCCTTCTTCTCCTTCTTCTCCTTCTTCTCCTTCTTCTCCTTCTTCTCCTTCTTCGCCTTCTTCTTCATAGGATCTTTCCCCCCAGGTAAGGAAGTATCGACCTTGAAAAGCTAGATACCTACCTTCATCCTCCCTTTACTAACCTTCAAAGCGTAAGTAGAAAGGAGACGTATTTCCCCCCCCCCCCTCATATTACCAAAACAGAGGAGGGGAAAAATAAAAGCCACTCCCTGCCATGACTGGAGTGGCAGGAGAGAACACCTTCAGCTTACTGTTCATCGTTGTAGTTGGATCTAGAGATGAACACAGTTAACATTATGAGATGAGGAGGGAAATGTTCATAATTAGTTTCGTTCTTTCCCCCCTCATCTCCTTCCTCAGAGTAGAAGGAGGGGAAACGCGATTGATGCTGCTTCTTTTCTTCCCTTTGTTGTCGAAGAGGAAAAAAAAAGGAGGGGGGAGGAAATCTGTGATTTCTCCTTCACCAGAAGGCGGTTGTTCCGAGTCAGCTACCGCGGAGCCATGTTTTGAATGATGGGTTCTTTCTGTAGTTTCTAGGTGAGAAGAACTGAGGGTTCCAGGAAGAGAAAAGCCGAACCCAGCTGCTGGTCCCAGGGGGTCCAGTGGTTTAGTGGTCTCTGGTGGTCCAGTGATCCCAGGGGGTCCAGTAGTCTAGTGGTCTCAGATGGTCCAGTGGGTTAGCTGGGAATTATTCTAATTACGGCATTATGCACAGTACTTTAATGTAGACAGTCTGAAGGTAGAAGATCAAGCTCTCATTGGCACAATATTTAGCTCTGTGTAGAGCTTTACGAAGCTTTACAGGAGAGCCTTATAAAGCTCTACAAAGGGCTGAGAAACATCGCAATGAAAGCTTCAACAATTTGTCTTATCTTTACAAATGTCAACAGTATGCAATCTGTATCTGTCTCATTCTATATATTGATCGTTTCTCTCTCTCATTTACTTCTACTGAACAGAATATATCTTCATTTCTCTCTCTTCATTTCATTTACCACTGCTGCTTAGAGCTATTTAGAATGCATATCTACACTACTCCCTCTCTCTCTCTCTATGTTTCTCTCTTGCTCTTCGCATGCTCGTAGCAATGGGTATCGGAGACCACGATGGGAAGCCTCCCCATAAGTTGCACTCCGGCCGATATTGCGCCTCGCTTGTATGTATATGTGAACGTTTGCGGCCTCACGAGAGGAGCTACGAGTCTAGGATTGCATTCCCCAGGAGGAGTCATTGTTTGCACTCAGCGCATTTACCCAAATTAGATGACCATGCAATTTCGTTAGGGGCAATTTGTGTTCCTTGTTGATTGTGATTCTCCAAGCTGGGTTGCCCTAAGCGGTATATCGCGGGAATTCTCGAAAGGGCTCGTGTGTTCCCACCGGGGACGCAATTAGTTAACTTTCGTGTCTTCCCGCGGGCTGCAGTTAACTTTTGTGTCTCCCGGGCTCCAGTTAGTTAACGTTCGTGTCCCTCCGGGCAGTAGTTAAGTAACATTAGTGACTCCGGGCAGTAGTTAAGTAACATTAGTGACTCTGGGCAGTAGTTAAGTAACATTAGTGACTCTGGGCAGTAGTTAAGTACAATTAGTGACTCTGGGCAGTAGTTAAGTAACATTAACGACTCTGGGTGGTACGTGACTATCATTAGTAAAGCTAAGCAATAGTTTAACAACAAAAGTGACTCTAAGTAGCATTGCCAGGAGCAACGACTGCGAAAAAACATAAAAGTTTAACTGGCCATTATTATCGGTGGATAGATACTTGCATAAGCAGGCGATAGATAAATCCTACAGAAGCAGACAGTCGTAAATCCCCATTGTGGGGTGATAACGCCCCATTGTGAGTGATAACACCTCAGTGTGGGTGGTAAAGCCCAGCGGTGGGTGATAATGTCCTGCTGTGGGCGTTGAGTCCTCAATTACAATTTTTTTTTTCACATAGAACACGGGGTGTTTTTTCTTCAACTTAGTGGGCTAACTTAATGACTTGTTAATCGGTGTTTATATATCTAATATCTATTGCAGCCGCTGTCAGTCCAGTTGCCCAGTGTGTTCCAGGCATTATGATCCTTTGAATATGTGCTGATCAGTATGTAGCCTCCTCTCTCTCTCGCTCCATCCCGATCTCCTTGCCTCTCCCCCTCCCTCTTCCCATTTCTCCCTCTCCCTCCCCTCCCTAAATCACTGGCCCTCAGTGCGACCCGCCCTCAGGAAGGGTCGATAACGCTCCTTCCTCAAGGCGAGAGGAAGAATCCAATATCTTGGGTGAACATTCTCTTTGTGTATCTTTTCACTCGGCTTCCCCATGACAACATGCCGAAGAATTTAACAACTCCTGTCAACTGCTGGGGATATCAAGACGATGGGAGAAAAAATGGAGCAACGGGGTTAGTACGGTGGAAGGTGTGCTTGTGTGTGTGTGTTTAGGCCAGATCACAGGAGATAGAGAGGCAGGGAGGAAGGACTGAGAAAACTAAGAGTGAATGAAGCCTTCCATGGAGCTTCGCTCGCTGATGTAGCGTTTCGGATTTTTTTATTTATAATATCTTCTATCCATCTCGTACAGTTTATGTATCATAGGTCTATGGCATGCATAAGAATATCCATTTATTTTTAAATGTACTGATTCGTGAAGCAACAGGTGATAGAGAGGCGAGTATACAGAAGACAAAAGAAAGGAGTGAAAGGACTCCAGCTGAAAGTAACTGGGACATTAACCATGTTGGAAATTTGCCATACTTCATGGTGGTATATTTTGCCCAGCTTTGATGGGAAGTAAATCAGGTCTTCAATCCCCCATTACAAAAAGAGGAACATGACATGCAATGAAAGTTCTTGGATAAAGCATCAATGCTGGAAATTAACAGTCACAAATAGGAGATCGCGCGAGAAAATAAAGAACGAAGTACCGTGTGGAACAAACATTGAGCCCGAAATGAGTATCTAAGAGTGTAAACAAAGGTTGTAAGGTAGTTCGAAAATATCGTTGCTCCCACAACAATGACCAATCGCAAACTTACCCAGTGTCCTATAAGACGGAAATTAAACATTGAAACTCAGTCGATCAGGCCAAGCAAGATCACGTAATTCAAGAAGTCTGCTTGATGCAGCTGGGGTTTGTGTCTGGGCAAGGAAAGATAGACCAAAACCCTCTGAAGTAAACATCTTTCAAAATAAGCAAAAACTGAATAAAATGATTGAAATATTATATTACCAGAGAGGACATCTTCAGGAGCGTTGAAATCCTAAGCAAACCAATTCAGATAATATACAACAAAACAAGAAACTGAGAATACCAGACAGTTGATTTAATAACTAACGTGATACATTTAACCTACAGCTGGGAAAGGAAACGTCTATTTTAATTTTCTCAGTGAATAACGGGATATTTGTGATTTTTTCAACCACAGTATTGAGATATTGATTCATCATAACTAATGCCGTGCCAATTTCAAGAGAGAGAGAGAGAGAGAAAGAGAGAGGATACCACAAGTACCGACTACTATCTCTAACATGCACATTTAAGGAGGTACATAGAAGATAAATGGAAACTGATCAGTGAAATACCGTCACTCTATAAAGGATGCGCAGTAATGGCTACGATCTTAAAAAGTTTTATAACAGCTTGATAAAAATTCATGGTGGACGGAGAAAGGAAGAATCCATATCCATAGACTGCCTTAGAGACTTGGACACAGTGACACACGAAAGAACGATTCACAGTCTGGGGTTATAAGGAGAGATCCCTACTGGACAGCAGGAAGCTTATAAGACAGCAGAAAGACAATCAAGGTGAAAGCTATATCTTAGAGATGGGCATTTGTCACAAGTGGAGAAACAAGAGACAACAGAAAGAAGCGATGAAAGAGACTAAATAAAAATGAAAAGACAGGAGTGAAACGCTATTGGTAAAAGACAAAATAGTATAAGAAGTGAGAAGAAAACTAAGAAGGCCTTAATCCACCCCTGATCCTCGTTCTTTACCCGGTGGGAGGACGCTGAGAATGTAGAGTCTACGTGTAGAGTCTCCCAATTGGCCCCTCGAACACCCACGTCTTCCTGTGCCCGGTATTGACTGTCTAACCCGCGGGAACACTCTCGTTGATGCTGTTTTATTAACATTTAGTATCTTATTGTGCCATACCTAATTTTTTCTGATATTTCTGTGTGTGTTTTTTTTTTAATTAACTTGCTGGTTGGTTGCTTCGTGATATTTAAAGTCAATAGACTGGAAAACCATTAAGGCTGCATTATACTTGATGAAGAATGAGAAAAATGTGCAACACTTGGGGTATCTTTAATGTGGAAACGTTTCGACAATCAGAAGTTTCCTCAGTCCAGTACAGAGAAGAAAGGGTGAGGATCAGACATGGTCTGAGGCAATTAGTCCCTCAGCCTGGAGTTCATGTGATCATTCCATCAATTAAGACTGATGTACTGAAACGTTTCCGCAGTAAAGATACCCAAACGTTGCACATGTGACTTACTCTTCAACTTGGTGTTATAAGTCATTTTCATTATATATATATATATATATTATATATATATATATATAATATATATATATATATATATATATATATATATATATATATATATATATATATATATATATATATATATATATATATATATATATATATATATATATATATATATATATATATATATATATATATATATATATATATATATATATATATATATATATATATATATATATATAATATATATATATATATATATATATATATATATATATGGAGAGAAATGCACCCTTCAGAATATATAAAAAATATTAGCATACTGAAGCTAATTTACATAATGTAGGTTTGAGCACAGATCTATGACTATCTCTGACTTTACGATATAAAACTGTATTGTAACTCACTGTGCTTGTGTGCATGCACACATGTGCCTTTCTTGTAAGTTTAGAGTTCAGTTCAAACTTATGGGATAATTTATTTGACTAAATCTTTACGAGTTAAATTACAACTGCTCTAAAACGTATGTTGTACCAGGCTCTGTTGCCTCTTGGTTCGTTTCACCTCTTACATTTACGTGGATTTTTTTTATATGTAAGTTCCCTAAGGTACAGTTGTGTGGCTAGTTGACATCTGCGTTCACTTGTCCTGGTTCACTAAGAATTTTGTACATCATAAACGTGTTCTTTTTGTTACATGAGACTAACTTGTTTTAGTCATTGATCATATGTTAATTTCGTTAGGTCCTGGACCAGATGGGTGACTTTCGTAACTGCCTTGTCAGCAAATGAATTGGCTTGAAGCTGGCGCTGCGTACTCGAAATTTAGCTTTATTTACATTGTAAAATCCTGTACACTACCTTCCTTAGGTTCCAGAAGTTAAAGACGTTGATCATGTATATGCCGACGTTATATTAATCGTTTTCTGGGAATAAATTCGCTTTGATGTCAAATCCCAGATCCCCTTTTCTCGCTCTTCTTGATTTATGCTATATTTATTTCGCTTCCAGTTGTGGCGATGTTTCTAGTCTCTCTTCCCCCTTTCATCAGTCAACTTGCACTTGTTAAGGATAGATTTTCGTAACCACTTACTGAATCAATACTCTTGTCTCCTGCATCTATTGCAGTTTCGTACAGTTGACGTCATTACTTTTGCATTGCTTGAAAACTTGACATATAAATCTTGATATGTCTTTGTAGGTTATTTATGTGTAATGAGATGTAGACAGACAAGAGGATTTGTTCGGTAAATGAACACGAAAAGTCATCTTTGATGTGTATCTGATTTAGTTTGTATCCTCATTACCTTTGTATTGTTTGAAAACTTTAACATATACGAAGCGAAATTCCTTGACATGCTATTTAAGCGCTTGTAATGAACACCGAGCATGTTCATTCTTCCTCATCAGTGATCTTTCCCTGTAACCCCAGATTTGTGTCCTTTTTTTAGCGAGTAATTCCCTCGTGGGTTACTGTATCAAAGAATTCTAGGCAGTCTATTATAAAAATCTTTAGAATCGTAGTTATTACGCCACATCCTTAAACATTTGTAATACATTGACATTTATCTTGAAGTAGATGGGAATCTACATTTTCCATTAGGAAGTTGATTGAGTCAGCTCGCTGCGACTGAGGACTGAATGCTGCACACACTGATATGGAAGCACTAAGGTTTACGTGTTGCCTAAAGAACATCATTTCCAGGTGGTCAGGCGTGTATACGTTCAATAATACACATGGCAACGCTACCTCCATAATTTTGCCTGTTTGGTTGCGTCCACGAAGTGTAGACACAAAATTTATCAAAATTCTTCGGAGTCCTGAAGTGAGAATTGTCTCAACAACAGCGATCATGTCAGGAAATGAGTATTCACGAAACAACGTGAGTTCACCAATATTGGTAATAAAGACCGAATGTTGGCACACAGAATGCTAATAGACTGACACCTCATGTTTATATATAGCTTGAATAAATAGATGCCCTTGAGGGACGTAGGTCACTGGGACGCAGCTCCATGGCCTTGTACAAGGTACAAAACCACCTGCCAACCTAAACTAAGAGCTACTGGGTGTAAAACCTAAGAGCCTTCACTAGATTTGAGATACTGTTTGTTTGCTTATGACTTAAATCTCTGAAGAATTGTTGATTTTGTCTGTCCAGTTCACTTAGAATCTTAGCATCTCTTAGTTTCCTAAATTATGGTAGTAATTACGCCTGATGTCTCGAAGACAGTTGTCAGCAGTGTGTCCTCTATAGTGACAGCTGCAGCACTAGCTATGTGT
The DNA here is from genome assembly GCF_026875155.1 of Cherax quadricarinatus. Taxonomy (NCBI): domain Eukaryota; kingdom Metazoa; phylum Arthropoda; class Malacostraca; order Decapoda; family Parastacidae; genus Cherax; species Cherax quadricarinatus. The sequence goes on from NC_069406.1 coordinate 67,756,697, forward strand.
ACCGCTTGTGTGTCGCTGCTGATTCAGCTGCTGATTTCTTGGAATGTTCTACTGCTGAATTTCCTGATTAAGTGACTCATGAAAGCGTAATGACACGATTGCAAACAAACCATACCACGGGTGGGGTTTGAACCCAGACCTACCATATATATTTCTGCTGTTCGTGATGAGGCTCGGTACTTGTTCAGGTACAATGTCGCTCAGTTGACTGTTAGCTACGGGATCCGTTGGTTGAGACTCAGGGTTGACAGATGGAACAGTGATGTCAGGTATAATGGTGTGGGTGTTGGAGTGAAGCTGTCACAAGCAAGACTTGCTTCATTGTTTGGTAAAGACTGTCCCCACTTTGTTGGCGGAAGAAGTCGAAATATAATTTGTTTGTCTCTCTCTCTCTCTCTCCTTAAAACTCATCTCTCATTATCACCCCTTTCTCTCGTATTTCCTTCCTCTCTTATTTGTTGACGTTTCCTTCTCTATTCTATTTCATCTTATTATTTTTAATGTTCCTTTGTCATAACCCTCATTTGTTTTCACTTCTATTATCCTGTCTGCATGTCCTTGGCTATCCCTTTCTCCGTCTCTCTTCTCTCTCTCTCTCTCTCTCTCTCTCTCTCTCTCTCTCTCATCTCTCTCTCTCTCTCTCTCTCTCTCTCTCTCTCTCTCTCTCTCTCTCTCTCTCTCTCTCTCTCTCCTCTCTCTCTCTCTCTCTCTCTCTCTCTCTCTCTCTCTCTCTCTCTCTCTCTCTCTCTCTCTCTCTCTCTCTCTCTCTCTCTCTCTCTACATCCTCTCTCCCCCTCTAACTTCTCCCTTCCTCTCTACCCACTCTCTCCCTCCCTACTTTTACTCTCCTTTACCTTCAGTATCTTTTCTCTCTGTCGACCGTAACTAATTTCTTTTCCTGTTTGCTACGCCAGAAAATAAACAACCAATCAATCCTCTATTCCCTCTCTCCCCTCTCCTTTTCCCCTCTCCCTTTATCCTCTCCTTCTTCACCCTCTCCCTCTTCTTTCCTTTTTCCCCGGCCCTTCCCTGCTCCGCTTACACTTTCCTCTCCTATCATTATTTAACATTATATATATATATATATATATATATATATATATATATATATATATATATATATATATATATATATATATAATATATATATTATGATATATATTATATATATATATATATATATATATATATATATATATATATATATATATATATAATATATATATATATATATATATATACATTGTCTCTACGTACACAGCAGAACTCGAACCTGCAATCTGTATCAGAGTCCACAGTACTTTACCAAGGAGCCAGACCCCAGATAAGTATGGGCGCCTAGCCAGAGCTAGACGATGTTTCCCCATACCCCGGGGCACCAGGCTTGTGTTTTACTTATCTGGGGTTGGGTTCCGTGGTAAAGTACTGTGTACTCTGATACAGAATTTGCAGATCGCTTTTTTCACTTTCGTTTCTTGTATAACTAAATGGGGTTCTGGGATGAGATAACGTAGGCCATTTAATTAAACATTCCACAACAATGAATCAAGCACAGTTCCTTGGGGGAACACAGGCACCGACTGATTGGCTTGTTAACTCTGCTTCACTGAGAACAAGCTCTAAGAGTCTATCTTGAAGATTGTGACTTAGTAGGTGTAACAAAGAGTCCGTGGTCCCATACTCTACATATCTGGTCTTGGATTTATCCAGTGACTGGTGCCATAGAGTGGAGAAATTATCATGAGATCAACAACAGTGTGACCTTTTCTAAAGCCATATTGACGGTCATAAAGTAATGAGTGACAGTAAAAAAAAAGGGGCTGTCATCTGCTATGAGATTATTTTCTTAAAAATTTTGCATGTAATTGACAGAAGTGACACTAATAGTAACTGATTATCGTACCACTCTTCTTTACAGTAAACAGGCACAACATTCACTTCTTTCCACGAAGAACGCCATTCACCGTGTGTTAGGCAGTGTTGATAGTTGTGTGTGAAAGGTGGTGCTAGCTGGTTAGTACATCTTCTTAGCAAATATAGGCTCACCTTATCTTGGCCCGTAGTCTTTTATTAGGAGACTGAAGCTTATGACGACGTTTCGGTCAGAATTAAACCATTAATAAGTCACACTAAATATTAAATGCTCTTAACTTCAGAACGCTCGTGACTTGACATGACCTTGGTCTCCTCTTCTTACCTCTTCACCTTTACTACATTTTCATTATCTTTCCTGTCTTCTGCCTCTGTAAATTCTGTCCTATGGGAGTATAGTCTAGCAAGGGATTTTGTTCAACCCTCATAGGCCAGTAGCTCTCACACAGTGCTCCTCTCTTCTCTTGTTCTTATGGACTACCTGGAAATATAAATACTACTTATTTTGTACCTTTTATTTCCATGGACTACCTCCACTATTATTACTACTGCTACTATTTCTTCTAACTCTATATTCTCTGCATTATTTTTATCCCAAGTTTTTCATTACTACTATTAGTTAAGGTTCCCTAACTTTATTGACAAGCTATTGACAAGTTAAGGATTTCTAACTTTATTGACAAGCTTAGAGCTGTTACCTACATCAGCTCATTTGAAGGTATTTTTATTGTTATGAAACATACAAGTAGTGAACAGGATGAAGTTGGAGCCATCTGTGGGCCAGCATTATCATTTTATCAACTGACTTTATCTCGTTGATATCATAATACTGTATGAATGTGTTCCAGACTCGACTCATCCTGGGGATAAATGGTCTCAGATGAAGTGATATTCTGGAGAAGGGTACAGTCAGAGTGAAGCTGCGGCTTTCTGCCGTCTTGTGGAATAGCAGTTTGCTTCTCGCTGTCCTCGAAGTGGAGCCAAGTACTTTGACAATGTTAGCCTTGTACATAACAATAAGGCCACCCACATCCCGCCTGTGGGTCCACGCGAGAGATGACACGTCTTGCTCTGTTCTCTACTCTGCCAAGTAGTTGCAGATGAGAGGGGAGGGGGGCAGGCAAACGAAGAAAGTGGAACATACTCAAGATGTGAGCGTACATGTGCCTCATACAGAATCTTGCAACCCTTACTGTCAAGTATATGCGAGATGCGTCGAAGTGCTGTAAGCTTCCTGGCTGCCTTGTTTGCAAGATTTACATCGTGGTTCTTCTTGGTCAGTTTGGTGTCAAATTTCACCCCAAGGATATCAACTTCTTCCTCAGGTACTATCACTCTCCCATTCATACTTACTACTGCTCCGGCATTGCCATCATGGTGCCTAGAGACCATCATCCTTTGTGTTTTCTCTGATGTAAATGTTACCTGCCATCGGTTTCCCCAAGCTGATATAGCTCTGAGCTGGTGATTGATGTAGCTCAGCGCAGCTGGCATTTCTTTTCTTGGATAAGTAAATGTCAGAGTACAGTCGTCTGCATATGCATGGGATTCTGGGATGAGATGAAGGTCATTGAAGTAGAAATTCCATAACAATGCTTGTCATTCTCTCTCTCTTTCTCTCTCTCTCCTTTCCTTCATTATACTTCGTTCTAATTTCCAGTTCCTCTGTCACCTTTCTCACCCATTCTCTTTACCTTCTCCTCTTTCTTCCCCTCTTAGTTCTCCTCCTCCTCTTTACTCATCTTCCTCGTCGTCCTCTATACCTCTTCCTATTCCTTCCTCATCTTCCTAGTCCTTTTCATTCTTCTTCTTCTTCTTCTTCCTTCTCCTCCTCATTCTTCTTCTCTCCTCCTATCCACTACTCCTCTTCTCCTTCTCCTCCTTCTTCCTCCACCTCTTCCTCTTTACTCTTCTCTCTTTTCCTCCTCCTCCTCTTCCTCCTCCTCCTCTCCCTTCTCCTCTCCCCTCTCCTATTATCCCCCCTCTTCCTCTCCTCTCTCATCTTCTCCCCTCTCCTCCTCTCCCCTCTCCTCCTCTCCCCTCTCCTCCTCTCCCCTCTAGTCTTCTCCCCTCTCCTCCTCTCCCCTGCTTCTTTGTTTCTCACCCCAGGCGTCTGACACTTGCACGTCGCCGTAGAGGCAAAAAGCCTCGTAAAAAAGCAACGTAACTTCCAGGGTGGTGAACCCGCAAACCAGAGATGTGTTTTTCACTTTTTTCATAGATTCTGAGATTTTTTATACAAAAGTGATGAAGGACGATAGGAAAAACTAACGTGAGAGGGAGAGACGGAGCAAGAGGGAGAATGAAAACATAAATAGCCAGAGAGATAAAAATAACTGGAGAGAAACGTTGAAAATAGAGACTGGAAGATTACTTTTCCTTCATTGGTTATCAAATTGTTTAAATTAATTAGGTAAAAAGATCAATATATATATATATATATATATATATTATATATATATATATATATATATATATATATATATATATTATATATATATATATATATATTATATATATATATATATAATATAATATATGTATATATGTATATATATATATATATATATATATATATATATATATATATATATATATATATATATATATATATATATATATATATATATATTATATGATCCACCATGAATCACCACACCAGTGTCCACCATGTATCACCACACCAGCGTCCACCATGTATCACCACACCAGTGTCCACCATGGATCACCACATCAGTGTCCAGCATGTATCACCACACCAGTGTCCACCATGGATCACCACACCAGTGTCCACCATGTATCACCACACCAGTGTCCACTATGGATTTCCTACCAGTGTCCACCATGGATCACCACACCAGTCTCCAGCATGTATCACCACACCAGTGTCCACCATGGATCACCACACCAGTGTCCATCATGTATCACCACACCAGTGTCCATCATGGATCACCACACCAGTGTCCATCATGTATCACCACACCAGTGTCCACCATGTATCACCACACCAGTGTCCACCATGGATCACCACACCAGTGTCCACCATGGATCACCACACCAGTGTCCATCATATATCACCACACCAGCGTCCACCATGGATCACCACACCAGTGTCCAGCATGTATCACCACACCAGTGTCCACCATGGATCACCACACCGGCGTCCAGCATGTATCACCACACCAGTGTCCACCATGGATCACCACACCAGTGTCCAGCAGTAGTCGACCATTCCAAGTGTTGTCAGGTTCACCTGTGATGTGTCCTCTGTGATGGTCATGCGTCAGTGAAGGAACACTGGAGTTCTAACTCACAGTAACGAAGTGTTGCAGCGTCTAATAATCAGCTAGATACACTTGTGTTTAAAAGTGAAGAATTGATGGGCTGTGTTATTCTAATTATTATTATTTTATTATTATTATTATTATTATTATTATTATTATTATTATTATTATTATTATTATTATTATATTATTATTATTATTATATTATTATATTATTATTATTATTTTATTATTATTATTTTATTATTATTATTATTATTATTATTATTATTATTATTATTATTATTATTATTTTATTATTATTATTATTGTTAATATTATTATGGCTTCTTGCTCGTGCTGTTCTTCTCTTCTTGTTTCTCCCTCTATGGCTTTACTTTCTCTTTATTCTTGACTTTGCTCTTCATACCTCAGCGTCGATTTCTCTGCACTCTTTGCTCTAATATTTCTCTTTATCTCTCGCCCCCTCTTTCATACCTGTCATTCATTCTTTTGCATTCTTTTTTCTCTCATTCTCCCATCTTTATTTGATCTTAATTGCTTCCTTCTCCTCGCTACTCTCAATTTCCCGATTGTACCAAGTGACTGTACCAAGTGACTGTACCAAGTGACTGTACCAATTGACTGTACCAAGTGACTGTATCAAGTGACTGTACCAAGTGACTGTACCAAGTGACTGTACCAAGTGACTGTACCAAGTGACTGTACCAAGTGACTGTACCAAGTGACTGTATCAAGTGACTGTACCAAGTGACTGTACCAAGTGACTGTACCAAGTGACTGTATCAAGTGATTGTACCAAGTGACTGTACCAAGTGACTGTACCAAGTGACTGTATCAAGTGATTGTGCCAAGTGACTGTACCAAGTGACTGTACCAAGTGGCTGTACCAAGTGACTGTACCAAGTGACTGTACCAAGTGACTGTACCAAGTGACTGTACCAAGTGACTGTATCAAGTGACTGTACCAAGTGACTGTACCAAGTGTCTGTACCAAGTGACTGTACCTAGTGACTGTACCAAGTGACTGTACCAAGTGACTGTATCAAGTGACTGTACCAAGTGACTGTATCAAGTGACTGTACCAAGTGACTGTATCAAGTGACTGTACCAAGTGACTGTACCAAGTGACTGTACCAAGTGACTGTACCAAGTGACTGTATCAAGTGACTGTACCGAGTGGCTGTATCAAGTGACTGTACCAAGTGACTGTATCAAGTGATTGTACCAAGTGACTGTACCAAGTGACTGTACCAAGTGACTGTATCAAGTGATTGTGCCAAGTGACTGTACCAAGTGACTGTACCAAGTGGCTGTACCAAGTGACTGTACCAAGTGACTGTACCAAGTGACTGTACCGAGTGACTGTATCAAGTGATTGTACCAAGTGATTGTACCAAGTGACTGTACCAAGTGACTGTACCACGTGACTGTACCAAGTGACTGTACCAAGTGACTGTACCAAGTGACTGTATCAAGTGATTGTACCAAGTGATTGTACCAAGTGACTGTACCAAGTGACTGTATCAAGTGATTGTACCAAGTGACTGTACCAAGTGACTGTACCAAGTGACTGTACCAAGCGACTGTACCAAGTGACTGTACCAAGTGACTGTATCAAGTGATTGTACCAAGTGACTGTACCAAGCGACTGTACCAAGTGACTGTACCAAGTGACTGTATCAAGTGACTGTACCATGCGACTGTACCAAGTGACTGTACCAAGTGACTGTACTAAGTGACTGTATCAAGTGACTGTATCAAGTGACTGTACCAAGTGACTGTACCAAGTGACTGTACCAAGTGACTGCACTATCACTGGGCACTATCACTGGGCACTACCACCGGGCACTATTACTGGGCACTATCACTGGGCACTATCACTAGGCACTACCACTGAGCACTATCACTGGGCACTATCACTGGGCATTACCACTAGGCACTACCACTGGGCACTGTCACTGGGCACTACCACTGAGCACTATCACTGGACACTACCACTGGGCTACGACCACTGCACCTGTAGTGGCTGTGGCAAAGCTATTCAAACATCCCCACAATACTGATAAAGGTCGTGAACACTTTTCTTTAAGTGACCTGATGCTAGTGACAGAGCGAGGCGGACGGAGTTACGACCACGGAGAGTGTCTACAATATTCTTCATTGTCTCTTCTTGTAACTAGAAAGACACAGAAGCAGGGCTGAGGACACCAGTGCCTCGCAAAACATAACGAATACAGACCAAAAACAAAAATGTTACCTTTCCCTTTTCTTCAGGGAAATTCTCTATTAGACGCTGCGCAGTTTTTGATGTTTTGTGAGAACACTGTAGAGAAGGAGGATATGCAGAACAAAGAGAAACAAAGTGATGACGGAGAGGGAAAAACAAAGAGGAGAGAGAGAGTGATGAGTGGGAAAACTGAAGAGACGTACAGAAAAAGGCTCAGGTGTTCTGTGTCTCTGTTGTATGATAATATGAGAAATCACAAGATAGCTTGGAAGTTCACTATTTTTTCACAGTGGTTATTCTGCACACACACATATATAAACATAAATATATATATATATATACATACATACATACATACATATATACATATATATATATATTATATATATATATATATATATATATATATATATATATATATTATATATATATATATATATATATATATATATATATATATATATATATAGGTAGTAGGTTGGTAGACAGCAACTGCCCAGGGAGGTACTACCGTCCTGCCAAGCGAGTGTAAAATGAAAGCCTGTAATTGTTTTACATGATGGTAGGATTGCTGGTGTCTTTTTTCTGTCTCATACACATGCAAGATTTCAGGTACGTCTTGCTACTTCTTCTTACACTTAGGTCACACTACACGTACATGTACAAGTATATATATACAGACACACACACACACACACACACACACACACACCCCTCTCTGGGTTTTCTTCTATTTTCTTACTAGTTCTTGTTCTTGTTTATTTCATCTTATCTCCATGGGGAAGTGGAACATAATTGTTCCTCTGTAAGCCATGCGTGTTGTAAGAGGCAACTAAAATGCCGGGAGCAAGGGGCTAGTAACCCCTTCTCCTGTATAAATTACTAAATTTAAAAAGAGAAACTTTTGTTTTTCTTTTTGGGCCACCCTGCCTCGGTGGGATACGGCCGGTGTGTTGAAAGAAAGAAAGAATATATATATATATATATATATATATATATATATATATATATATATATATATATATATATATAATATATATATATATATATATTTTATATTATATATTACCTTGGATTTTGGCTTAAATAGCAACATAAAAGAGAGAAGCTTAGTGTGACTTCGTAAATGGTCCAAGTCGGACCGAAACGTCGTCGTAAGCTTCTCTCTTTAATGTACGGGTTATTTGTGTATCGTTCCAGTCACGGTATTGTGCCTTTTTTTTTTGTTATAAATAGCAACACTCTTCTTGCCGAATAAGGCAAGGGAAAATTTGTGTATGCAATAATTTTGCAAAAATTCTGCGAAATGTTACTGTGTATTTTTGCGAACTATTCCTCTTCATTATTTTGCAGTATGTTTCCCTGTGTCATTCCATTATTGATCCTCCTTTTCACTCCCTCCTTCCCTGTCATTTTTATCAGCCATAATTCGTTCCCGCCCCTTTATCTTCCCTATGCTCTGCGTTCCCAACTCCTTCACCGCACTCTATCCTCACCGACCCTCCAACAATTCTTATCCGGGTTGGTCCATTCTCTTCTCTTATACCCTTCTCATCTCCCTTATCTTCCTTATTTATCCCTTTCTTACTTGTGATTTTTACCCTTCTAGTAATCTGTTTATCAATTGCAACTCTTGCAATTACTCGAAGAATCAATGTAGTAAACTCTGATTTATGAGGCAATCAGATCAATTTTCTTTGTGCGACTCAGGTAGTCGGAATGCCCTTCAATTTTTTTTTTCTGAGCAAGTCAGGTATTGTCCAAGTCAATTATGTAATTTTTTAGACACTCAGGTAATCTCAGTCCATTCATTTACTTAATGCGCCAGATAAAAGGCGAGAAAGATCTGTACAATAAAGAACATTAAAATGGTATAAAATACCGACAGGTTGTTAGGTAAGACACATATGCAACAGTTAGGTATCTTTATTATGAAACGTTTCGCCTACACAGTAGGCGAAACGTCTTCAAGTATCTTCTGCTTCTATCAACTTTTCTGTACTTGACTGAAGAAGCCTACTGTGTAGGCGAAACGTTTCATAATAAAGATACCTAACTGTTGCATATGTGTCTTACCTAACAATCTGTACAATAATATAGGCAATATATTAATAATCTGATGACAATAGCTGATTTTCTTTTTTTGTAAATCAGATTGAGAATTTTTTGCAGATTAGCTTTTTCTGTTTTTTTCTTACACTAAAACTGAACTAACATCAGCAGTGTTTTTCAATGGGTACAAAGCTTAGTTATAAATCCAAGACAAGTCGTAATAAACAATTTGCCAATGAATAAATGTAAGAATGGACGAGAATGCTTTGTAAAGCTTAGTTATGTTTCCCTGTTATATTCCATCACTTAGAATGGGTTTCATACACCGGGCGATTAAATCTGCCAACCTGAGCTGGAAGACACCAGTAAGGTGATGAGGATATCGTCAAGCATTCCACTAAGTGAAGGGAAGAATCAGCCAAAAAATGCAGCACATATCCACATTCAGCAAAACACGATATGTAAAGTAAAAGGACACAAGTGCAACTAATGTGACATTTATTGTGGCAACGTTTCGCTCTCCAGGAGTTTTATCAAGCCATTACATTGTAATGGCTTGATAAAACTCCTGGAGAGCGAAACGTTGCCACAATAAATGTCACATTACTTGCACTTGTGTCCTTTTACTTTACATATTGTCGGTAATTCTACCAACTTTATTACAAAACACGAGGTATAACAAAAAGAGACAGGCAGTTCGATACTCCTCCAGGTCTTTTCTAGAAGCTTCTAGATGATGGTGTGGATAAGCACTAAACACAATTAACGTCCTTCAAACAGAAAAATTAACTTTCAGAGAAAAGTATTTTACAGAATAGGCTATGATGCATAGTAATGACAAAGGTGACGAGGTCACACCCCCTCCTCATTGCCAACCAATCAGGGAAAGTGTGGGAATGATCAGTTTACATCTTGGCCAGTTTGATAAAAATTAGTTAAATAAATAAATAAATAATAATTATGCAACTTGATATGAAGTAAAGAGGAAATTCTCACCGTCTTACTGTCTGTTTGCATCGTACAGCATTTGTCAGACTGACCTTTTCCACACTCATGGGGGGAAATGAAATTTATGAAGATAACCACCAGGTTATCCTCTAACCTTCAAATTATCTGTAGGATAATTGTAGGATAATCAGATAATTCGAGTTCGTATAACACTGTTATTGTATGTGACAGAGTACCGTGAAGAAATAACACTGAGGATGTGCCACTGAAAGGTAGAAATAATACCAATCGAAAAAAATAGGTAATTAAACGTCCTATTTATCTCGAGAACTGAACTAGACTTTTTTTGAATGTAAATTAAATGTATGAAATTTTAATGGTAAGTAGATGTAACAATTTTTAAAGATAATTTGTATTTAAGATAAAACCCTATTAATGTATGTCAGAAGAGACTTGAATGTAATTAATGAAAGAACTACACGGAGAACTACACGGAGAACTACACGGAGAACTACACGGAGAACTACACGGAGAACTACACAGAGAACTACACAGAGAACTACACAGATAACTACACAGAGAACTACACAGAGAACTACACGGAGAACTACACAGAGAACTACACAGAGAACTACACGGAGAACTACACAGAGAACTACACAGAGAACTACACAGAGAACTACACAGAGAACTACACGGAGAACTACACAGAGAACTACACAGAGAACTACACGGAGAACTACACGGAGAACTACACAGAGAAACTACACAGAGAACTACACAGAGAACTACACAGAGAACTACACAGAGAACTACACGGAGAACTACACAGAGAACTACACAGAGAACTACACGGAGAACTACACAGAGAACTACACAGAGAACTACACAGAGAACTACACAGAGAACTACACGGAGAACTACACAGAGAACTACACAGAGAACTACACGGAGAACTACACGGAGAACTACACAGAGAACTACACAGAGAACTACACAGAGAACTACACAGAGAACTACACAGAGAACTACACAGAGAACTACACGGAGAACTACACAGAGAACTACACAGAGAACTACACGGAGAACTACACAGAGAACTACACAGAGAACTACACAGAGAACTACACGGAGAACTACACAGAGAACTACACAGAGAACTACACAGAGAACTACACAGAGAACTACACGGAGAACTACACAGAGAACTACACGGAGAACTACACAGAGAACTACACAGAGAACTACACAGAGAACTACACGGAGAACTACACGGAGAACTACACGGAGAACTACACGGAGAACTACACAGAGAACTACACGGAGAACTACACAGAGAACTACACAGAGAACTACACAGAGAACTACACAGAGAACTACACAGAGAACTACACAGAGAACTACACAGAGAACTACACAGAGAACTACACAGAGAACTACACGGAGAACTACACAGAGAACTACACAGAGAACTACACAGAGAACTACACAGAGAACTACACGGAGAACTACACGGAGAACTACACAGAGAACTACACGGAGAACTACACAGAGAACTACACGGAGAACTACACGGAGAACTACACAGAGAACTACACAGAGAACTACACGGAGAACTACACGGAAAACTAAACAGAGAACTACACAGAGAACTACACAGAGAACTACACAGAGAACTACACGGCGAACTACACAGAGAACTACACAGAGAACTACACGGAGAACTACACAGAGAACTACACAGAGAACTACACGGAGAACTACACAGAGAACTACACGGAGAACTACACAGAGAACTACACGGAGAACTACATAGAGAACTACACGGAGAACTACACAGAGAACTACACAGAGAACTACACGGAGAACTACACAGAGAACTACACGGAGAACTACACAGAGAACTACACGGAGAAACTACACAGAGAACTACACAGAGAACTACACAGAGAACTACACGGAGAACTACACAGAGAACTACACAGAGAACTACACGGAGAACTACACAGAGAACTACACAGAGAACTACACAGAGAACTACACAGAGAACTACACGGAGAACTACACAGAGAACTACACAGAGAACTACACAGAGAACTACACGGAGAACTACAGAGAGAACTACACGGAGAACTACAGAGAGAACTACACAGAGAACTACACGGAGAACTACACAGAGAACTACACAGATAACTACACAGAGAACTACACGGAGAACTACACAGAGAACTACACAGAGAACTACACGGAGAACTACACAGAGAACTACACAGAGAACTACACAGAGAACTACACGGAGAAGTACACAGAGAACTACACAGAGAACTACACAGAGAACTACACAGAGAACTACACGGAGAACTACACGGAGAACTACACGGAGAACTACACGGAGAACTACACGGAGAACTACACAGAGAACTACACGGAGAACTACACGGAGAACTACACGGAGAACTACACAGAGAACTACACGGAGAACTACACGGAGAACTACACGGAGAACTACACAGAGAACTACACAGAGACCTACACAGAGAACTACACGGAGAACTACACGGAGAACTACACGGAGAACTACACAGAGAACTACACGGAGAACTACACGGAGAACTACACAGAGAACTACACAGAGAACTACACAGAGAACTACACAGAGAACTACACAGAGAACTACACGGAGAACTACACGGAGAACTACACGGAGAACTACACGGAGAACTACACGGAGAACTACACGGAGAACTACACGAGAGAACTACACAGAGAACTACACAGAGAACTACACAGAGAACTACACAGAGAACTACACAGAGAACTACACAGAGAACTACACGGAGAACTACACAGAGAACTACACAGAGAACTACACAGAGAACTACACAGAGAACTACACAGAGAACTACACAGAGAACTACACGGAGAACTACACAGAGAGCTACACAGAGAACTACACAGAGAACTACACGGAGAACTACACAGAGAACTACACAGAGAACTACACAGAGAACTACACAGAGAACTACACGGAGAACTACACAGAGAACTACACAGAGAACTACACAGAGAACTACACGGAGAACTACACAGAGAACTACACAGAGAACTACACAGAGAACTACACAGAGAACTACACAGAGAACTACACAGAGAACTACACGGAGAACTACACAGAGAAACTACACAGAGTACTACACAGAGAACTACACGGAGAGCTACACAGAGAACTACACAGAGAACTACACAGAGAACTACACAGAGAACTACACAGAGAACTACACAGAGAACTACACGGAGAAACTACACAGAGAACTACACAGAGAACTACACAGAGAACTACACAGAGAACTACACAGAGAACTACACAGAGAACTACACGGAGAACTACACGGAGAACTACACAGAGAACTACACAGAGAACTACACAGAGAACTACACAGAGAACTACACAGAGAACTACACAGAGAACTACACAGAGAACTACACGGAGAACTACACAGAGAACTACACAGAGAACTACACAGAGAACTACACGGAGAACTACACAGAGAACTACACAGAGAACTACACAGAGAACTACACAGAGAACTACACAGAGAACTACACAGAGAACTACACGGAGAACTACACAGAGAACTACACAGAGAACTACAAGAGAACTACACAGAGAACTACACAGAGAACTACACAGAGAACTACACGGAGAACTACACAGAGAACTACACAGAGAACTACACAGAGAACTACACAGAGAACTACACAGAGAACTACACAGAGAACTACACGGAGAACTACACAGAGAACTACACAGAGAACTACACAGAGAACTACACGGAGAACTACACAGAGAACTACACAGAGAACTACACAGAGAACTACACAGAGAACTACACGGAGAACTACACAGAGAACTACACAGAGAACTACACAGAGAACTACACGGAGAACTACACAGAGAACTACACAGAGAACTACACAGAGAACTACACAGAGAACTACACAGAGAACTACACAGAGAACTACACGGAGAACTACACAGAGAACTACACAGAGTACTACACAGAGAACTACATGGAGAACTACACAGAGAACTACACAGAGAACTACACAGAGAACTACACAGAGAACTACACAGAGAACTACACGGAGAACTACACGGAGAACTACACAGAGAACTACACAGAAAACTACACAGAGAACTACACAGAGAACTACACAGAGAACTACACAGAGAACTACACAGAGAACTACACAGAGAACTACACAGAGAACTACACAGAGAACTACACAGAGAAACTACACGGAGAACTACACGGAGAACTACACAGAGAACTACACAGAGAACTACACAGAGAACTACACAGAGAACTACACAGAGAACTACACAGAGAACTACACGGAGAACTACACAGAGAACTACACAGACAACTACACAGAGAACTACACGGAGAACTACACGGAGAACTACACAGAGAACTACACAGAGAACTACACGGAGAACTACACAGAGAACTACACAGAGAACTACACAGAGAACTACACGGAGAACTACACAGAGAACTACACAGAGAACTACACGGAGAACTACCCGGAGAACTACACAGAGAACTACACAGAGAACTACACGGAGAACTACACGGAGAACTACACAGAGAACTACACAGAGAACTACACAGAGAACTACACGGAGAACTACACAGAGAACTACACGGAGAACTACACAGAGAACTACACGGAGAAACTACACAGAGAACTACACAGAGAACTACACGGAGAACTACACAGAGAACTACACAGAGAACTACACAGAGAACTACACAGAGAACTACACAGAGAACTACACGGAGAACTACACAGAGAACTACACAGACAACTACACAGAGAACTACACGGAGAACTACACGGAGAACTACACAGAGAACTACACAGAGAACTACACGGAGAACTACACAGAGAACTACACAGAGAACTACACAGAGAACTACACGGAGAACTACACAGAGAACTACACAGAGAACTACACGGAGAACTACCCGGAGAACTACACAGAGAACTACACAGAGAACTACACGGAGAACTACACGGAGAACTACACAGAGAACTACACAGAGAACTACACAGAGAACTACACGGAGAACTACACAGAGAACTACACGGAGAACTACACAGAGAACTACACGGAGAACTACACAGAGAACTACACAGAGAACTACACGGAGAACTACACAGAGAACTACACAGAGAACTACACAGAGAACTACACAGAGAACTACACAGAGAACTACACGGAGAACTACACAGAGAACTACACTTAGATATAAAATTAGAAGACAATAAAGACTGTGTAAATGAAGTTTGCCTGTAAAATATTTCTAGAAATAACTGTGAGTTTAATTAGCTTAATATTTAATGCATAACAACATAAATTATCACTATCTAATAGTTACGTGCATCTAAAAATCCATTGTTATTGAGCTACGATTTATATATATATATTTATATATATATATTATATATATTATATATATTATATATATATATATATATATATTATAATACTTGGCTTGGTCCAGCATATACTTTATTTGACGTTCCAAAAATTCTTGGTGGATGATTTTAGTGAGAAATTGAAGGTTTCTCTTCTGTCACATAAATTTCAACGCGAAGTGAGTCAACGCAGATATTTTTGGATATTGCTCATAACAGTGAAAATATGTTCCTAATATTTCCCCCAAAAAGTACTAAAATAATGTCAGTTACTGGAATGTTAACAAATTATCGCTGCTGTTGGAGACGAAATAATCAAGGAATTATTTTTTTTAAGTGAAGTTGCAATAAAGTTGTAAAGAAGAAAACAAACCCGTGAAGTTCTTCCCAACTTCTGGACTTTATTGAAGAGTTTTGTTTAACGAGTCGAGGAAATTTCAGTAATGTGTCTTTATTCTCTGAAGGGTAGGAACTCAAGGGATCTCTTGTACCTACTACACCAATAACACACACACACACACACACAACACACACAACATCACACACACACACACACACACACACACACACACACACACACACACACACACACACACACACACATACAAACTCAGACGTGGGCTGTTGTTTCAACTGGTTTTCTCAAAGACGACCTTGTAACAAAGTTTCCAAGGGTAAAATCATAGAAAAAATGAGAAACAAAGAGAGAGAGAGAGAGAGAGAGAGAGAGAGAGGCAAGACACGCTTCCTCCCTACGTAACCTCTCTTTAAAAAAATCCATAGAAAGCTCTACTGGCACCAATTACAAACTCGGAATAGCTCGAAAAGTCTACATCAGAATCTGCTATCTTCGTGTTGTTTATTATTAAAAAACAGTCTATACACAGGTGAGTTAACGTTACTAGGAAGCACAGTTTTTTTTTTGCTTAAAGAAAGGAACATTTTCTCCGTTGTTGGAAGACGCTGCAAGAATCATCAGTCTGCGTGTGAAAGGCGATAATTGATGACCTTTCCACACCGTCGAGTGTTAGCTGGATCATCACACATATCGTTGTACAGTATTTGAAGAAGAAATACAAATCAGAGTTACCAAAGAAACAGAATCTACCAACAGGACCCTTCGAAAAATCAACTCGGATATAGAAAGACTTAGTGGAATATATATATATATATATATATGTGTGTGTGTGTGTGTGTGTGTGTACTCACCTAGTTGTACTCACCTAGTTGAGGTTGCGGGGGTCGAGTCCGAGCTCCTGGCCCCGCCTCTTCACTGATCGCTACTGTGTGTGTGTGTGTGTGTGTGTGTGTGTGTGTGTGTGTGTGTGTGTGTGTGTGTGTGTGTGTGTGTGTGTATGTGTGTGTACTCACCTAGTTGTACTCACCTAGTTGAGGTTGCGGGGGTCGAGTCCGAGCTCCTGGCCCCGCCTCTTCACTGATCGCTACTAGGTCACTCTCCCTGAGCCGTGAGCTTTATCATACCTCTGCTTAAAGCTATGTATGGATCCTGCCTCCACTGTGTGTGTGTGTGTGTGTGTGTGTGTGTGTGTGTGTGTGTGTGTGTGTGTGTGTGTGTGTGTGTGTATGTATGTATATAATATTTGTATGTGTTTACTTATCATTTATTTATTTCGAAGCGGTGTTATAAATTTTATTTTTTAGGTGTTCTAGATAAAATAATGCACGAAAATGCTTTTATTGTGCTATATACAAGTGATTTTTTTTTTACCCATGATGAAAAAAGATGCAACACTCTAATAAGCCAGATTAATTAAACCTTACTTTTAGTGCCGGATTAAATCTAGCCAAGGTAAAACCGTCTTTATTTTGCTAAACGCTACTGGCAAAATTTAATTCCAAATGAGACACCCAGAATGTTAAGGAATTTTTAAGCTGCAGGTTGTCCAAATATTTCAGCAGAGTTGTGTTTAGTTATACGAAAGATGAGAGTAGTAGCAGTGATATTATAATCTCTGGTACAGGACTCGTAATCCGAGAAATGCGAGCTGCTACTGTCTCTCTCTCTCTCTCTCTCTCTCTCTCTCTCTCTCTCTCTCCTCTCTCTCTCTCTCTCTCTCTCTCTCTCTCTCTCTCTCTCTCTCTCTCTCTCTCTCTCTCTCTCTCTCTCTCTCTCTCTCTCTCTCTCTCTTCTCTCTCTCTCTCTTGCCCTGCTGCATCTTACAATCACACCTTATTATCCTCTCACTCACTTATTCTTATTCGTCTCTCATACTCTAATTTAAATTCGGTTCACATTCAGGCGAGTTAATACGTTTGAAAAAATCTTTGGGTAATATTTTCATATTTTTTTTTGTAATATCTCTAGAATTTACGATCCAGCCACCAACTAGAATATTAACAACAACAACAAAATTTTTTATAATAATAAAAATAATAATAATAAATAATAATAATAATAATAATAATAATAATTATTATTATTATTATTATTATATTATTATTATTATTATTATTATTATTATTATTATTATTATATTATATAATATAACCTGGATATACGCTATTTATATGAAAATGATATGTTTTATGCATGATCAGTAACATGAAGGCAATTCATTTTTAAACCATTACATTCTATACATGCAATACTGAATTCTGGATTCACTTAAATCACAGTAAATTCCTTCATTTCTGACGCCATTATAAGTACGTAGTATCTCTCTCGTGGTGAGTATTGATGCTGTTATTACTGCTGTTTCCGCTGTTCTTGTTGCTTCTGTTGTTGATGATGGTGTTATTTCTGCCGCTTCTGTGGATTTCCTATCTTGTGCAGGAGCCTAACTCGATTATTCCTAAATTTGCTTTTAACTGTAAATGTTATTTAACCTAGGCACCTTTTAGTTATTAAAGTTTTCAAACCTTGTTTTTGTTGGTTTTAATTCGTTCAGTCATAATCCCAAAGCGCTATGCGAAGCCCGATATGGTAGGGATTAATGGACCTTAAGTTTAACTAACGAACTGTTACAAAGCCAAAAATGGGCTAGATGGTAGAGGGGGATCAGTTAGTTGACCTACTCTTCTCTGGTAGATGTCTCTGCCAATAGATGTCGCATATTGTAACACAAACGTCGAAGCGACATTGTGCACAGATTGTCCTGCCGATACATCTCGTTGTTCAGTGGTTTTATTAACACCTACACTTTCTTTTATCACGAAGCATTAGTACTATATACCGACCACTGTCCAGTGGTTCACTGAAGACTACACAAAGGTCAAAGTAATATGATATAGGAAGAACAGGATCATAGATATAACCTGGTGTGATGAAAATTTGTTCAAGCTAATAAGTATCAGCCGATGTATTGAATATATGCAAATTAGATAACTGCCCACAAAACTTTCTCTACTTCTGATATTTTCTTTAGCAAGGGATGCCAAGCAAGAGGCCACAAAAATAAATTCTGCTGCAATTGGTTCGAGCTCAGACCACAGACTGATTATGCAATAACTACCTGCAAACTTTGGATTCAGCAACTTTGCTGCAACCGATAGATTCCAGGTGTCAGTTCATCAACTGCATCTGACCGAACAGTAGTAATAAAAGTAGAGACAGTAGTGGTGGTTATGGTAGGCTTATCACACTGGTTAACTGGTATTAACTAAAAGTTCAACACTGGCACACGCTGCTGTGAGTACCAGCGGTGTATCATGATTAGTTAAGATACATAAAGTAATAAAATGCAGAGATAGTTCGTATTACATAAATTCCACCCACTTCTGTATTTTCTATAAATTCTATACCATTTTGTCAATATGGTATGGTATTATTCCTCCTATCCTTTTATTTCATGCCAACAGTGGCCGGAGGGTGAGGAGACACCTATTGCTTTACTGTATTTGCCTCAAACATCGAGTTAACACATTAAAACTCTTAACCTGGACCAAATTGGACCGTCATTCTCAGTACATAGCCTCAATGTGTACTTTTAAGCCCAATGTTATCTATCTTTCCCATGTATTCCCATGTACCCTTTATTTATTTACATTGCTGCTACTTCTTTCCTAAGAAATTCTTTTTTCCCATGTAATTCCAGCCTAAGATAATATATGCTTAATTCCTGCCACTGTTTTAATTTTCAAAAGCAACTTCATATCCTTTTGGGAATTTAACATATTTAATTTTGTTTACTGTTTTTTTCTGTTAACTTATGATAAAATTAATATAAACTACAGAATAATGCGTTTCGTGGTCTATCGTAATTAAATAAATTTAAGAAATTATACTAAGAGAAGACAATTTATTTTTACAAGAAAAATTAAACACATTACGAAACCTCATAAGAGATTCATGATTAAAAAAATTTCTCATGAAAACAATAAAATTCCTATAAATTATAATGAAGAATAAAATTTGCAATAGCGTGATTAAAACTATTCACAAATATGTTGCAACTTGGAGAGGAAACTTCAGACGCTTTAAATCTGTCCGTCCAGAACGGATCAAAACATCATTTAAAGTCTCATTTCCGAACTGTGAGTTATTTGTGAAGTTTATGCAAATCGTATAAACTTGTATGCTGTGAATATATATATATATATATATATATATATATATAATATATATATATATATATATATATATAATATATATATATACATATATATATATATAATATATATTATATATTATATATATATATATATATATATATATATATATATATATATATATATATATATATATATATATATATATATATGTGTGTGTGTGTGTGTGTGTGTGTATATATATATATAATGGGGTCCATGTCTAGTACATAGCCTCGGAGAAGTGGATAAAACGGCTTCGAGGAAGAGTATTTGGATTTCTTTCTGAAGCCATTTGAATATTTTAATTCCCTTACCATAAGTATTGAAATTTAATGTACCAATAACACAAACGTTTCCCTCTTTCCTAACAAGTAAAAGTTTTGAAAGGCATTTAACTTGGACTTCAGATATTTGAATTCATTGGCGCCAACACAGATGATGAGTGAGCTCATATAACTGTGATCAAGATGACGGGGTGGTGAGCGTCGGCGGTGCAACAAGCTAATGTTGGGGACTACTGCTGAGGATTCATACCCATGTGGTTGTCTCCTTGATGAAGCCTCTCTCGCTTCAACGTGTAGGTATTTCTTCAGCGAGTCTTCAATTTTTCGAGGATTTTCGTCCTTCTAGGGAGGAGCTTCGATGCTGGTGTAAGTCTCTTCATCCAGGGAATGAAGCTATCTCTATCCCTTTCATTCAACTGAATCCGACCACACGCTACGTGTTCAGTTCTCCTTTCCTTTCCCCCTGAAATAATAATGGCGAGGGAAGGTGGAGGAGAAGTAATTCTGTTTTAGTGCAAAGAGCAAATTGTTTTTCCCCACAAATTTACGATTTATCAATTTCTGCAAAACCATAGCCAATAAAAATGATCAACTTTACTTAGTGTAGGTGAGGTTACTTGGGATGTTTGTCGAGAAGATATTTCCTTAGTCAGTAGTCTAATCAATTCAGTTCAGACCTTATTAACCAGAGACAGTAGAAGATCCAGTAATCGGTCCCTTAGTTTTGAAGATGTTGAGACTGGAGACTTTAGAAGGTGATATTCAGTCCCTCGGCTTGAAGGTGTTCAAGCTGGAGACAGCAGAAGATGAGGAAATCAGTCCCTCAGCCTCAAAGTTGTTGAAACTGGAGACATTAGATGAGATAATGAGGCCCCTACCTTTGAAGGTGCTGAAATTGAAGTCGGTAGAAGAAGAGGTAATCAGCCTTTCAGCAATGAAAGTGCTGAAACTTGAGTCAGTAGAAGAAAAGGCAATTAGTCTCTCTGCCTTCAAGGTGTTCATTGCCTTAAGTTAAAATATTATGGAGAGAACGTTAAAAAATAATTGAAATAAATTCAACACTTAAAATACAAAATATGTAACTATTATCTACATACGAAGATGATGTGTAAAATATTATATAATCAAAAATTATGCTTTGAGTTAACAATATTGAGAAATACGCGGTGTACACTAGCACTGGTCTGCTTAATCAGCTTTTAGTCCCCTGTCATTAAGGACATGACTAACTATACACACACTGGTTTATATACATTAT
Organism: Cherax quadricarinatus; assembly: GCF_026875155.1. Lineage (NCBI taxonomy): Eukaryota > Metazoa > Arthropoda > Malacostraca > Decapoda > Parastacidae > Cherax > Cherax quadricarinatus. The sequence goes on from NC_069406.1 coordinate 67,778,663, forward strand.
ATGCGTAAACTTTGCATAATGAAGCGTCATCAAGCCAAAATAACATATATGTCCCCTGATTTTTTCCCTGCGCGTGTTAGCAAGCCCATATTTTTCGCCTAAATTTTTAAATATATATATTTTCCCAGGGAAGGGCGTTTCCACATGACATGAAATAATTCCGGACTTAATCATGAGACAACCAAGTGAATTACAGGAGGCAGCAGTGCAGCGAGGTGTTGGCGCCTGTGATATATTACTGTCGTGTAGAATACAGTGCAACATGCCAGGCACTAAGCTTTGCCTGGTGTACCCCACTGCTGTGGCACCATCATCTGTAGCTCTACTGGAATAAAAACTTTTAAGCTTTCATAGCTACCAAACACGTAGTGGAATGCTTGAGGGTGTACTACTCACCCTAGTGAAATGTCCCGTCTCAGGCTGCACATTTCATTTCCGGATGTCAACATCTCATCTAGTATATATATATATATATATATATATATATTATATATATATATATATATATATATATATATATATATATATATATATATATATTTATATATATATATATATATATATATATATATATATATATATATATATATATATAATATATAATATATATATATATATATAATGTCGTTCCGAATAGGCAGAACTTGCCATCTTGGCTTAAATAGCAACGCTCATCTTGCCATATAGGACAAGTGAAAATTTGTGTATGCAATAATTTCGCCAAAATCATTCTGAACCTAACGAAAAAAATATATTTGATTGTGTTTGTTTAGTACTAAATTATTGTAAACGTATTTAAAATATATTTAGTTGGGTTAGGCTAAAATAAATTGTTCTTGTTATAATAAGGTTAGGTAAGTTTTCTAAGATTCTTTTATTGCAAAATTAAAATTTTTTACATTAACATTAATGAAAAAATATATCTTCAAACGTATAAGAGAAAATTTTAGAAAGGACTTAATTTCAAATAAGTTCTTGCTAATTGACCAGTTTACATATTCGGCACGACATATTATATATATATATATATATATATATATATATATATATATTATATATATATATATATAATATATATATATATATATATATATATATATATATATTATATATCTGTAGTTAGTGTCGAATATGTAAAACTTACGATTTTGGCTTAAATAGCAACGCTCTTCTTGCTGAATAAGGCAAACGAAAATTTGTATATGCATTAATTTTGCAAAAAATCATTCTGAACATAACGAAAAAAATATATATATTTTATTGTGTTTATTAATTATTAAATTATTGTAAACTTATTTAAAATATATTTAGTTGGATTAGACTAAATTAATTTGCACTTATTATAAGGTTAGATAAGTTTTCTAAGTTTCTTTTGGTACAAAATTATTAATTTTTACATTAACATACATAAATTAAATAATCCATCTTTTAATGTATATTTATGTATAATAATATAATATATATATATATATATATATTTATATGTATATTATATATATATATATATATAATATATATATATATATATATATATATATATATATTAAAAAAATCAAATAATTTCTTAAATAGATGTATCACAACTTTTTTCAGAAAATGTGAAATGCCTTGGCTTTTCAGAATCTCTAAGGATTAATTTTTAGGATTTATTTTAAGTGATAAATCAATAGGAAAAAATACAGAGTATTCATCTACTACACACTTTACCTTAAGTGTTCAGACGAACTGTATCAATTTCTACACTTTACCTTGAGTGTTCAGATTAACTGTACCAAGGTAAACACTTTATCTTGAGTGTTCAGACTAAGTGCACCAAGGTATACATTTTAGGATAAATTCTCGTGTTCCGTTTACTGTATGAAGTACTGTCGATATTATTTACCACTTTCACCATTGTACTCAACGGTATACACTTTGATACAGTGTAGACGACGCTACTCACTCTACCTTAATACAATGTTCACTGTGCTGCATCACCTTGATACATTGTTCACAGTGCTATTCACTTTACTCTGGAAAAATGTTCACAGGGCTACACATTTATTTTGATTCAATATTCACGGTATTACACACTTTACCTTGGTAAATTCAGTGTTCACTTTATCTTGGTACAGTCAGTGCTCAGTTTACCTTGGTACAGTTAGTATTCACTTTACCGTGGCCGTGGCACAGTCAGTGCTCACTTTACCTTGGTACAGTCAGTGTTTACTTTACCTTGGTACAGTCAGTGCTCACTTTATCTTGGTACATTCAGTGTTCACTTTATCTTGGTACAGTCAGTGTTCACTTTATCTTGGTACAGTCAGTGTTCACTTTATCTTGGTACAGTCAGTGTTCACTTTATCTTGGTACAGTCAGTGTTCACTTTACCTTGGTACAGTCAGTGCTCACTTAATCTTGGTACAGTCAGTGTTCACTTTATCTTGGTACAGTCAGTGTTCACTTTATCTTGGTACAGTCAGTGTTCACTTTATCTTGGTACAGTCAGTGTTCACTTTATCTTGGTACAGTCAGTGTTCACTTTATCTTGGTACAGTCAGTGTTCACTTTATCTTGGTACATTCAGTGTTCACTTTACCTTGGTACAGTCAGTGCTCACTTTATCTTGGTACAGTCAGTGTTCACTTTATCTTGGTACAGTCAGTGTTCACTTTATCTTGGTACAGTCAGTGTTCACTTTATCTTGGTACAGTCAGTGTTCACTTTATCTTGGTACAGTCAGTGTTCACTTTATCTTGGTACAGTCAGTGCTCACTTTACCTTGGTACAGTCAGTGTTCACTTTATCTTGGTACAGTCAGTGTTCACTTTATCTTGGTACAGTCAGTGTCCACTTTATCTTGGTACAGTCAGTGTTCACTTTATCTTGGTACAGTCAGTGTTCACTTTATCTTGGTACAGTCAGTGTTCACTTTATCTTGGTACAGTCAGTGTTCACTTTATCTTGGTACAGTCAGTGTTCACTTTATCTTGGTACATTCAGTGTTCACTTTATCTTGGTACAGTCAGTGTTCACTTTATCTTGGTAAAGTCAGTGTTCACTTTATCTTGGTACATTCAGTGTTCACTTCATCTTGTTACATTCAGTGTTCACTTTATCTTGGCACAGTCAGTGTTCACTTTATCTTGGTACAGTCAGTGTTCACTTTATCTTGGTACAGTCAGTGTTCACTTTATCTTGGTACAGTCAGTGTTCACTTTATCTTCGTACAGTCAGTGTTCACTTTATCTTGGTACAGTCAGTGTTCACTTTACCTTGGCACAGTCAGTGTTCACTTTATCTTGGTACAGTCAGTGTTCACTTTATCTTGGTACAGTCAGTGTTCACTTTATATTGGTACAGTCAGTGTTCACTTTATCTTGGCACAGTCAGTGTTCACTTTATCTTGGTACAGTCAGTGTTCACTTACTTGGCACAGTCAGTGTTCACTTTATCTTGGTACAGTCAGTGTTCACTTTATCTTGGTACAGTCAGTGTTCACTTTATCTTGGCACAGTCAGTGTTCAACTTTATCTTGGTACAGTCAGTGTTCACTTTACCTTGGCACAGTCAGTGTTCACTTTATCTTGGTACAGTCAGTGTTCACTTTATCTTGGTACAGTCAGTGTTCACTTTATCTTGGTACAGTCAGTGTTCACTTTATCTTGGTACAGTCAGTGTTCACTTTATCTTGGTACAGTCAGTGTTCACTTTATCTTGGTACAGTCAGTGTTCACTTTATCTTGGTACAGTCAGTGTTCACTTTATCTTGGTACAGTCGGTGTTCACTTTATCTTGGCACAGTCAGTGTTCACTTTATCTTGGTACATTCAGTGTTCACTTTATCTTGGTACAGTCAGTATTCACTTTATCTTGGCACAGTCAGTGTTCACTTTATCTTGGTACATTCAGTGTTCACTTTATCTTGGTACAGTCAGTGTTCACTTTATCTTGGTACAGTCTGTGTTCACTTTATCTTGGTACAGTCAGTGTTCACTTTATCTTGGTACAGTCAGTGTTCACTTTATCTTGGTACAGTCAGTGTTCACTTTATCTTGGTACATTCAGTGTTCACTTTATCTTGGTACATTCAGTGTTCACTTTATCTTGGTACATTCAGTGTTCACTTCATCTTGGTACATTCAGTGTTCACTTCATCTTGGTACATTCAGTGTTCACTTCATCTTGGTACATTCAGTGTTCACTTCATCTTGGTACATTCAGTGTTCATTTTATCTTGGTACATTCAGTGTTCACTTCATCTTGTACATTCAGTGTTCGCTTCATCTTGGTACAGTCAGTGTTCACTTTACGACACACTTTAATGAGGACTCTTTACGTTTGGTATAAAAATGGACAACCTGGTATTTTTCCTCCGCTACAGCAGGATATTAAATCGCGTAACCCGAGTCAAGAATATCCATTAGGAACACTGACTATCCCAGAATATCTTTTATAAACACTGACATGCCAGGAATATTTCTAAGGAACATGAGCTGCCAAGAATATTTCTAAGGAACATGAATAGCCAAGAATATTTCTAAGGAACATGAGCTGCCAAGAATATTTCTAAGGAACATGAATAGCCAAAAATATTTCTAAGGAACATGAGCTGCCAAGAATATTTCTAAGGAACATGAGTAGCCAAGAATATTTCTAAGAAACATGAGTAGCCAAGAATATTTCTAAGAAGCATGAGTAGCAAGGAATATTTCTAAGAAACATGAGTAGCCAAGAATATTTCTAAGGAACATGAGTAGCAAAGAATATTTCTAAGGAACATGAGTAGCCAAGAATATTTCTAAGGAACATGAGTAGCCAAGAATATTTCTAAGGAACATGAGTAGCCAAGAATATTTCTAAGAAACATGAGTAGCCAAGAATATTTCTAAGAAGCATGAGTAGCAAGGAATATTTCTAAGAAACATGAGTAGCCAAGAATATTTCTAAGGAACATGAGTAGCAAAGAATATTTCTAAGGAACATGAGTAGCCAAGAATATTTCTAAGGAACATGAGTAGCCAAGAATATTTCTAAGGAACATGAGTAGCCAAGAATATTTCTAAGGAACATGAGTAGCCAAGAATATTTCTAAGAAACATGAGTAGCCAAGAATATTTCTAAGAAGCATGAGTAGCAAGGAATATTTCTAAGAAACATGAGTAGCCAAGAATATTTCTAAGGAACATGAGTAGCAAAGAATATTTCTAAGGAACATGAGTAGCAAAGAATATTTCTAAGGAACATGAGTAGCCAAGAATATTTCTAAGGAACATGAGTAGCCAAGAATATTTCTAAGGAACATGAGTAGCCAAGAATATTTCTAAGGAACATGAGTAGCCAAGAATATTTCTAAGAAACATGAGTAGCCAAGAATATTTCTAAGGAACATGAGTAGCCAAGAATATTTCTAAGAAACATGAGTAGCCAAGAATATTTCTAAGGAACATAAGTAGCCAAGAATATTTCTAAGGAACATGAGTAGCCAAGAATATTTCTAAGGAACATGAGTAGCCAAGAATATTTCTAAGGAACATGAGTAGCCAAGAATATTTATAAGGAACTTGAGTAGCCAAGAATATCTATTAACAACATTACAAGAGAGTGACAGAGGGACGAGTTTGTATCTTATTCTCACATCAACACTTTCTTTTACTCGATTCCTTTCTCCTTCTTTTCTATCTTCCTCTCCTGTTCGCATTATCTCTCACCTTCTCTGCGTTCCCTGTTGCCTTCACATTCCACTCGAGAAAGGAGACAAATCATATACACAAACTACCCACTTCTTTAGCTTAACAACGGTGTTAAGGAACTCACAGCAAACCTGCATTAAGGGCGAGATCATATAGCAATTCTTTACGAAAATTTACTAACAGTTGTAATGGGTTTCGTAATACAAATTACTTATCCTAACGTATTTATTGCAATGTTTCAATTTCGTTTATGAATCCGAGACTTAAAGTATTTATCTAACCCAATGTTTAAAATTCTTAAACTGTATTTTTATTTACCATTTTTACAGGCAATACTTTCCCTCCTTTTCACTTCTCAATTAAAATAAAATTATTTAAATTCGATGGGATTAAATCCTTAACGTATAATTAATTATTAAAAGAGACCCCAAAAAAATGATAAACCAGACAAAAATGTTTTGATTCATTACTAGATGAACTTAAATTGAACCTTAAACCTAACTGAGACAACACTATTCTGGTCAGACCTTTTATATCGTTCATTTTAGGGGTATAACTAGCGTCAAAATGCAAAAAAAAAAAAGGTAAGGGATATAGAGATGAGTGACTGAGCTCCAAGGATCCACGGAGAGACTATAAAATAGATAAGGGATAAGAAGAGTATTGTATATTTCCTCTTTATAATCTGCTGAAGAGGGCCTCAATGGTATGAAAAAAAAATAGTACTTTTTAAGCTCTTCATTTGTTTTCTGGATGCGTCTTCGCTTGTACTGTTATCAAGTGTTATTACGAAAAAGGGGCAATACCGCGACTGCAACACTACACAAATAACTCGCATATAGGAAAGAGAAGCTTATGACGACGTTTCGGTCCGACTTCGACCATTTAGAAGTCAGAGACGCATCGAAACGTTGTTCTAAAGGAGAAATCATCCAGAAACGAAAGCAAACCGACAGCAACAACAACAACGATAGGATGTCATAGGAAATTTTCACCAGTTAACACACGGAGACAAAATCTTGGAATATCCTACGTAACATTGTCCACAGGAAACAAATGCACGCATATAGTCCTGTGATTTTTCTACCAGATCCAGTACACCAGTGTTGAAAATTTGAAGCCTATTAGATAAAAAAAAATATTGACAAAGTGGCACCCACACAGCCCAGAATTAATGCATAAAAATTTCCACACTAGTGTTTAGGGTTTGAAGCCGATCAGAAGAAGCAAAATCGAGACATTACAAGCGAAATAGTTTACCTAATAAAACTTACGAATTAAAATATGAAACACCATTATTGTTATCATTTGAGGCTACACCACTGGAAGCTTTGGAAGTTATCCTAGCCATTCCAGGATGCTGGGAATGGGTTTAAGAACTTTGGTAATAGGGCGCCTTTACATGCCAATTGTTCCAAGAATCTGGCCCTAGTTACCATACACAAGCTCTGAAATTTTGAAAGCGTTTGGATGGGGACTTCTCGCAGTGCGATCAGAGAAACATCACCTCGTATTCCATAACCCCAGTCTCCTCTACCTTAATGCACGCAAGTGGAATAGTGCAGAGTGCGGCATAAGTTCGTAATGCAGGTTAACGCTAAATTAGGACATTCACAATCCAAATCAAATTAAAAAGTTCCACTAAGAGACACCTACTTTGAAGCTAAACTGAGGAAATGTTAGTTGATTATCTCAAAGAGAACACAATCCTAAAATACACAATAGTATTTAGCTTTAATTCTCTCAGAGTTACTGTATCAATTTATCAGCTCTCAAAGGTTGAAGCTAATTGGATGCGATATTCAGAGTTTATCGCATGGAAAACAGTATTTCAATTTCCCCAATTACTCCTATAAGAAGACGTGTACACGCCAAAATCAGTCCAGCATTTTGTCCGTGACAGACACCTGCGTTGATAAATGTATTTAGGTACTTAAGAAACTAATTTTTACTTAAGTCCTGGGTACATAACCAACTTTTTTTTACAGACATTGAAGGCACAGAAATTTTTATTTTATAGATTTAACTTAGTATAACCAAATAAAGACACAGATTGTGACTTATTTCTTATCAGAAGAGATTTTTCTCTTCTTGTTTCTTAGAAACCAAATTGATTAATAAATTTGGTAGATAAAAACTTACATAAATCAAGGTCAAAGTGAAGCTTCCTTTAACGAAAACACGTGAGAGCTAAGAGTTTAAAGGTGACTAGACGATGCATTCTCTTGTTGTTGTACAGAATCCAACGAAGTTTTCACCTCAGCCTACATCACCATCCCCACAACACCACCATCACCACAACACCACCATCACCACCACCATCACCACCACCACCACCATCACCATCACCACCACTATCACATGTCATCCTCACCGCCATCACACCACTATCACCATCATCCTCACCACCATCACCACCACTATCACATCATCCTCACCACCATCACCAACCACTATCACTATCATCCTCACCACCATCACCACCACTATTACCATTATCCTCACCACCATCACCACCACTATCACCATCATCCTCACCACCATCACCACCACTATCACCATCATCCTCACCGCCATCACCACCACTATCACCATCATCCTCACCACCATTACCACCACTATCACCATCATCCTCACCACCATCAACCACCACTATCACTATCATCCTCACCACCACTATTACCATTATCCTCACCACCATCATCACCACTATCACCATCATGCTCACCACCATCACCACCACTATCACCATCATGCTCACCACCATCACCACCACTATTACCATTATCCTCACCACCATCACCACCACTATCACTATCATCCTCACCACCATCACCACCACTATTACCATTATCCTCACCACCATCACCACCACTATCACCATCATGCTCACCACCATCACCACCACTATCACCATCATCCTCACCGCCATCACCACCACTATCACTATCATCCTCACCACCATCACCACCACTATTACCATTATCCTCACCACCATCACCACCACTATCACCATCAAGCTCACCACCATCACCACCACATATCACCATCATCCTCACCACCATCACCACCACTATCACCATCAAGCTCACCACCATCACCACCACTATCACCATCATCCTCACCACCATCACCACCACTATCACCATCATCTTCACCACTATCACCACCACTATCACCATCATCCTCACCACCATCACCACCACTATCACCATCATCTTCACCACTATCACCACCACTATCACCATCATCCTCACCACCATCACCACCACTATCACCATCATCTTCACCACTATCACCACCACTATCACCATCATCCTCACCACCATCACCACCACTATCACCATCATCTTCACCACTATCACCACCACTATCACCATCATCCTCACCACCATCACCACCACTATCACCATCATCTTCACCACTATCACCACCACTATCACCATCATCCTCACCACCATCATCACCACTATCACCATCATCCTCACCACCATCACCACCACTATTACCATTATCCTCACCACCATCACCACCACTATCACCATCATCCTCACCACCATCACCACCACTATCACTATCATCCTCACCACCATCACCACCACTATTACCATTATCCTCACCACCATCACCACCACTATCACCATCAAGCTCACCACCATCACCACCACTATCACCATCATCTTCACCACCATCACCACCACTATTACCATTATCCTCACCACCATCACCACCACTATCACCATCATCCTCACCACCATCACCACCACTATCACTATCATCCTCACCACCATCACCACCACTATTACCATTATCCTCACCACCATCACCACCACTATCACTATCATCCTCACCACCATCACCACCACTATCACCATCATCCTCACCACCATCACCACCACTACCACAGTCATGTACATACTTGTGTATATATGTCAGTCTATAACCAATAACAGCATAAAAGAAATCTTTTCCTAGGTGAAACAAAAACATGATTTTTAAAAATATTTGATTCGGAAAAAATCTGGAGTAATTCAAAGAATATTTTGGCATTAAAATTTTGTTTCTACGATTTTTCTAACTACAGTTATCGCAGATATCTAATTTTGCAGACGAATGGAATAGTGCAGAGTGCGGCATAAGCTTACAATGCAGTTAAATTCAAGGGATAAAGATTAAAAACAAAAGAGAAGAGACATTCACAATTC
>NC_069406.1:67793539-67798539 GCF_026875155.1 Cherax quadricarinatus
TATATTGCATCCCTTGGATGGGTAGCATGCCACCATGGCAAAAATAAATATATCTAATGGGACTGTCTCTTTAAGGCCAAATCACTGACACAGGGAGGGACAATAGGTACTTATTAGCCTCAAACGTGTCTGCCAATTTTGCTGTCTCTAGAGCAGTACTCAACGTTTAATCCTCTAGCAAGACCCTCACCTCCGTCACACAATTCAAGGAAGTTCCTTGAAAGAACTAATTGCACCAAGACGCTAAAATTTAAAACTCCAGCAGCCTTGTACTACTTGGTAAAGGTCTTTGACTAGAGCCTAGTAAAATCTATATAAGATTGCCAAACTTGACGCATTTTCAACTTTAATTCTCCTGTGTATTTGATGGGAACGCATTCATATGCACTAGGCATAGTAACATTCATAATACCGTAATAAGTCTTCATCACCAATGTTAGAAGTGAATTCCTGTGCTCTTCCATACAACTCCGAGTGAACAAGTACCGCCCAGTGCTCGACTGGACACTTCAGAGCTCGAACCAGATTTTCGAACGATTCGAAAAATTGCTCAGACTCTGACACAGAAAACCGAGGTACCAGGGACACTGATTTCTGCACATTAGAATATTCATCACAAGTACGACGGTACTGTCTCCTCTCTTTCTTATTAACAATTCTTCCTTCGCAAAAGCAAGTTGTTCCATCGTCTGCTCAAATGTAAGGTAAACCAGTTCAAGTGCCAACGAAGAAGACTGATCCCGAGATAATTCTGATCCACCACTATTTGCTCCTGCAAATGGTAGATTATCAGTAAATTCTTCATGACTATAACACCATGACGAGAAAGGAAACAGAGCATGGAACAGAGATTCACACGAGCTCTCTGAGCAGCAGTCACACATGATGGAGAAGCCACGTTGGATGTTACCTAGTAATAACGTCATAAATGCACCTGTGTTACGAACACAATCAACATCACGTGCAGTAGTATAGCCCAGTTTAGTTTTTCCAGTTGAATAAGATCCACTCATAGCCGGCTGCAATTTTTCCCTGGTAATCATCTGCTTTTCTCAGAGACATTCCAAAGAAGAGAGTTAACTTGTAGTTGTAAAGCTCTTCCTTTATTAAAAATACTGTAGTTTTGAAGTTCTAGGGTGTATTTATGCTTCTCCGAAAGATCCGTAAGGGCTTGATAATACCTATGCTTCTTGGAAAGGTCCGGAAGGTGAATATACATCTATTGAGAACCCTGCTGGTACCTCTGGTTAGGTGAAAAGTCAGGAGGGTGAGTAGACACAGCAGCAACTGTCTGTTATGCCTGAAAGAGGCAACGGTATCCTGTGTGTCCCTCTCCGCAACAGTTACACTGGAGAATCGGTTTTCCCTTACCGTTCCTAGCACTCTCTTCTGTGTTGACCTGGCCGTTCATGGACCCTCAGCAGGTGGGAAAGTGACTGGCTGTGTACAAGATGGAGAAAAGGGATTAAGAGAATTCTTCCTTTGTAGTATAGGAGCAGCAAGACTGAGCTCCCAACCTTATTTTTATTTTTACGTGCACTTTTGTCAACAGGAGCTTTTATGTGTAACTTTATTGAGTTAACTCATGAGTACCACCAACAGTTCCCATATCAAAGGCATCAGAATAAATGGCTAGTCAATCATAAACTGCTTAAGTTGAAAAAGATCTGCTCTACAAGAATTAGGGAAATTTCCCAATGTATGATGTAACATTACTAGTGTAGATTTTTAGATTTTGCCACCGAAGTGGCTAGTTTATTGTGCAAACTATATCCATCCTCTGGAAGGTAGTACATTAGCATGTGGATACACAAGAGGCCTAGGAACTAGGCCCCAGAAGGGCTGACAGTACATCTGGATTTATGTTTACAGTTGGCTTATTTGTTACAAGCGAATTTGGGAAATTAAAAAAAATAGTGAAATTCCAAGCGCTTTCGTAACTTCTCACATTATCAAGGAACTATGATAATGTGAGAAGTCACGAAAATGTATTGTAGACCTTGAATGGTAAGCTCCGGGAGGCCTTACACAGGAGGGAGCAGAGGAAGGGAGGGAGGGAAAAGAGGTGAAAGATGGGGAGGGAAGTGGAGGTGAGGTGAGGTAAGTGAGATGAGAGGAGAGGAGAGAAAGTAAAGAGTAGTGCAGCAGACAGTAAAAGAGGGAATGGTGTTTTTACGAGGGATATAATATGTGTAAAGGGGAAAGATGAGAATGAGAGAAGGGAGAGAGGGAGAAGTGTGAAGGGGAAGAGAGAGAGAGAGAGATGATGATGGTATTAAATGCAGGGGAAATTTTACAGTGTTAAGAGTTGGAGTACGAGGAAGAGGAGTAGACGTAGTTGGTATCACCTTGTGTGTGTGTGTGTGTGTGTGTGTGTGTGTGTGTGTGTGTGTGTGTTGCGTGTTTCTATATATATATATATATATATATATATATATATATATATATATATATATATATATTATATATATATATATATATATATATATATATATATATAATATATATATATATATATATATATATATATTATATATATATATATATATATATATATATATATATATATATATATATTTGTGTGTGTGTGTAATATGTGATTTTCACGAGCACAAATATCAGAGTGCAGCAACAAATATTTTTCACAGGATCTTCTATATTTTCACCAATTTAACTTTTTCCATGAATCTCAGTCTCTCCCTCCCTCGCTTGTATGCCACCAAACGAATGAACAGTTGTGCTGAGCTCGTTTTATTCTGTTTGCCATCGTTAAACACTCAGAGCCGGAGGTTCAGCTACGAAATTTATGTTCTGTGTAGGTCTAAAACTTCAGTGAGTGAAAGGTTTTGTGTGTGCGCGAGCAAGGTACATGGAACACCAAGTGTCATCTTCGTAAGTTATGGGCTGAGGGGTGACCCAGCCTGCAGTAGTTTAGTGAGGCTGAATATTTGTTTTTATTTCCATCACAGAAAGGTATTTCGTGTGTGTGTGTGTATGTGTGTATGTGTATGTGTGTGTGTATTTGTTTGTCTGTTTGTGTATGTGTGTGTTGGTTATGTTGAAAATTTCCTCTGCTGTTCCAGTAAACTGTGTTTAGTATTGACAGTATGTATCTCTGCATCTCATACTTGGAAATTCGTTTATTCGTTGATGCATCGTAAAACAAAACAAAAAAACTGTCATTAGAAGGAGTAAATCTATTATCCACTTATTTGTAGTTTCACCCCCACAGGCTGCCTAATTTATTTTTATAGTTTAAATCTTCAAGTGTAACTACGTTGTTTAATCCCTTATTTATCCTATCAAATTCTTTTCTATCGCTAGTATTATTAAATAACAAGTTAATTGCATTTATCGCTTAGTATTTCTCATCTTTATTTTGTACTCTTATCCTTAACATTTCCATCAATATTTTCAGTATTTTGGATTTCAATTTCCGTAATTTGAAGAGACTTTTACCAATATTGCAAAACTTCCTCCTTTCTTCCCTACTCTGTCTCTTCTCTAGACTTAGTAATTTCTGTATTACATTTAAAAGGTTTATCACTGGTTTCAGCTCGACAAACCAAATCATATTTATTTTCATTTATAATATTCATAAGTTCAAATCTTTTCGAGATTACAACATCTATATTACTGTATAAAATCTTCAAACTGTGTTATTTTCATTGTTTCCCTTTTCCACATTAGTTTTAATATAATTTTTGTCTAATATGTCGTCGTTTCTTTGTTAAAACATTTGATTTGTTTATTTATTTATTTTAACCTGTTATTTGTAAAGAAACTTTTTTTTTTCATTTCATTCCATGATGTTATAAGCTTTTTTAAAAAGTTCTTCCTTATGTTTAATCTGTGTAAAAGTTTTTTTCAATGACCTATGATTGATTTTTTCTAAATGCCGAAACCCACGATGCATTTTGTGATCTCATATATGTGTTGTTTTTCCTCTTCGATTTTTTCTGCTCGTGATTTTATTATATTTTCAACACAGCCCAAAACTATAATTGTCATATTTCTATTAACAGAGTCCCTTAATAACCTAAAGTAATATACAATCTACTTTTTAAGAACATAAGAAAGGTGTGTTGGCCCATACTGGGCAGGTTTTTTACTGCTTGACAAATATTGGTTCTTGCAGTAAAGTCTTTAGCTAATACCACCTGTTTTTCAGTCTTTGTCTTTTCTCTAGTAAATTAACCTTTAGTTATTACATTCAGAAATATCCTGTGCTGGCTGGCACATGCTGTTCTAAATCTAACATAGTTATTCATGAATTATTATCTTCTAATTAAGTTTGGTACTTAACTAAACCTTTTAACTTCCTTTTGAATATTATCCTTGTAGAGAATTCCTGATCTATCTTCTCTCACGTCTTCATTACCTCAGTTTTCTCATTTAATGTCTTCTGCATTTGCTCTTAGACGGCGTTTAAATCTTCTATTCCAGTTTTTAAAATTGCATTTTCCTAATTTTATTTCACTGTTAATCATTCTTCTCATACTTAAAATTGTTCAAGTTTAGTCATTCAGGCTATCCAATCACTTGTTTAATTGTCTGCAGGTATAAAGAGCTGTGTTTAGACCGTCTACGTTTTACCATATTGGCAAAGAAAAAACACTTTATTGTAGTGCTACGTTGTTTCTCTTTAATATATCACATTTGTTTTTCTCACTCCAGAAAATGTTCCATATTAAAAGTTTCTTTTAGTTTATGCTGACACGACTCATAAAACGTTCAGCTCTCTGTACTACCAAACATTCACAGTTCTCCTCTTCCAGGTTTAGGTCAGTGACGTCTGTTCTCCTCGGCGTCGTATGTGTGTCAATTACTATTGTTTTTGTTTTTTGCTTTCCCGTCCGGGAACTAATCCCCGGACCTCAGAGATGAGACGACCAACTCGTACAACTGGGCTGTGGCTATTGATATTTTTTTAATTAAATGTTAGAACACTTTTCTGACAAGAAAAGACAGTGTGTGTGTGTGTGTGTGCATGTGTGTGC
>NC_069406.1:67803539-67813539 GCF_026875155.1 Cherax quadricarinatus
TGCGAGTATTGTTTGCGAGTATTGTTTGCGAGTATTGTTTGCGAATATTGTTTGCTAGTATTGCCGTGAATGATAAACATGAAAGGCAGACTGAGACACCAATAAAATAAGAACATAAGAACATAAGAACGAAGGAACACTGCAGAAGGCCTACTGGCCCATGCGAGGCAGGTCCAAGTCCCTACCGGCTTAAGCCAATGCACCCAACCTAGTCAGGTCAGGTCACATTGACTTAAGGGAGGAACACGGCAACCGACCTGTTAGCACAAGCTATCAGGTCCAACTCACACCCACCCACATCTACTCATGTATTTATCCAACCTATTTTTAAAGCTACACAACGTTCTGGCCTCTATAACTGTACTTGGGAGTTTGTTCCACTCATCCACAACTCTATTACCAAACCAGTACTTTCCTATATCCCTCCTGAATCTGAATTTTTCCAACTTAAAACCATTGCTGCGAGTCCTGTCTAGGCTAGATATTTTCAGCACACTATTTACATCCCCTTTATTTATTCCTGTCTTCCACTTATAAACCTCAATCATATCCCCCCTAATTCTACGTCTTTCTAGAGAGTGCAGTTTCAGGGCCCTTAGTCTATCCTCATAGGGAAGGTTTCTGATACATGGGATCATCTTTGTCATCCTCCTTTGTACATTTTCCAGAGAATTTATATCCATTCTGTAATACGGTGACCAAAACTGTGCAGCATAATCTAAATGAGGCCTAACCAAGGATGTATAGAGTTGAAGAACAACCTGAGGACTCCTATTATTTATGCTTCTTGATATGAAGCCAAGGATTCTATTAGCTTTATTGCGAACACTTATGCACTGTTGTCTTGGTTTCAGATTACTGCTAACCAGAACTCCTAAATCTTTTTCGCAATCCGTAATATTAAGATCTACATTATTTAGTTTATATGTGGCATGGTTATTGTCCTGTCCAACATTTAGAACTTTGCATTTGTCTATATTAAACTGCATCTGCCACTTCTCCGACCACTGCATCAGTCTATTCAAATCTTCCTGGAGTGCTCGAATGTCCTCGTCAGAATGAATTCGACGGCCTATTTTGGTGTCATCGGCAAACTTGCCGATGTCGCTCTTTATGCCCTCATCTATGTCGTTTATGTAGATTGTGAACAGCAGGGGGCCCAACACTGACCCCTGTGGAACACCGCTCGTGACGCTTCCCCACTCTGATTTCTCCCCATTTATGCAAACTCTCTGCTGCTATTTGTCAACCATGCCTCTATCCAGGAAAAAATTTCTCCTCCTATTCCATGTGCTTTAATTTTCCTCAATAGTCTCTGATGTGGGACCCTGTCAAAAGCCTTACTGAAGTCCATATACACAATATCATATTCATTACCATGATCTACCTCCTCAAATACCTTAGTGAAAAAAGTTAATAAATTCGTAAGGCAGGAACGCCCCTTTGTAAAACCATGCTGAGATTCGTTGATTAATTTATGCTTTTCAAGGTGGCTACGAACTGCCTCGGCAATTATTGATTCCATAAATTTTCCCACTATGGAGGTTAGGCTTATTGGTCTATAGTTCGAAGCTAAGGACCTGTCACCTGTTTTGAAAATAGGTATCACATTTGCCATTTTCCACTTATCTGGCACCATGCCAGTTTGTAGTGATATGTTGAAAAGATTAGCCAAAGGTGTGCTAAGCTCCTCTTTACATTCCTTTAGAACCCTTGCATACAGTTCATCAGGGCCTGGGGATTTGTTAGGTTTTAATTTATCTATTTGCCTAAGGACCATGTCACTTGTGACCCTAATAGTGCACAGTTTATTATCGTCCTGTTCTACATAATTTATCATTACTGGAATATCGCTGGTATCCTCCTGTGTAAAAACTGAGAGGAAGTATGTGTTAAAAATTCTACACATTTCCTTATCACTGTCAGTGAGCTGACCCGAGGAACTTTTGAGTGGGCCTATCTTGTCCCTGATCTTACTTCTGTATACCTGAAAGAATCCTTTTGGGTTAGTCTTCGATTCTCTTGCAACTTTAACCTCATAATCTCTATTTGCTTTTCTAATTCCCTTTTTTATTTCTCTCTTTAACTGAATATATCGATTTCTTAATTGCCCCTCTCCTCTTTTGATTTGCCTATATATGCCTCTCTTTTGACCAATCAGATATTTTAATCTATTGTTCATCCATTTAGGATCATTTTTGTTTGATCTGATTTCCCTATTTGGAACATAATTTGACTGAGCAGCTAGAACTATGCCCTGGAAAGCATCATATCGGCAACCATCACCACCTACCTGACCCCTAGTCAGGTCATTCCAGTTCAGCCCACCTAAGTAATTTTTCAGTCCTATGAAATCAGCCAAGCGAAAGTCAGGGACGGAGACTTGATTGCCATTATTAGGGGAATTCCATGATATGTTAAAACTGAGTGATTTGTGATCACTCTCCCCAAGCTCATCATTAACCTCAAGATTATTAATTAGTGTTTCCCTACTGGCAAGAACCAAGTCAAGGAGGTTATTTCCCCTAGTTGGCTCTGTCACAAACTGTTTTAAAAAAACAATCCTGGATCGTATCAAGAAAGTCACCCGACTCTAAATTTCCTGTCAAATTGCTCCAGTCAATCTGTCTATAGTTGAAATCTCCCATTAGCACAACATTTTCGTATGTAGATGCCTTACGAATTTCGTCCCATAGAAGTTTACTGCACTCCCTATCAAGATTTGGGGCCCTGTAAATCACACCCAAAATTAGTTTTTCTCGGCCCTCGAGAAGCTGTAACCAAACAGATTCAGTGGCTGACGCTTCTAATTTAATATCTTGTCTAACACAACAATTTAAATTGTCTCTGACATACATCGCTACTCCACCACCTTTCCTGTTGACCCTGTCAGTGTGGAATAATTTATAGCCTTGTATGTGACATTCAGAGGGCATCTCTCTATCTTTCAGATTGAGCCAGGTCTCTGTTATAGCAATAATATCTATGTTTCCTGCACTTGCAATTAATCTTAGCTCATCTATCTTATTTCTAACACTCCTGCTATTAGTATAGTAAACCTTAAGGGAGCTAGTCCCTTGCTGCCCTCTGCTGTCCCCCTTTGTTTGCTGACCTGTTCTATTGTCTTTATTTATAACTTCATGCTGAATGCCTTTTATACATTTACTGTTTCCAACCCTAGTGTTGCAACCTGCTTGTTTCCCACACACACCCATACCTCTATCTTCCATCAGTTTAAAATCATAGGCATTTCACCAATGGCCTTCTCAATCGAGTCTGCAAGTGCTACCACCCTGCCCCAGAGAGATGAACCCCATCCCTTGCATACATATCATGTTTGCCATAAAAGTTGTTCCAGTTGTCAATGAATGGGATTGCAAGTTCCTTGCAGTATCTGTCTAGCCAGCAATTTACACCAATTGCCCTAGACAACCATTCATTTCCTACTCCCCTTCTAGGCAAGATGCTACATATGATTGGGATCCCTCCCTTAGACTTAATGAAATCTATAGCTGACCTGTACTTATCTAGCAGCTCTTCTCTCCTACCCTTCCCAATATCATTTCCACCAGCACTGAGACAGATAATGGGCTTGTTCCCATTACCTGACATGATATTATCCAGTCTGTTGACAATGTCCCCAACACCAGCTCCAGGGAAGCACACTCTATCTCTCATCTTCTTATTCCTATTACAAAAAGCACGATCAACATATCTTACCTGAGAGTCACCAACCACAAGAATGCGCTTACCTTCATTAGCAGGGCAGTAGTACCCTTACCTTCACTGGCCACTGAAGTACATTCATCCTGGAGAACAGAGAAGCGATTTCCTACCTTCAGATCTGCACTCTTAACTTTCCTTACTCTGATGCGCCTCCCATTACTGTGAACAACTCGCCACTTGTAGCAGGTGCTGGGCTGCACCTCACTGCTGGTAGCCGTTGCTACCACCCCACCAACAGCCTCCTCACAGTGAGAGACAGACTGCACCTCACTGCTAGAAGCCTCATTCCCCACATCTCCAACCACCTCACACTCTCTCCCAGGCCCATTGAGGTGGACCTTCAGCCTCCTAATCTCCTCCTGGAGAAGCAAGACCTCCTCCTTCAACTCTCCAACCTCAGCTTTTAAAACACTGTAGAAGCAAGCCATGCTTTGTAACCGTCCACGCTAATCCCCAAGCAGCTCAGGGTCTGTGACCTCACGTGACGACTGACCACTGAACAATGTGACTGACCACTGAACAATGAAGGGATTTGTTTTCTCAATAGATAAGTTTCTGAGTTGTTTACATGTTCATGAGAGAGATAGAAAATTCGAGCATTTCTAACAGAGTGCAAAACTAGTGATAATAATAATTATAATAATAATCTTCATTTCGACAAGTTAATGATACAACTTATACAGATCATAGCTGACATCAGTAACATACTATGTAGAAATGTCCTGGTTATGTAGAGCATTTCTGAATACTTAGGTTAATTTTGTCCCCAGGATGCGTCCCACACCAGTCGTCTAACACCCAGGTACCTACTTACTGAATGGTGAACAGGGACAGCAGGTGCATTAAGGATGCACGCCCAATGTTTCCACCAGTACCGGGGATCGAACCACGGACATTCAGTGTGTGAACTGTGTCCACTACTAACCAAGCTACGGAACACCCTGTCTTTTGTTTTGCATTGACGTAATAGGAAGATAACTTCTTCCTGGGATGCTTCTGCTTCAGTATCTCTTTCCCATGAAATATCCACCAATAACTCCATACAAATCTATCTCAACTTATTTTCATCTGTCTCTATTTTTTCCTTCTATTCTCTGCGTTGCTTTTTTCATACACTTTCCCTCCCTTTCCGAAACAATAATGTATATATTAGATTAAATTACAATCTCACCACATCACCATAATATTTTAATAAACACGAACATAAATAATATCGAATCATATAAGATATAATAATAAAATATAGAAATTATTTCTTTCTTTCAATATTTAATGTAAAAGAAATATAAGATTATCAAGGATGTGTCTCAGAGAATATAATCTCAGAGGTTCATCCCTACATTAAGGATAAAGAATTATTTACTGGTAGTCAGCTGGTAATAAACAGCCGTTATAACCCTTGTCTAGTTTGAAGGATTAAAATCCTACTAAAAAACACATTAACCAGAAATTCCTCTCCTTCTTTAACTGTTAATTCTATAATTCTCTTTAGTACTCTCCATACGAAAATAACGCAATGTTATTCATGATGTAATTATATAATTTAAGACGATTAAACAGGACAAATCCCTGTGTATTTTTCTCAGGAAATGTAAATAAAATAAAATATGAGGAATAAATATTGGAAAGTATCATGAGATAACAAGGGAAGATAAATAACTTTTTACGATAAAATATTGAACAAACGTTGAAGGAGTATTCAATATTAAATTCAGTGGATAAAGTCTACGGTCATATACTGCCTTATTTCACTAACAATTCGGCTCCATTTAATACATACGTAGTTAGTCGTGTAGACAGTAATGATATCATTTATCATTTTCACATAATAAGTATCTACATTATATCTACGTGGAAGATAATTCAAATAATTAGAAAATGCATGTTATGATTTCGTATATCCTAGTACACTCTGCAAGCTAAGTGTCGCAGTCATCACACTCGTTCATTTATCTCCATAACATTGTATTTTCCATTCTAACCCTAGTTACTCTACTCACTGTACAGTATATCTAATGCAGTATACATGCAGTATATATATATATATTATATATAATATATATATATATATATATATATATATATATATATATATATATATATATATATATATATTACTTTATATGCATGTATACATGCAGTATATATACACATGCATGTATATGTACTGCATGTACATATGTATATGTACATATGTACATATACATGTGGGAGTGTTGGAATCAGATTCCTTAAAAGATTTGAGAATGAGTATTAACACACACACACACACACACACACACACACACACACACACACACACACACACACACACACACACACACACACACACACACACACACACACACACTCACACACACACACATACTCACATTCACACTCACACATCTATCAGAAAACTGGAAAAGTCAATTTTTTTCTTCTCATTGGAAATGGGACGATCAGGAAGCACTGAACTCTAGACCGGTATCTTTGATTGTCACGGTATCAAAAGTTTGTAAAAGCAAAACTGCACCTCAACACCTGACATAGTGCACCTGTCATCGCCTCACCTGTTGTCACGTGTAGTGGGACCACTTCACAAATCATCCACCCATCTAGCATGATTACTTTTCTTATATACACGCTTTTACAAAGATTAAATATCTCCAGAATAAAATGCTGCCACAATCTTTCTTAAAATATGTACACTTCAAATTATCTCTGTGCTCGGTTATTTGACATGTAATACACTGATAGTGAATTAATCTGTATCCACTCGAATTTCATATTTTGGAACATCACGTTTGTTAAGCTTTTGGAAAGGCTTTCCATGCCCAAGACATTTATCTAGAAGACAAAAACATTTGGCCTTTTTCATTTCTCGTCATTTACGTTGTATTGTGGCTCGTGTCTCTGGCTGAAGGACATGACTGACGGCAGAATCTTGAGTATCTTTACTCCGGGAAGTGATTCTTATTCATGAAGCATGCGTTCATAAGTTCATAAACCAACACTTCAAGTACAGAACGCAGAAAACAAAAGTTCATAATCCGACACCACCACCCCAGCAGCAGGCACCACCAGTTCACCACCGATCACATCAGTTTAATAACTCAGCACCATCACCCAGAACCATCAGATTATTACGTAACACCACTCCACCACGAGCACCACCACCCAGCACCAACAGATCACAGCCCAGCACCAGAACCAGCACCAACAAATCATAACTCACCACCACCTCCACTATCTCCACCATACCATAAGACATTCTCAGAAAAGTGCTCACCCACGTCTTTCCTTACTTTTTCATTACAACTTAATACAATACAGAGAGCGCGTACGCTCCATCATTCATCCTTCAGGAAGCAAACAGTCTTTGTGAGATGTAAATGAGAGGGATCAGGAGTCCTAGTTACACATTCTCCATCAGCTGTGTTTGTGAATCTCTCTAATTTGCATATGACTTCAATGCTGCTACACATCGCGAATGATATTAGAGCAGAGAAGATGATATTCCATCACACGAGCAGTATTTAAGGGAAATATATCCTAACTGTTATGTTCCACCCCCGTACATGGTTTCGTAATGTTTCCTGCATTTTCTGTGTGTTTGCCTTGTCTTTGTCTCTGTTATATTCATTCTCTTTGATCGAGTTTCAATTTGTAAGTAAATCTGTATTTTACTTGCAGTGGTCGTCATCAAGGCAGACCCTAGACAAATTAACTTTACTTTTTCTATTGCTCTTATAATTCTGTTTTCCTACCACATATTCTTATACTAAACTTTTCATTACTATTCTGAGATTTTATCTGTACACTTCAAAGGTAATCATACCTTTACCTCTATTATGACCCATCATTACATATATATATATATATATATATATATATATATATATATATATATATATATATATATATATATATATATATATATATATATATATATATATATATATATATTATATATATATATTATATATATATAATATATATATAGTATAATATATATATATATATATATATATATATATATATAATTATATATATATATATATATATATATATATATATGAGTGTGTGTGTGTACTCACCTATTTGTGGTTGCAGGGGTCGAGTCATAGTTCCTGGCCCCACCTCTTCACTGGTCGCTGCTAGGTCCCCCCTCTCCCTGCTCCATGAGCTTTATGAAACCTCGTCTTAAAACTGCGTATACTTCCTGCCTCCACTACGTCACTTTCCAGACTGTTCCACTTCCTGACAACTCTGTGATTGAAGAAATACTTCCTACCGTCTTTCTGACTCATCTGAGTCTTCAACTTCCAATTGTAACCCCTTATTTCTGTGTCCCATCTCTGGAACATCCTGTCTCTGTCCACCTTGTCAATTCCCCGCAGTATTTTATGTCCTTATCATGTCTCCCTAACCTTCCTGTCCTCCAGTGCCGTGAGGCCGATTTCCCTTAACCTTTCTTCGTAGGATATTCCCCTTAGCTTTGGGACCAGTCTTGTTGCAAACCTTTGCACTTTCTCTAATTTCTTGACGTGCTTCACCAGGTGTGGGTGCCAAACTGGTGCTGCATACTCCGGTATGGGCCTGACGTACACGGTGTACAGAGTCTTGAACGATTCCTTACTGAGGTATCGGAACGCTATTCTTAGGTTTGCCAGGCGCCCATATGCTGCAGCAGTTATTTGGTTGATGTGAGCCTCAGGAGATTTAAATGAGGTTTGCAGTCTTTGGCCACCTAGACTATACTCTGTCTGCAGTCTTTTTTCCCCTTCCCATGTGTGTGTGTGTGTGTTTGTGTGTGTGTGTGTGTGTGTGTGTGTGAGGATGGGTGTGTGTGTACATGCATAATGCTTATACGCAATACACACACTCGCACACATAAAAATCGTCGTTATAATAAGCAGCAGTACACTGCACATTCATACTTGGAACATGAATAAGAAACACGTAGAAAAAAACATATAAAATATTCCAACAAAATATGTCTCACTGAACCAGTTTCATATACCTTGAAACAGTGTGAGCATTCACGAATAAAACTGCAGAAAGAAAATGCGTCGAAATGTTTACACATCAAAGGTGGCAGGAGAAACTTCCCTGGAAATGTTAGGTCTCTGGAAGCAGCGAGTCGCTCGCTCGTGTAGTTTGCTTAAGAATATTACTCTGAGCTGGGAGGTTATCACCTGCTTGCTTGCTACCCGACTTTCACGATAAAAGTGTTATATAAATATGAAAGCAACACTTGTGCATCACAGCTGTTGAGGCCGTGATGAGTCGACTGACTATTGTTGAACAATGGAGAATTTTAACATTGAATGTATATTATTTGCTTATTTGTTTGACTCTTTCGTCAGATATTAATGTAGGATATATTTCAAATAATTCTAAGAAAGACGGGCGATTAAATATTAGTTTTCATAAGGAAAATACTTTTTTTTTTACACTGTGTAATATACAAGTTAGATAATTAATCTTTTCTCCAGGATACCAACAACAAATGTCAATAAACACAAGAGAACGGAACGAGAGTAAGGACCAATGAACAAATAACCCGCACATAAGCCTGGTCACAGACCGGGCCGCGGGGGCGTTGACCCCCGGAACTCTCTCTGGGTAAACTCCAGGTAATAGGAGAGACAAAATCTTACGATGACGTTTCGGTCCGTCTTGGACCATTTAAATAGCGGATGTCTGCATTGCACCTTCTGGCCTCTGATTTCCAGCCTACTGCAAATTTGTATCGTGAAATAGACCTTATTGGCTGAAAGTTTTCTATAATATATAGGCAGAACAGTTAAAAAGATGCAAATTAATAATCGTTTCAGAAATTTCAGAATCAAAGCACTGAACCTCGAAATGTGTTCAGCAATTTTTAATAAAAAAAATGTCATGCCCGTTTTAAACTATATTTTTTATGGTTCAGAATTAATGCTTTATACGTGGTTTAGTAGTACGTGAGATACGTACATTATAATTTAGATTAAGAAATATTCAAGATACTGCTTACTTATTACAGAGAGAGAGAGAGCGAGAGACAGAGAGAGAGAGAGAGAGAGAGAGAGAGAGAGAGAGAGAGAGAGAGAAATAGATACACAGTTAACATAGGTACACACACACAAACACATATTTTATTCCCAAAAGGCCTATATTTAGGAATAATATATTCTTGAATGGAGATGAACAGGTTTGTAGATGAATGGTTCGGAGAACCGACACGTTGTTAAATTAGACACATGTGCAACTCTTGTGTATCTTTATTAAGGAAACGTTTCGCCAC
>NC_069406.1:67818539-67821039 GCF_026875155.1 Cherax quadricarinatus
GCACCATGACAGGGATGTTGATGGAGCACCATGACATGGATGTTGATGGAGCACCATGACAGGGATGTTGATGGAGCACCATGACAGGGATGTTGATGGAGCACCATGACAGGGATGTTGATGGAGCACCATGACAGAGATGTTGATGGACCACCATGACAGGGATGTTGATGGAGCACCATGACAGGGATGTTGATGGAGCACCATGACAGGGATGTTGATGGAGCACCATGACAGGGATATTGATGGAGCACCATGACAGGGATGTTGATGGAGCACCATGACAGGGATGTTGATGGAGCACCATGACAGGGATGTTGATGGAGCACCATGACAGGGATGTTGATGGAGCACCATGACAGGGATGTTGATGGAGCACCATGACAGGGATGTTGATGGAGCACCATGACAGGGATGTTGAGGAGCACCATGACAGGGGTGTTGATGGAGCACCATGACAGGAATGTTGATGGAGCTCCATGACAGGGATGTTGATGGAGCACCATGACAGGGATGTTGATGGAGCACCATGACAGGGATGTTGATGGAGCACCATGACAGGGATGTTGATGGAGCACCATGACAGGGGTTTTGATGGAGCACCATGACAGGGATGTTGATGGAGCACCATGACAGGGATGTTGATGGAGCACCATGACAGGGATGTTGATGGAGCACCATGACAGGGATGTTGATGGAGCACCATGACAGGATTTGATGGAGCACCATGACAAGGATGTTGATGGAGCACCATGACAGGGATGTTGATGGAGCACCATGACAGGGGTTTTGATGGAGCACCATGACAGGGATGTTGATGGAGCACCATGACAGGGATGTTGATGGAGCACCATGACAGGGATGTTGATGGAGCACCATGACAGGGGTTTTGATGGAGCACCATGACAGGGATGTTGATGGAGCACCATGACAGGTATGTTGATGGAGCACCATGACATGGGTTTTGATGGAGCACCATGACAGGGATGTTGATGGAGCACCATGACAGGGATGTTGATGGACCACCATGACAGGGATGTTGATGGACCACCATGACAGGGATGTTGATGGAGCACCATGACAGGGGTTTTGATGGAGCACCATGACAGGGATGTTGATGGAGCACCATGACAGGGATGATGATGGAGCACCATGACAGGGATGTTGATGGAGCACCATGACAGGGATGTTGATGGAGCACCATGACAGGGATGTTGATGGAGCACCATGACAGGGATGTTGATGGAGCACCATGACAGGGATGTTGATGGAGCACCATGACAGGGATGTTGATGGAGCACCATGACAGGGATGTTGATGGCGCACCATGACAGGGGTTTTGATGGAGCACCATGACAGGGATGTTTATGGAGCACCATGACAGGTATGTTGATGGAGCACCATGACAGGGGTTTTGATGGAGCACCATGACAGGGATGTTGATGGAGCACCATGACAGGGATGTTGATGGAGCACCATGACAGGGATGTTGATGGAGCACCATGACAGGGATGTTGATGGAGCACCATGACAGGGATATTGATGGAGCACCATGACGGATGTTGATGGAGCACCATGACAGGGATGTTGATGGAGCACCATGACAGGGATGTTGATGGAGCACCATGACAGGGATGTTGATGGAGCACCATGACAGGGATGTTGATGGAGCACCATGACAGGGATGTTGATGGAGCACCATGACAAGGATGTTGATGGAGCATGACAGGTATGTTGATGGAGCACCATGACAGGGGTTTTGATGGAGCACCATGACAGGGATGTTGATGGAGCACCATGACAGGGATCTTGATGGAGCACCATGACAGGGATGTTGATGGAACACCATGACAGGGGTTTTGATGGAGCACCTTGACAGGGATGTTGATGGAGCACCATGACAGGGATTTTGATGGAGCACCATGACAGGGATGTTGAGGGAGCACCACGACAGGGATGTTGATGGAGCACCATGACAGGGGTTTTGATGGAGCACCATGACAGGGGTGTTTATGAAGCACCATTACAGGTATGTTGATGGAGCACCATGACAGGTGTTTTGATGGAGCACCATGACAGGGATGTTGATGGAGCACCATGACAGGGATGTTGATGGAGCACCATGACAGGGATGTTGATGGAGCACCATGACAGGGATGTTGATGGAGCACCATGACAGGGATGTTGATGGAGCACCATGACAGGGATGTTGATGGAGCACCATGACAGGGATGTTGATGGAGCACCATGACAGGGATGTTGATGGAGCACCATGACAGGATGTTGATGGAGCACCATGACAGGGATGTTGAGGAGCACCATGACAGGGATGTTGATGGAGCACCATGACAGGGATGTTGATGGAGCACCATGACAGGGGTTTTGATGGAGCACCATAACAGGGATGTTGATGGAACACCATGACAGGGATGTTGATGGAGCACCATGATAGGGATGTTGATGGAGCACCATGACAGGGATGTTGATGGAGCACCATGAC
>NC_069406.1:67823539-67856039 GCF_026875155.1 Cherax quadricarinatus
CAGTAGCAGTAGTAGTAGTAGTAGTAGTAGTAGTAGTAGTAGTAGTAGTAGCAGTAGTAGTAGTAGTAGTAGTAGTAGTAGTAGTAGTTTTGGAGTACAACTGTTTCTACTAGTAATAGTTATACTATTGCTACCACTAAAGTGACTTTCACTGATCAAGGAGCGAAATTAGTCGATGAATTGCCATTCCCTAATTAACTTTCGAAACATCGGCCAAAAAAACGAGAGGAGCAATTAAAAGTTTAGAAGTTTTTCCCTGGAAACAGAGAGAGAGTTTTTTTCCGCGAGGCTCCTGTAGAGTACCGGGAAATAGCACAGAATCTCCTTCTCCCACTTCTTTCATATTTTGGGAATATATCTTTTTTCTTCTTGAAAACTCGCTAGAAGTTTTGCTTTTGTATTTGGATTGTTGGGAGGAGGGGTGTGATGGGTGTTTTTGGGAGGGGAGAGGGATGGGCTGAACTGAATTGGTTAAAGTAGGTGGTTATCTAATATGAAGAAGGTGGGAAGTGGAAAAAAATAATGTGTGGGGTTGTTACAATGGGGAACTGAGAAGATAAAAGAGAATTTACAGTGGTAACTGGTGGGTATAGTTATGGATTTTAAGGGTGTGGATAATGGTGTGATGGAGGTTTCAAAACATGGGGGTTGTAATGATGGGGCCTCAGAGGTGTGGTGGAGAGTACTATATAATGGGGTTACACATGTTAAAAAGTATCTTTATTGAAGATTGAAACACATGTGCAACATATGGGAATCTGAACTGAACACATCGATTCCAGGCTGAGAGACTGATCACCTCAAACTCCTCCTCTCATTACCCATTTCTACTTTGTATTGGACTGATGAAGCCACTGTGTGGCGAAACGTTTTTTTTTTTTAATATAGATTCCCATATGTTGCATAAGTGTCTCAATCTTCAACTTGTCGGGTTTGAAACCATGTATCACAAGTATCTTCATTGCAGAAAAGGGTCGTCTACATAGTAGACTTCTTCAGTCGAATTCAGATGAGACATCAGGAGCAGTGGAGACATAAAGACGACGCGATCAGTCCATGAACCTTGAAGTTATAGCTATTAGGTGATCTGTCCCTCAGCCATGGAGCAGAGTTCAACTCCATAGAACTCTTCTCCAGGCTATGGGACTGACCAACTCAAAACTTCAACTTAGAGGTTGGATTGATCACTTCATCATTACATCTCCACTGTTCCTACTGTGTCCTCTGTATTCGACTGAAAAAGCCTACTATGCAGGCGGAACGTTTCGAATATGAAGATTCACAAAATCATTTACCATTTGCATGATTATAAATGATGGGTTGACAGAGGTGATGGGAGTGTTGTGGAGGTTACGAGAGGTGAGTTTTATAATATTGAGAGTGACAGGGGCAACGAGGTTGTGATGGCTGGAAGATAGTAGACCGTATGAAAACTCTTGAACAAGCCTGAGAAAGCTGAAATAAAAAAAAAATGTTGAATAACGTAAGGTAATAATAATAATAATAATAATAATAATAACAATAATAATAATAATAATAATAATAATAATAATAATAATAATATCTTTATTTACTACAAGTACATGTACAGACCATAGTTGACATCAGTAACATACTACTATATAGAAAGACGCTTGTTATGCTGAGCATTTCGGGCAAATTATGTCAGTTTTGTCCCAGGATGCGACCCACGCCAGTCCACTAACACCCAGGTACCCATTTTACTGATGGGTGAACATAGACAAACGGCGTAAGGAAACACGCGCGATGTTTCTACCTTCGCCGGGAATCGAACCCGGACACTCGCCGTGTGAAGCGAGAGCTTTAGCCACCAGGAAAGTTAGATATATTACTGTAGCTGGCAATAATATGACTAAATGAGTTGAGCTTTGAAAAATAAGTTAAATATAGATGACAACAGTCGAATGAAAGAAGAGAAAAGATGAAGATTGCTGTTACGAATAAAGTGAATAGATGGAAACAACAGTTAATGATGAGGTACGAATGATGAGGTGGATAGATAAAAGCAACTATGAATGATGAGGCAGCTAGATGGAAAAAACTCTGAGTTATGAGGTGCACAAAACTTAAAATGAAAATGATAAAGATGGATTAAAAAAAACTGAATAAATGAACAGAACTACGAGAGAAAGTTAAAAATAATAAGGAGTATTAAGAGATTAACACGAGCGAGTTACAATTATTAACACTAGAGTTTAATAATCATAATGAAGTGGAATACATACTATACTGCAAATATAAATGTAAATATAGATGCATCGGCTGAGCCCGTCAACTGGAGATGATGTGTGGAAACTAACGCTGATGTTGAACACGTGATCATATACTGCGGAGTTGAAACAGTGTAATAAACTCAGTTCTACTTGTTTCCGATTGACATGATTATCTCTATTGCTCATTTCCTCCGCTCGAGTTATCTGTTCAAATGTCCAAATGTTGCATATTCAACTCGCCCTATTTGGTGAATAGTCAAAATAGTTATTGTTAGTAAATATATATATATATATATATATATATATATATATATATATATATATATATATATATATATATATATATATATATATATATATATATATATATATGTCGTGCCGAATATGTAAAACTGGTCAATAAGCAAGAACTCATTTAAAATTAAGTCCTTTCTGAAATTTTCTCTTATACGTTTAAAGATATATTTTTTTCATTAATGTTAATGTAAAAAATTTTAATTTTGCACCAAAAGAATCTTAGAAAACTTACCTAACCTTATTATAACAAGAACAATTTATTTTAGCCTAACCCAACTAAACATATTTTAGATTTGTTTACAATAATTTAATACTAAACAAACACAGTGAAATATATTTTTTCGTTAGGTTCAGAATGATTTTGGCGAAATTATTGCATACACAAATTTTCGCTTGTCCTATATGGCAAGATGAGCGTTGCTATTTAAGCCAAGATCGCAAGTTCTGCCTATTCGGCACGACTATATATATATATATATATATAATATATATATATATATATATATATATATATATATATATATATATATATATATATATATATATATATATATATATATAATATATATATATATATATGCATATATATATATATATGTGTGTGTCGTGCCGAATAATGACAAATAGTTTCAGTGAACTACATGTTCCTAAGTGATGGTTCCTCCTGGCCTCCATCTGGCCTTTGATTCAGCTAGCAAACTGACTGCCTTACTTACACGATTCACCAAATTGCACTTCATAGTTATTTCGTTCGACTTTTGCGGAGAAGATAATATGGAGCTAAGCTTAGAGGACATCCCAGGAGCTTGAGTTCGAGCCTATAAACGCAGTTAATTAGTAGTGGAAAGAAAGTGAGTGAAAATAAATAAGGTATTAATAAAACTGTGAGAAATATAATAGCGGTATAATACTTTTTATTGGAGTGCTCATCAAATGCTTAATCTCACTCATCGCTGCTCAGACGAGCTTATGTAGCAACATAATGCGGTCTAGACACCATCATTCTTATCTACATAACGTTTCATTGCTTGTGCCAAGTAGACATAACTGTTGGCTAGTCCTTTGTGTCATAGACAGTGGTTTCCTTTCAGTATTTTGTGTCATAGAGTGAGTATTCCTTCTGGGTTTTGTGTCATAGACCGATTAGTCTTGTTCGTCTTTTGAGACATAGATCGATTATTCTTGCTGGTCTGTGACCATAGACCACTGGGATGTGAGGTCTACCTTTCGTGATTGTTCATGTGATTATGCAGCGCTTTGGTAATGGGAGATATTAACGTTTTTATCCAAGGAATGAAAAGGTTAGCTTTATTTCCTTGGAACAAGAGCCCTTCCCCAGTAATTAGAGCACATCCTCTTGAAGGAGATGTATCCCTCTGTTATTGTGTCTGCTGCTCACCTGACCTCTCTCTCTCTCTCTCTCTCTCTCTCTCTCTCTCTCTCTCTCTCTCTCTCTCTCTCTCTCTCTCTCTCTCTCTCTCTCTCTCTCTCTCTCTCTCTCTCTCTCTCTTCTCTTCTCTCTCTCTCTCTCTCTCTCTCTCTCTCTCTCTCTCTCTCTCTCTCTCTCTCTCTCTCTCCTCTCTCTCTCTCTCTCTCTCTCTCTCTTCTCTCTCTCTCTCTCTCTCTCTCTCTCTCTCTACTCACCTCCCTCATTCCCTCTCTCCTCTGTTTCTGTTTTAACGCCTGTCCTCTCTCGACTCCCTATTTACCTTCTCATTCTTCCCCTTCCTCCCAATTACCTTCTTCCTCCCCTTTTTTTATTAAACACCACAAATTTTCACATTTTCGTCTGTAGATTTCACAGACTAACGATCTCGCTAAGCCTCCCCACCTTTTTACATAAATAAAAATATAACTTCAATGTATTTTTTCCTTTAAATGAAATTATAAAATTAATGTAATTCTTTCCTTTAAATTAAGATACAACATTAATGTAACTCTTTCCTTTATATGAAGATATAACATTAATGTAATTCTTTCCCTTCGCGTAAAAAAACGGCATAAATGTTTTTTTTTTTATTATTAATAAGTAAGGAGAATGTATTTTTTTTTCATTAAGGAGAATGTATTTTTTTTTCATTTTGTCCTTAAAATAAAGCGTACGCGATTCTTCTACGTAATTCCTCAGCTTAAGAAGATCAGCGGCGGTAGTTTTCTGCCCAAAATTCATGCAAATGTTGATAATCATAAGAAAGTGGTGAAGATTTGGCCACAAACGTGTCTAAACGGGAGGCTGTTCTCTTTTGTTTACGCTGTCTTGAAGGGTGGAGGAAGACAACAGGTAGTGGGAAAGACAATCTTTGCAGTGAAATCCTCATTTCACTGCAAATAAAGTGTTTAGTGACTCAGGAAATCGTAATAACACTGTCATAACCGGACTTGAGTCCTGGAGGTGGGAAGTACAGTGGTTGCACTCTGAAGGAAGGGTGTTGATATGTTGCAGTTTTTTCTAACTGTAGTGTAGGCACGCCTCTGGCAAGACAGTAATGGAATGATGGTGAAAGTGTTTCCTCTTCTTTTTCGGGTCACCAAGCCTCGGTGGAAAACGGCAGACGTGTTAATAAAAAATAACGATTGTTAAACAAACCATGGAACGGGTGGGGTTTGAGCGCATGGCGAATGATTCTTAGAACTCCAGGCCAGTGAGTAAGCCACTAATGTGTTTCTCATTACACGGCGCCATTTGAACTGTGAATTCCGTGTACCTCTGGCCAGACAGCTGTTGAATGAGTAATGATGACTGTGTTTCCTTCTTTGGGTCGTCCAACCTTGACAAGAAGCGGTCACTGTAGTAAAGAAAACTTTGTATATCATCTCTTAACTAAAAAAAATGCATATTTCATCTGTGAAAAATTTGGAGTCAGGGTATTACATTCCATAGCATTTTTTTCATTTGCAAATGTTTACGTTCTGACGACATATGAGGACACGATAAATTGTTCAGTCTGTTTATATTCATGTTAACTTTCACTATTAGGATGCATCATTGTTGTATATTCCATTTAATAAATAAAAATACGACATTCCATGAATACTAAACGAGGGAGAAGGAATGGGGGGAATGGAGGATCAAGGAGATAGAAATGGGGAAGGAGAACACTCGGGTAAGGAGAGGGAAAGGAAGAAGAAAATAAGAGAGAGAGAGAGAGAGAGAGAGAGAGAGAGACTAAGAGAGGAAAGAAAAATTTCAGTTGCAGCAAGAATGAGAGTGAAAAGAATGAAGAGGAGATAACTAATCTGGATGAAAATAGAAATGCGGAGACGGTAAGAAAATGAAAGAGAGGGAAGAAAGTATTATATTTATATTTTCGAATAAGCAGACTTCCCTGAGCAACTGTTATGACATATAACAGTTGATGTACTAGTTGTTATGACACAGAACAGCTGATGCACCAGTTGTTATGACACATAACAGTTGATGTACCAGTTGTTGTGACACAGAACAGTTGATGTACCAGTTGTTATGACACAGAACAGCTGATGTACCAGTTGTTATGACACATAACAGTTGATGTACCAGTTGTTATGACACAGAACAGCTGATGTACCAGTTGTTATGACACATAACAGTTGATGTACCAGTTGTTATGACACATAACAGTTGATGTACCAGTTGTTGTGACACAGAACAGTTGATGTACCAGTTGTTATGACACATAACAGTTGATGTACCAGTTGTTATGACACATAACAGTTGATGTACCAGTTGTTGTGACACAGAACAGTTGATGTACCAGTTGTTATGACACAGAACAGCTGATGTACCAGTTGTTATGACACATAACAGTTGATGTACCAGTTGTTATGACACATAACAGTTGATGTACCAGTTGTTGTGACACAGAACAGTTGATGTACCAGTTGTTATGACACAGAACAGCTGATGCACCAGTTGTTATGACACATAACAGTTGATGTACCAGTTGTTGTGACACAGAACAGTTGATGTACCAGTTGTTATGACACAGAACAGCTGATGTACCAGTTGTTATGACACATAACAGTTGATGTACCAGTTGTTATGACACATAACAGTTGATGTACCAGTTGTTGTGACACAGAACAGTTGATGTACCAGTTGTTATGACACATAACAGTTGATGTACCAGTTGTTATGACACATAACAGTTGATGTACCAGTTGTTGTGACACAGAACAGTTGATGTACCAGTTGTTATGACACATAACAGTTGATGTACCAGTTGTTGTGACACAGAACAGTTGATGTACCAGTTGTTATGACACATAACAGTTGATGTACCAGTTGTTATGACACATAACAGTTGATGTACCAGTTGTTGTGACACAGAACAGTTGATGTACCAGTTGTTATGACACATAACAGTTGATGTACCAGTTGTTATGACACATAACAGTTGATGTACCAGTTGTTGTGACACAGAACAGTTGATGTACCAGTTGTTATGACACAGAACAGCTGATGTACCAGTTGTTATGACACATAACAGTTGATGTACCAGTTGTTATGACACATAACAGTTGATGTACCAGTTGTTATGACACATAACAGTTGATGTACCAGTTGTTATGACACATAACAGTTGATGTATCAGTTGTTATGACACATAACAGTTGATGTACCAGTTGTTATGACACATAACAGTTGATGTATCAGTTGTTATGACACATAACAGTTGATGTACCAGTTGTTATGACACAGAACAGCTGATGTATCAGTTGTTGTGACACAGAACAGCTGATGTACCAGTTGTTATGACACAGAACAGCTGATGTATCAGTTGTTATGACACAGAACAGCTGATGTATCAGTTGTTGTGACACAGAACAGCTGATGTACCAGTTGTTATGACACAGAACAGCTGATGTACCAGTTGTTATGACACAGAACAGCTGATGTATCAGTTGTTGTGACACAGAACAGCTGATGTACCAGTTGTTATCACACAGAACAGCTGATGTACCAGTTGTTATGACACAGAACAGCTGATGTATCAGTTGTTGTGACACAGAACAGCTGATGTACCAGTTGTTATGACACAGAACAGCTGATGTACCAGTTGTTATGACACAGAACAGCTGATGTATCAGTTGTTGTGACACAGAACAGCTGATGCACCAGTTGTTATGACACAGAACAGCTGATGTACCAGTTGTTGTGACACAGAACAGCTGATGTACCAGTTGTTATGACACAGAACAGCTGATGTATCAGTTGTTGTGACACAGAAACAGCTGATGTACCAGTTGTTATGACACAGAACAGCTGATGTACCAGTTGTTATGACACAGAACAGCTGATGTATCAGTTGTTGTGACACAGAACAGCTGATGCACCAGTTGTTATGACACAGAACAGCTGATGTACCAGTTGTTGTGACACAGAACAGCTGATGTACCAGTTGTTATGACACAGAACAGCTGATGTATCAGTTGTTGTGACACAGAACAGCTGATGTACCAGTTGTTATGACACAGAACAGCTGATGTACCAGTTGTTATGACACAGAACAGCTGATGTACCAGTTGTTATGACACAGAACAGCTGATGTACCAGTTGTTGTGACACAGAACAGCTGATGTCCCGGATGTTATGACACAGAACAGCTGATGTATCAGTTGTTATAACACAGAACAGCTGATGTACCAGTTGATATGACACAGAACAGCTGATATACAAGTTGTTATGACACAGAACAGCTGATGTATCAGTTGTTCTGACACAGACCAGCTGATGTACCAGTTGTTGTGACACAGAACAGCTGATGTACCAGTTGTTATGACACAGAACAGCTGATGTACCAGTTGTTGTGACACAGAACAGCTGATGTATCAGTTGTTATGACACAGAACAGCTGATGTACCAGTTGTTGTGACACAGAACAGCTGATGTACCAGTTGTTATGACACAGAACAGCTGATGTATCAGTTGTTGTGACACAGAACAGCTGATGTATCAGTTGTTATGTCACAGAACAGCTGATGTATCAGTTGTTG
The DNA here is from genome assembly GCF_026875155.1 of Cherax quadricarinatus. NCBI lineage: Eukaryota > Metazoa > Arthropoda > Malacostraca > Decapoda > Parastacidae > Cherax > Cherax quadricarinatus. The sequence goes on from NC_069406.1 coordinate 67,832,047, forward strand.
TGACACAGAACAGCTGATGTACCAGTTGTTGTGACACAGAACAGCTGATGTATCAGTTGTTGTGACACAGAACAGCTGATGTTTCAGTTGTTATGACACAGAACAGCTGATGTACCAGTTGTTATGACACAGAACAGCTGATGTATCAGTTGTTATGACACAGAACAGCTGATGTATCAGTTGTTGTGACACAGAACAGCTGATGTACCAGTTGTTGTGACACAGAACAGCTGATGTATCAGTTGTTGTGACACAGAACAGCTGATGTATCAGTTGTTGTGACACAGAACAGCTGATGTATCAGTTGTTGTGACACAGAACAGCTGATGTATCAGTTGTTATGATACAGAACAGCTGATGTACCAGTTGTTATGACACAGAACAGCTGATGTATCAGTTGTTGTGACACAGAACAGCTGATGTACCAGTTGTTATGACACAGAACAGCTGATGTCCCGGATGTTATGACACGGAACAGCTGATGTACCAGTTATTATGACACAGAACAGCTGATGCACCAGTTGTTATGACACAGAACAGCTGATGTACCAGTTGTTATGACACAGAACAGCTGATGTACCAGTTGTTATGACACAGAACAGTTGATGTACCAGTTGTTGTGACACAGAACAGCTGATGTACCAGTTGTTATGACACAGAACAGCTGATGTACCAGTTGTTATGACACAGAACAGCTGATGTATCAGTTGTTGTGACACAGAACAGCTGATGTACCAGTTGTTATGACACAGAACAGCTGATGTACCAGTTGTTATGACACAGAACAGCTGATGTATCAGTTGTTGTGACACAGAACAGCTGATGTACCAGTTGTTATGGCACAGAACAGCTGATGTACCAGTTGTTATGACACAGAACAGCTGATGTACCAGTTGTTATGACGCAGAACAGCTGATGTACCAGTTGTTGTGACACAGAACAGCTGATGTACCAGTTGTTATGACACAGAACAGCTGATGTATCAGTTGTTGTGACACAGAACAGCTGATGCACCAGTTGTTATGACACAGAACAGCTGATGTACCAGTTATTATGACACAGAACAGCTGATGTACCAGTTGTTGTGACACAGAACAGCTGATGTACCAGTTGTTGTGACACAGAACAGCTGATGCACCAGTTGTTATGACACAGAACAGCTGATGTACCAGTTGTTATGACACAGAACAGCTGATGCACCAGTTGTTATGACACAGAACAGCTGATGTCCCGGATGTTATGACACAGAACAGCAGATGGACAGGATAAAATAAAAAAAAAACAAACAGGACTTTTTTTTAATGCAGCGGTGAAAGCAATGTTATTTTTTTTAACCCGACGCTTTCACAACAACAGCGTCCTGACAGCAACAATTTTCAAGACTAGAAAAAAAAAGGTGTACCAATGTTCAGTCATTCCCTGGATGAAATGAAACTGAGAAAACAATTCCGATCTCGATTTAAAGTTGGTGAATGGGTTGTTCTTTCAAAAACAAAAATAATTGAGTAAAGTATCTAAAGAAGCTTATTGGTGGGAAGGAGGTGGCAAGGAGGGTATATTACTGATGGTAGACTATCGTAGCGGGTGGAGGAGGGGTATATTACTGATGGTAGACTATCGTAGGGGGTGGAGGAGGGGTATATTACTGATGGTAGACTATCGTAGGGGGTGGAGTAGGGGTTATATCACTGGTGGTAGACTATCGTGGGGGTGGAGGAGGGGTTATATTACTGGTGGTAGACTATCGTAGGGGGTGAAGGAGAGGTATATTACTGATGGTAGACTATCGTAGGGGGTGGAGGAGGGGTATATTACTGATGGTAGACTATCGTAGGGGGTGGAGGAGGGGTTATATCACTGGTGGTAGACTATCGTGGGGGTGGAGGAGGGGTTATATTACTGATGGTAGACTATCGTAGGGGGTGGAGGAGGGTTATATTACTGATGGTAGACTATCGTAGGGGGTGGAGGAGGGTTATATTACTGATGGTAGACTATCGTAGGGGGTGGAGGAGGGTTATATTACTGATGGTAGACTATCGTAGGGGGTGGAGGAGGGGTTATATTACTGATGGTAGACTATCGTAGGGGGTGGAGGAGGGGTTATATTACTGAGGTAGACTATCGTAGGGGGTGGAGGAGGGTTATATTACTGGTGGTAGACTATCGTAGGGGTGGAGGTGGGGTTATATTACTGATGGTAGACTATCGTAGGGGGTGGAGGAGTGTTATATTACTGATGGAAGTCTATCGTAGGGGGTGGAGGAGGGTTATATTGCTGGTGGTAGACTATCGTAGGGGGTGGAGGAGGGGTTATATTACTGAGGTAGACTATCGTAGGGGGTGGAGGAGGGGTTATATTACTGATGGTAGACTATCGTAGGGGGTGGAGGAGGGTATATTACTGATGGTAGACTATCGTAGGGGATGGAGAAGGGTATATTACTGATGGTAGACTATCGTAGGGGGTGGAGGAGGGGTTTATATTACTGGTGGTAGACTATCGTAGGGGGTGGAGGAGGGGTTATATTACTGATGGTAGACTATCGTAGAGGGTGGAGGAGGGTATATTACTGAGGTAGACTATCGTAGGGGGTGGAGGAGGGGTTATATTACTGATGGTAGACTATCGTAGGGGGTGGAGGAGGGTTATATTATTGAGGTAGACTATCGTAGGGGGTGGAGGAGGCGTTATATTACTGATGGTAGACTATCGTAGGGGGTGGAGGAGGGTTATATTACTAGTGGTAGACTATCGTAGGGGGTGGAGGAGGGGTTATATTACTGATGGTAGACTATCGTTAGGGGGTGGAGGAGGGTTATATTACTGGTGGTAAACTATCGTAGGGGGTGGAGGAGGGGTTATATTACTGGTAGTAGACTATCGTAGGGGGTGGGGGAGGGGTTATATTGCTGATGGTAGACTATCGTAGGGGGTGGAGGAGGGTTATATTACTGAGGTAGACTATCGTAGGGGGTGGAGGAGGGGTTATATTACTGATGGTAGACTATCGTAGGAGGTGGAGGAGGGGTTATATTACTGATGGTAGACTATCGTAGGGGGTGGAGGAGGGTTATATTACTGGTAGTAGACTATCGTAGGGGGTGGAGGAGGGGTTATATTACTGATGGTAGACTATCGTAGGGGGTGGAGGAGGGGTTATATTACTGATGGTAGACTATCGTAGGTAGTGGGGGAGGGTTATATTACTGGTGGTAGACTATCGTAGGGGGTGGAGGAGGGGTTATATTACTGATGGTAGGCTATCGTAGGGGGTGGAGGAGGGTTATATTACTGGTGGTAAACTATCGTAGGGGGTGGAGGAGGGGTTATATAACTGAATGTAGACTATCGTAGGGGTGGAGGAGGGGTTATATTACTGATGGTAGACTATCGTAGGGGGTGGAGGAGGGGTTATATTACTGATGGTAAACTATCGTAGGGGTGGGGGACGGTTATATTACTGGTGGTAGACTATCGTAGGGGGTGGAGGAGGGGTTATATTACTGATGGTAGACTATCGTAGGGGTGGAGGAGGGTTATATTACTGGTGGTAGACTATCATAGGGGTAGAGGAGGGGTTATATTACTGATGGTAGACTATCGTAGGGGGTGGAGGAGGGTTATATTACTGATGGTAGACTATCGTAGGGGTGGAGGAGGGTTATATTACTGGTGATAGACTATCGTAGGGGGTGGAGGAGGGGTTATATTACTGGTGGTAGACTATCGTAGGGGGTGGAGGAGGGGTTATATTACTGGTGGTAGACTATCGTAGGGGGTGGAGGAGGGGTTATATTACTGATGGTAGACTATCGTAGGGGGTGGAGGAGGGTTATATTACTGATGGTAGACTATCGTAGGGGGTGGATGAGGGGTTATATTACTGGTGGTAGACTATCGTAGGGGTGGAGGAGGGTTATATTACTGATGGTAGACTATCGTAGTGGGTGGAGGAGGGTTTATATTACTGGTGGTAGACTATCGTAGGGGGTGGAGGAGGGTTATATTACTGGTGGTAGACTATCGTAGGGGGTGAAGGAGGGGTTATATTACTGGTGGTAGACTATCGTAGGGGTGGAGGAGGGGTTATATTACTGATGGTAGACTATCGTAGGGGGTGGAGGAGGGTTATATTACTGGTGGTAGACTATCGTAGGGGGTGGAGGAGGGTTATATTACTGGTGGTAGACTATCCTAGGGGGTGGAGGAGGGGTTATATTACTGGTGGTAGACTATCGTAGGGGTTGGAGGAGGGGTTATATTACTGATGGTAGACTATCGTAGGGGGTGGAAGAGGGTTATATTACTGATGGTAGACTATCGTAGGGGGTGGAGGAGGGTTATATTACTGATGGTAGACTATCGTAGGGGGTGGAGGAGGGTTATATTTACTGATGGTAGACTATCGTAGGGGGTGGAGGAGGATTATATTACTGATGGTAGACTATCGTAGGGGTGGAGGAAGGTTATATTACTGGTGGTAGACTATCGTAGGGGGTGGAGGAGGGTTATATTACTGGTGGTAGACTATCGTAGGGGGTGGAGGAGGGTTATATTACTGGTGGTAGACTATCGTAGGGGGTGGAGGAGGGGTTATATTACTGGTGGTAGACTATCGTAGGGGGTGGAGGAGGGTTATATTACTGGTGGTAGACTATCGTAGGGGGTGGAGGAGGGGTTATATTACTGGTGGTAGACTATCGTAGGGGGTGGAGGAGGGGTTATATTACTGATGGTAGACTATCGTAGGGGGTGGAGGAGGGTTATATTACTGATGGTAGACTATCGTAGGGGGTGGAGGAGGGTTATATTACTGATGGTAGACTATCGTAGGGGTGGAGGAGGGTTATATTACTGATGGTAGACTATCGTAGGAGGTGGAGGAGGGTTATATTACTGATGGTAGACTATCGTAGGGGGTGGAGGAGGGTTATATTACTGGTGGTAGACTATCGTAGGGGTGGAGGAGGGTTATATTACTGGTGGTAGACTATCGTAGGGGTGGAGGAGGGTTATATTACTGGTGGTAGACTATCGTAGGGGGTGGAGGAGGGTTATATTACTGGTGGTAGACTATCGTAGGGGGTGGAGGAGGGGTTATATTACTGATGGTAGACTATCGTAGGGGGTGGAGGAGGGTTATATTACTGGTGGTAGACTATCGTGGGGAGAGGAGGAGGGTTATATTACTGGTGGTAGACTATCGTAGGGGGTGGAGGAGGGTTATATTACTGGTGGTAGACTATCGTAGGGGGTGGAGGAGGGTTATATTACTGGTGGTAGACTATCGTAGGGGGTGCAGGAGGGTTATATTACTGGTGGTAGACTATCGTAGGGGGTGGAGGAGGGTTATATTACTGGTGGTAGACTATCGTAGGGGGTGGAGGAGGGTTATATTACTGGTGGTAGACTATCGTAGGGGGTGGAGGAGGGTTATATTACTGGTGGTAGACTATCGTAGGGGGTGGAGGAGGGTTATATTACTGGTGGTAGACTATCGTAGGGAGAGGAGGAGGGGTTATATTACTAGTCATGCATTCCCTGTAATGAATTATAAATACCATTTTTCTGTCAGTGGTGCTGGTGCTTGTGGGGTTCGTGGTGGTCGTCGTGGTGGTCGTCGTGGTGGTCGTCGTGGTGGTCCTCGTGGTGGTCGTCGTGGTGGTCGTCGTGGTGACAGTGCTGGTAGTAGTGCTGATGAAGTTTGTGGTGGTGATGGTCGTAGTGACGGTGCTGGTGTGGTGTTAGTGCTGGTGGGGTTAGTGATGGTGGTGGTGATGGTCGTCGTGACGGTGCAGGTGCTGGTGATAGTGCTTGTGGTGTTCGTGGTGGGGGTGATGGTCATGGTGACGGTGCTGGTACTGGTAGGGTTTGTGCTGCTGCTGCTGCTGCTGATGATGATGATGATAATGATGACAGCTCCATCGATGGTGGTGCTGTTTTCAGTGGCGATGGTGGCAAGGTGCTGATATTGATGCTGATGTCGCTACTAGTGCTGCTATTCCTGCAGATGCCTCTGATGCTGGTGCTGATGCTGATATTCCTTTGAGTACTGCTGCTGTTTCTCCGGACGCGGGTGCTGCTTCTTTTGTTGTCATTACTACTGCTCCTGTTGCAACAGAGGCTGTTATAATGCTGCTGCTACAGCTGTTGTTATTGCCGCAGTAATAAATTCTCTGAGGCGTGTTAAGGTATACTTTAGGCATTTTACGACAACATCGTTCACTGCTACAAAATTAGGTTAATTATCGCTTCAAATGAGCTACGAGAGTATTGATTATCGTATTTTTAATAGCATACGTCAGCAGCGCACCAGGACGTCAAGCCTTGATGACCATATCTTATTTAAATGACTGGATGAGTGGGAGGGACAATTTTGGAGACACCGTCCCTGGCGGAGGTTGTCGATTAACTGACTGTATTGATTTATGTCCAGAATACATGTTCCATTTCATTATTATTAGCTTAATTTATGAAAATATATCTAGAACTTCCTCTAGTTTCTAGTTTGTTCAATTACTACTTGTAATTACTCGTGTGTAGCTAGAGGAACGGAGGTGGGCTCGTGGTGTCCCGTGTTCATTGTCCTGTTTATTTTTTAACACCGGCCGTCTCCCACCAAGGCAGGGTGACCCGAAAAAGAAGAAACGTTTTAATAAAGTTATTCTTCTTTTTTTCCATTTAGTAATTTATAGAGAAGCGGTTACTAGCCCCTTGCTCCCGGCATTTCAGTCGCCTCTTACGACACGCATCACTTACGGAGGAAGGATTCTTCTCCACTTCCCCATAGAGTACTTTGTTTTAAAATTTCCAGCGGGTGGAGCGCATACTACTTCCTCCAGTCATGCGCTCCACTGGTCAACCACTCGTTGGAGAAGACAAAATCTCTTCCACCTTTACACCTCACTCACTTTTCCTTAATTTGCAACATTGGCCTCTTGTTATTCCGGGTTGCAGCTGCTAAGAAATCTTTTGAAACTTGTATATGAGATTATTATATTTCCTATTTTACTCCTGTCACCCAACACAGGTATTTAATGTGTGTTTTTTTTCAGGTGTTGGTACGACACAACACCTGCATATTCATCTTTTTTTATAAACAACTTTCTTAACATTCCACTATCCATATATATGAAAGATAATTTCTAATTTGTTATTGTAGCATGTGAGTTTCTCACAATTTCATTTACGTGATCTTCCAGTGACAATTCTTTTGTTAGTAAATCCTAGAACCTTTTTTCTGTCTAATACTTTCAATACTTTTTTCACTTTCTCCCTTATATTTATGTACATTAAATTCCATCATTCATCACTCCATGTGCTCAATGTATTCAGATTTTTTTTAAAAGATTTTTAGTCATTTTAATTTTTAGTTTTGCATAGAACTTTTGCATCTGCAGACACATTCATATATTTTTTTAATTTCATTTGGTAAATGATTTAAATAAATGTTTTAGCAAATTATTTACCGAAAGGTAAATTATGTAGGTAATTGCTGTTAGCTATTAGCTAACAGCTATTACCTACAATAAGTTAGGAAAGTAAAGTTAGAAATTCTTAACCTAACTTTGTAAAACACTATGAGAGAGAGAGAGAAAGAGAGGGAGTGAGAGAAAGAGAGAGAGAGAGAGAGAGAGAGAGAGAGAGAGAGAGAGAGAGAGAGAGAGAGAGGGTCTTAGTTACCATATTGTCCTAGGCACATGTCGATTAGACACAAGGTCTAGTGTGTATTCGTGCGTGCATGTGTGTGTGCGTCCGTGTGTGTGTGTGAGTGTGTGCGTGTGAGTGTGTGTGTGTGTATGTGTGAGTGTTTATGTGTGAGTGTGTGTGTTAGTGTGTGTGTGTGTGTTAGTGTGTGTGTGTGTATGTGTGAGTGTTTATGTGTGTGTGTGTGAGAGAGAGTATGTGTAAATGTTTATGAATGTGTGAGAGTGTGTGTGTGTGTGTGTGTGTGTGTGAGTGTGTGTGTGTGTGTGTGTGTGTATGTGTGTGTGTGTGTGTGTGTGTGTGTGTGTGTGTGTGTGTGTGTGTGTGTGTGTGTGTGTGTGTGTGTGTGTGTGTGTGTGTGTGTGTGTGTGTGTGTGCGCGTGTGTGTGTGTGTGTGTGTGTGTGTGTAAGTAAGGACTTAGTGGCACGGGGAGGGAGGGAGTGTTTGCGTGTGTTCATAGGTAGCAGTAAAAGGAGGTTAGTGGGAATACCATATCGAATTAAGAATTATACAATCGCTGTTTGTTACCAACGAAGTGTTGAATAATTTATACATTGACACTAAACATTATATTAGACTAGTGAACATGGATAGACTCTACTTTTAATCAAACTCATAAAAGATATAAATGACTGTGCTACAACAATAGCCAAATTACTTGTATAATGATTAATGAAGACGGCTGCTTGCACTGACAGCTATGTATTAGCATGAATACAGAGTTGTTGTTTTTTTTATATTATTATATTCGAATGAAGCGCTAATCCCTTAGGGGTCATACAAAGCCTGGGGAATAGTTGAACTAATTCCTCCAATTCCAGTATCGAGCAATCCACTCTGAAGATACTAAGCGCGCGGAATATTATACTGTTGATTGTATACAATACATTTAGTTACTTGGGTATCTTCGCTGCCTAAATGTTCCACCTGCACAACAGATTGTTTCAATTTAATACAGGCGAATTCAACCTTGAAGACAGTAGAAATAGTGTTGATCGGAGCAGTTCTTTAGTAGGAGTTAGTCTTTCCGTCAAGTCTAAAACATAGGCATGATGCCAGACATTATTTACCAGATGAGAAGTGAGTCAAAACTGAAGTTTACGCATTGTGGGCCACTAGTAATCGTAGATCATGTTAAATAGTTGTTTAGCAAAGGAATTGCTATACCAGGAGTGTTGAACAGGATCTATTACCACATCATGATCAGATGTGGGTACAGATGCTGCCAAAAAAAAATGAGAAAGCGTAAATTGTTTCCCTTAATTATTACTCAGTACGGGAGAACTGTGGAGGAAAAAAATCAGAGATGAGCTTTGGTATGATATTGATAATGATAAATCGATAGCAGGTATAGCAATGTATACAAGTGTTGCTGTCTGCAGATAACAGCTCCACACTGCGACGGTTTCCTGATCCTTGCTAGTACCACTTACTATCACTGGTCCTTGCTAGTACCACTTACTATCACTGGTCCTTGCCAGTACCACTTACTATCACTGGTCCTTGCTAGTACCACTTACTATCACTGGTCCTTGCTAGTACCACTTACTATCGCTGGTCCTTGCTAGTACCACTTACTATCACTGGTCCTTACTAGTACCACTTACCATCACTGGTCCTTACTAGTACCACTTACTATCACTGGTCCTTGCTAGTACCACTTACTATCACTGGTCCTTGCTAGTACCACTTACTACCACTGGTCCTTGCCAGTACCACTTACTATCACTGGTCCTTGCCAGTACCACTTACTATCACTGGTCCTTGCTAGTACCACTTAATCATTGGCCCTTAATCGTGTTATTTACTATCACTGCCCCTTGCACGTGCTAGTTAATGTAAAGGGCTATTGTTCTTGCTGTTTACTACGAATGTCCATTATTCATACTGTTTACTATCATAGGCCCTTGCTCGTGCCATTTAATGTGGTAAAAATGAGATGACCGATTTGGGGATAATGAGAAGTGTCAATGTGGGTAGTGCTGCCACTCCCTGGCTTCACTCCCACACCACCACTACCTGGCACTACGCCCTGGTGAAAATGGCACTAATTCCAGTTTGGACAATTCAAGAGGAAGATTCCGTCTCCAATGTTTCCATCGTATTCTAAATCAATATACTACGGAGATAGGAATGCGGAAAGATACATAAGCTTCAAATTAAATTATTTTGCAGGTTAATGTATTGAGTGTTGCAAGTACAGAAGATCTTATAAAAACATTTGCTGGTGAATTCCTGTTGTTCCTACATTTGTATGCATAGGCAAATAAAAACAGTGGCATTTATGTTCAGTGCCCAAATATCTGACAAGGTGATCAACACATTTCCGACTGTTTTTCACGTCTAAGGATCTATCTTGTCCTGTTGGGAAGTGTTGTGTGCTTGAGACAGGAGGCTAGATCCTCCCACATCCCAGACAGAAGTATTGAGAGCCATAACCGGCTATGGCATGAGGATTACCACCTAACATCTTGGGAACGAAATGCAGAGGGAAACGTTCTTTCTTACGATGTTTACGTTATTACAAGACATTGTCTCCGATCAACCATGAGACAACAACGCCGCTTGTCTTCCCGTTATTATACTATTCTCCATTGAGAATGAGATTATGCGAGAAACGTTATAAGATGTTATTGCTGATTTTGCTGTATCGAAAAAAATCTAGTATTAATTTCTTGAAATTTATTAAGGAAAATGATCCAAGAGGGCTATACTTGTTACTGTTTTCATCACACAGTTATAAAAGAGATGATCAGAAAAAATGTAGGACCATTAGTCGTTGTAGAACAACGACACAATACGTACCTGTGGTCGTGGAGCCCAAAACATTAGCCAGCAAGAGCTCTACCACTATATTTCGAGGATTTAATAATAAGATCACCTAACATAGCACATTATGTAATGTTTGGAATGTAAGCATAGCCACTAACTGCGACTCGATGCAAATGGTCCGGCTACTACTGTGTTACCGGCCGGTTACCGTGTACCAGCTGATCAGGGTATACTAGGTGACGACCATACACCAGCTAATCACGGTATACCAGCTGATGACTATGTACCAGCTGATCACTAAATAAAGCTTACTCGCCAACATTATTAAGTGAGCAGACCTTTCTGAATCTCGTGGCTGCATTGATCTAAACACAAAAAAAATCTTTACATCATCCCTCATGCACTACGTCAAACAAACTCAACACCTGTAGCCTCGTCTGCCGTGGATCAAAAGGACTGTTGCTGGTGGCACTGTTGTGGTTATGGATGGTGGTAGTGTTATGGTTATTATTTCTGTTTATAGTGTTTGTTGCTGGTGAAGAATTGTGGGTTTTCGTTGCTGGTGGTTGTGTGATGGTTGTTGCTGGTGGTTGTGCGATGGTTGTTGCTGGTGGTTGTGTGATGGCTGTTACTGGTGGTTGTGTGACGGTTGTTGCTGGTGGTGTTGTGTGATGGTTGTTGCTGGTGGTTGTGTGATGGTTGTTGCTGGTGGTTGTGTGATGGCTGTTGTTGGTGGTTGTATGATGGTTGTTGCTGGTGGTTGTGCGATGATTGTTGTTGGTGGTTGTGTGATGGTTATTGCTGGTGGTTGTGTGATGGTTGTTGCTGGTGGTTGTGTGATGGTTGTTGCTGGTGGTTGTGTGATGGCTGTTACTGGTGGCTGTGTGATGGTTGTTGCTGGTGGTTGTGTGATGGTTGTTGCTGGTGGTTGTGTGATGGTTGTTGCTGGTGGTTGTGTGATGGCTATTACTGGTGGTTGTATGATGGTTGTTGCTGGTGGTTGTGTGATGGCTGTTACTGGTGGTTGTGTGATGGTTGTTGCTGGTGGTTGTGTAATGGTTGTTGCTGGTGATTGTGTGATAGTTGTTGCTGGTGGTTGTGTGATGGCTGTTACTGGTGGTTGTGTGATGGTTGTTGCTGGTGGTTGTGTAATGGTTGTTGCTGGTGATTGTGTGATAGTTGTTGCTGGTGGTTGTGTGATGGCTGTTACTGGTGGTTGTATGATGGTTGTTGTTGGTGGTTGTGTGATGGTTGTTACTGGTGGTTGTGTGATGGTTGTTGCTGGTGGTTGTGTGATGATTGTTGCTGGTGGTTGTGTGATGGTTGTTGCTGGTGGTTGTGTGATGATTGTTGCTGGTGGTTGTGTGATGGTTGTTGCTGGTGGTTGTGTGATGTTTGTTACTGGTGGTTGTGTGATGGTTGTTGCTGGTGGTTGTGTGATGGTTGTTGCTGGTTGTTTGTGTGTTATGGATGTTTGTGGTAGTGTGATGGCTGTTGGCGGTGGTAGTGTTGTGGTAATTGCTTGTGGTAGTATGATCACTGTTGGTGGTGGTAGTGTTATGATGGTTGCTGGTGGTAGTGTGTGGGCTGGCTGTTGCTAGTAGCACTAGTGTTGTTACTGCCATGTAGATATCTGACATCAACTTAACTAGTTTGTATGTCAAGCGGACGACTTATCCAGCAGACATTCTACCTACAATGAACAGATTTCCTTATCCCTTGCTCTCAGTCCGGTTAAAAAATATGTAAAATAGACGGATAGCAGACGTAGGATCAAGCCTGCACCACGAGCCTAACATTTCTTTAAAAAATTAGATAGCATTAGCGGTAGTTACGTCATTCAGATCAATGAGAGGTTACCATGGTTACCGAAATATAATAATTGTTTTCCCCTCACTTGTTCATGGCGGCAATCTGACTGACGAGAGGAGAGGGATGGGGAGAGAGCCATCCGCTATACTTTCATAGCCAAACAGTACTGTGGGCGTTTTCATGAGAAATCTTCGACGAACACTGTGAAATTTTCCGTTATCTGTTTTTCCCTTCTCTCTCTCTCTCTCTCTCTCTCTCTCTCTCTCTCTCTCTCTCTCTCTCTCTCTCTCTCTCTCTCTCTCTCTCTCTCTCTCAAACTCACAGCCATTGATACCGACTCACTATTGTAAAGAGGTGTTTTTACAAAATATTTCATGTTCGTAACCTAAGTGAGCAGAGGTTATCATAGCCAAGAGAAGAACAGACTACATAATCTCTCAGTGATGATGTCAGATGTCAATCTCATCATTCAGCCGCCAACCCACTATCTGACATCATTATAAATTGTGAAGAGGTTTTTGTTTCATAATGATTTTCTAGCCAATGATTCTAGTCCAACAGTGTGTGTGTGTGTGTGTGTGTGTGTGTGTGTGTGTGTGTGTATGTGTGTGTGTGTCCGCAGGGAAGCACAATAAATAAGACAAAATTGGATATGCATCTTTTTTTTTAATAATAACCACAGGCAAGTCGTTACGTGGTTAATGTACAGCCGTGTTTTTTTTTTATAGTTGTTGTCGTTGCTTTTTGTCGTTCTTTTCTCGGTTACTTCGTTATTCTTTTAGTTGTTGTCATAGTTACTGATGCTGACGTTGTTTATTCCTTGAGTAACTGTTGCTGCTGTAGCCATGGTTATTGTTGTTGTCGTTGTTTATTCCTTAGGTATTATTGTCGTTGTCGCTGCCATGGTTGTTGCTAATGACGTCGTTTTTTCCTTGAGTATTGTTGTTGGTTTTATCAATATTGATGCTGTCGTTTTAATTTCCTTATTGTTCTTTTTCTCTCTCGTTTATCTTGGTTATGATTATTGTCGTTTTTACCAGAGCTTCTGGTGTTGCTGTCGTAGGTTTCGCTATGGTTGTTGTCGTTTTTGCCAGAGTTTTATTGTTGTCATCTTTATCAGAGTTTTGTTGTCGTCTTTACCAAAGCTTTGTTGTTGTCGTCGTCATCGCTATTTCCTCATAAATTTCCTTCATTAAAATAGTCGTTTATTCATAATTTTCTTCCTTACAGTAATCGTATTGTCGCAATTTCCTTCACTGTATTCGACGTTTTGTCGTTGTAAGCTTATGTTTTCGTCTCATTCGATCGTTGTTGTTTGTTTTAGTCGTCGTCCAATGTTCATGTCTCCGCCGCAGCCTCCGTTCTCGTTACGCATCTCTTAAATAATAATGCAATAATACCAGGGTGAAGACTGAAGACCAATAGCGCCCATGATATTCCTGTGTCTTGTGGACTCCAGCCATGAGGAACACGCAGAGAGACTTGTCCAGAGGTACCGGGTAAGCTGCATCGTGACTCGTTGTGTATTCAGTCGACATGTGTTAGGGCAGGAGGCATCGAGCCAGAGGTAGGAAGTGGACGAGAAGGCTAGTGGAGGGGAGGAGGGAATAATGAAAGGGAAGATGGAATAATGGAATTAGTGGAAGGGATTGAGGAATGGTGGATGAGAAGTAAGACGAGAGAGAGAATATATAGGAAAAGTGGTAGAAGAGGAATGGCAGAAGAGAAGAATGATGAAAGGCAAACACGGAATGGACAGTTTACAGACAAATGGAAATGAATGTAGATGGCAAGAATGGTGAAAAGATGAGACACAAACAATATGTAAAGGTGAAAAGAGAAGCCAGTCAAACATATAAGAATATTGCAGCAAAAGCCAAAAATCTGAAAAGTAGCTTCTTCAATTCACCTCAGAAAAAAGACAATAATAAAGGACCAGGTAAAATGATATAAAAAGAAAGAGAACTAATGAGAAATAGCAAGAAACTGATTTAGCCAATACTGGATTTACCGATAAAATGGAGTAAGCGACGGTGTAGGGCCCCAACTACTGACGGGGGAGGGTCCATAAGTTGTTAACTAATTGTATCTTAACCTTTCGTAAGTTGCTCCCTTATTAATAATTCTTGACAATTTGTGGTCATGAGGGGTGCCTGCAAAACCAAAGATATTTGCTGTATATTATTCAAACTATTTCGATCTTGAAATCAAAATGCATTTTATTAATTTTTTTTTCCAAATATTGTTGAATGTATATATATATATATATATATAAATATATATATATATATATATATATATATATATATATATATATATAATATATATATATATATATATATATATATATATATATATATATATATATATATATATATGTCGTGCCGAATAGGCAAAACTTGCGATCTTGGCTTAAATAGCAACGCTCATCTTGCCATATAGGACAAGTGAAAATTTGTGTATGCAATAATTTCGCCAAAATCATTCTGAACCTAACAAAAAAAAATATATTTCACTGTGTTTGTTTAATATTAAATTACTGTAAACAAATCTAAAACATATTTAGTTGGGTTAGGCTAAAATAAATTGTTCTTGTTATAATAAGGTTAGGTAAGTTTTCTAAGATTCTTTTGGTGCTAAATTAAAAAATTTTACATTAACATTAATGAAAAAAATATATCTTTAAACTTATAAAAGAAAATTTCAGAAAGGACTTAATTATAAATGAGTTCTTGCTAATTGACCAGTTTTACATATTCGGCAGGTTTTACGTATTCTAGAGGTACCACCTCTAGAACTGTCCTAGGGACCCTCATCCTCAGAGAAAAGAATAAACTTCCTTTAGGGAAAACTCAAGGTTCTCCCTGAAGCTGTTTGAGAATTTTCTCCTACCACCCCCTATATTTCAAGTATGTTTTATTAAAAGACAAAATACATTGGCCAAACATTCACAAAAATACAATGGAAAGTAAAACAACATAGGTAACTCAGAGCTACATCTCGAATACTTCGTCCAGCTCCCCGGCGGTGGGCCGTGTGCCCAGAATGCTGCAGGCATTTCCTCTCTGGATCGCAACACTGAGTCTCTGAAAGAGGAAGCTGGTCGCCCTGTGGTCCTTGGTTTTTACGAGGAGCTTTTCACCCAGCTCTTTGAGGAACTTTAGAGCACACTTGCCCCATGCTCCAAAGGTCTCCGACCCTATTGGGATGAAGTTATAGCAAGGGGGAAGGTCTTCATATTATCGGATCTTCTGGGTCTCCCTGTGGCTGGCAGCTCTACCCCCTTCCACTACGGAGTATGGCATGTAGGTGTCTGCCAATGTGGCGGCACAGGTGTAGCCCCAGGCAATCTGCTTTCCATCCTTCCAGGGTAGCATAGTGGCTCCATCAGGACGCTTTTGACTTCCATCGGACCTCTGTACTTGGGGTTCCCGCTGAGCTGGGCAACGGGCTGTGGTGAGGCTTCTCTTTATGATGTCATTGACCTCCTCATGTCTGGCGTACTTCCCTTCTGCTGTGTGACACACGAGACCATGAAGTCCGAATTGATCAGCTGCCGCCCTGCCGCAAATACACCTATGTTCGGTGAGGATGGGGGCGGCTAGGCGAAGAGCAACATCAATCCGAATGACCTGTGGGTCTAGTCGAGTGCCCAAGGAGGAATTGGGAACAGCTAACAGGAAATCTCCTGAGTGTGGTGCCTTCACTGCCAGGAGACGAGCTTTCTTCTTTCCTGAAGCACTGGAGAGCATTGTGTTGGCGATGTTTTCCATGATCGGTTTGCCCCAGTGGGACTGTTTGTGCTCTTTGGGAGGAGATATATATATATGTATATGTATATATATATATATATATATATATATATATATATATATATATATATATATATATAATATATATATATATATATATATATATATATATATATATATATATATATATACATATATATATGTCGTGCCGAATATGTAGAACTGGTCAATTAGCAAGAACTCATTTAAAATTAAGTCCTTTCTAAAATTTTCTCTTATACGTTTAAAGATATATTTTTTTCATTAATGTTGATGTAAAAATTTATAATTTTGCTCCAAAAGGAACTTAGAAAACTTACCTAACCTTATTATAACAAGAGCAATTTATTTTAGCCTAACCCAACTAAATATATTTTAGATTTGTTTACAATAATTTAATGCTAAACAAACACAGTGAAATATATTTTTCTCGTTAGGTTCAGAATGATTTTGGCGAAATTAATGCATACACAAATTTTCACTTGTCCTATATGGCAAGATGAGCGTTGCTATTTAAGCCAAGATCGCAAGTTCTGCCTATTCGGCACGACATATATATATATATATATATATATATATATATATATATATATATATATATATATATTATATATATATATATATATGTGTGTGTGTGTGTGTGTGTGTGTGTGTGTGTGTGTGTGTGTGTGTGTGTGTATGTGTGTGTGTGTATGTGTGTGTGTGTGTGTGTGTATGTGTGTGTATGTGTGTGTGTGTGTATGTGTGTGTGTGTGTGTGTGTGTGTGTGTGTGTGTGTGTGTGTGTGTGTGTGTGTGTGTGTGTGTGTACTCACCTAATTCACCTAATTGTGGTTGCAGGGGTCGAGACTCAGCTCCTGTGTGTGTGTGTGTGTGTGTGTGTATGTGTGTGTGTGTGTGTGTCGTGCCGAATAGGTAAAACTTGGCATTTGGGCTTAAATAGCAACGCTCTTCTTGCCGACTAGGGAAAGCGAGAATTTGTGTATGCAATAATTTCGCAAAAATTATTCCAATCCTAACGAAAAAAAAATATAGTTCATTGTGTTTGTTTATTATTAAAATATTTTAAGTTTATTTAGTTGGATTAGGCTAAATTAAATTGCGCTTCTTATAATAAGGTTAGGTAAGTTTTCTAAGGTTCTTTTGGTAAAAAATTATTAATATTTACAGTAACATAAATGAAGAAAATATATCTTTAAAGGTATTAGAGAACATTTTAGAAAGGACTTAATTTTAAATGAGTTCTTGCTAATTGACCAGTTTTACCTATTTGGCAACACACACACACACACACACACACACACACACACACACACACACACACACACACACACACACAGTTGATAGTGTTGTCCATCTCCTTGGCAATAAACGCTTCAGGGCGCGTAAAGTGAGTTCGTAAAGGTTAATAAACTCCTCTGGTACACACAGAGGACCTTCCCCGGTGTGTTTATCACGACATGAAGGCGCCTCTTGGGGAGAACGGAAGGAGGCTCATACCAGTTTTTCTTTTTTTTTACACAGTACAATTTACAGGGTAGGAACTGTTATCCCACTTCAGCCCACTTCAAACCCCGGTCCTATTTAAAGGTATAACACCAAATCGCTGTAATGTGACCCACAACAGTCGGCTCAAACTCAGATCCTACGCTATCTTGTATGATAGTTACATAGTGGGAACAAAGCTAACTATGTTCTCCTGTCACGCTCCTTCAGGCAGGATGAGGCTCATACAACGTGTTGAAGCCTGCCAGCCTGAGCTGGAAGACTTCATTAGGGCAATGAGGTATTCCAGCAAGGCTTCATCAGCTGCGTCGGCTTTAAAAGTTTCGTTCCAGCATAGCTGGAGGTATAATCACTTGGTTATTCCAGTCTCTCAAGATATAGCCTTTTCCAGACACACTGAGAAGAATTTAATTGTTTGAAGATTTGTCCAACATCCCAGAGTTGAGTCAGATTTTCAAACAGAAAGGCGCCTCCTAAATTCAACGACGATGGAGAGTGATTTTCAAAATGTGTAGCAGCACATTTGCACATTTCACTTGCACAATACTGTGAAATTATTATTTCCTTTCTGTCTTGGTAAACAAATTTTAGTCTGTTCTTTTCCGAACGACTTTAATGTTCAACGGCTGATGCATCTTACGGTCATTATAGCGCCCATTAAGTTCCGATTGTTTGTAGGTAAATTTGTTATTATCGCATTATAGTTAAAAAATTAAATCGTCGGTATTCGTACCATAGCTAGAGAATGCTTCTTCCGCTCCTCTTCAGATTTTGGAGTGGCTTCCTGGACGCAAGGTTCGCGTTGTTATTAAAATCCATAAGTCCCCATTCACCAATTTCATTAAATAAATAGTGATGTTGATTTACATTCAATAATTAAAGAATGCCTCTTCAGAACGGCTTCAAAATATTAACGAGGCCTGGTCAAGGACCGGGCCGCGGGGGCGTTGACCCCTGAAACCCCCATCCCCCCTCCAGATATATATATATATATATATATATATATATATATATATATATAGATATATATAGGAGCAAATTTCAAATTTTACTGAAATTCTTGATAAAATCCAGGATTGTTGAAGCTAAATCAATTACTACAGAATGCCTTTTCTAACTGGCTTCAAACTTTCACAATAAACGAAAAAAAAGTGACTTTTTTAGACACTCTGAACACTGAAATATATTTTTTAAATAAATATTTTAAACCCTAAGGGCACTGCCCGCCAGTATTGCACATATATACATACATATGTCGTCCCGAATAGGTAAAACTTGCGATTTTGGCTTAAATAGCAACGCTCTTCTTGCCGAATAAGGCAAGCGAAAATTTGTGATGCAATAATTTCGCAAAAATCATTCTAAACCTAAGGAAAAAATATATTTCATTGTGTTTGTTTATTATTAAATTATTGTAAACTTATTTAAAATATGTTTAGTTGGATTAGGCTAAATTAAATTGCGCTTGTTATAATAAGGATAGGTAAGTTTTCTAAGGTTCTTTTGGTACAAAATTATTAATTTTTACATTAACATAAAGGAAATAGTATATCTTTAAAAGTAAAACAGAAAATTTTAGAAAGTACTTAATTTTAAATGAGTTCTTGTTAATTGACCAATTTTACCTATTCGGCACGACATATATACGTATACAAAACAAATACACATAAATATAGATACATACATGCATAGGCAAATGCATATATATTCAAACCCATACATACGCACTTCAAATGCAGATATCAATATTATGTATATATATATATATATATATATATATATATATATATATATATATATATATATATATATATATATATATATATATATATATATATATATATATATATACATTTATATGTATACATATATATATATATATATATATATATATATATATATATATATATATATATATATATATATATATATATATATATATATAATTATATTATACATATACATATATATTATCATATATATATATATATATATATATATATATATATATATATATATATATATATATTTATATATATATATTTATATATATATATAAAACAGTACATCCATATATATGTATGAATATACATATATATACATTTATACATATGCAAAAGTGTGCATGCATTCTCTCACAATTGCATACAGTCTTACATATGCACGTATATTTCATACACACATGAATGCATGCAAAAGAATGTATATTAATACATGAAAACACATATACATACGCACATGAATACATATACAAACACATTCATGCATGTGTACATGCATACATGATGAAAAATTAGACACACGTGCAAAATCTGGGTATCTGTCTGTGGACTCATTATGTACCTTTGTAATCTTTTGACTACCGCCCATAGGATGGGTATGGGGTGCATAATAAAGATATTAAACTAACTGTCTGTAGACATATCGACAACCAGTGGCCTGATATGCATACATACATACACAAAAGCATATTCTGTGTACGTGTGTGTATTCATACATACACACACACACATATTTATTTGAATACTTATTTTTATATTTTGCTGGGCCAAAAATTTAACACCACTCTACACTATTCCTTTTGCGTGCACTGAGTACCATGTCATCACCACTACCATGACCAACATCACCACCACTACCAGGTCATCACTATCATGGTGTTATTTACAGTCAAATCACTCATAAATCACTTCTATACAGTGTTATTTTTGTAAATACAATTGAACAGGGTCATTCAAAATTGAACAGAGCGTACAATCTTCATTCATAGAATATAGTCACTTTCTTGATTCACGCATCGACCGAAAAATAGACACATCTCGTTAACACTAAAATTAACCTTATACCCGCAAATCTATCAGATTCATTATAATTGTATTTCTAATAATATCAGTGGCGAAAAAATTCCAAAAGACGGAATCAAAATTTTTATATCAAGGGTTTTGGCCTGCGGGTGGTAAGTTTCGTGTTGCAACACTACCTGGTTTACGGAGCACAGGAGTCAGGTGGTAAACTTGCATCACAGAGCAATGGTGCGCAACTAAAGGATAAAAGGAAACTCTGGTGAAATTTCGGAAGGAAAGCCTTGTAAAATTTGCTCCACGGTATATTTGCTAACGTCAATACTTAGATCTTTTTACGTAACATTTTTTTTCAAGATATATCAACAGGTATACATGGAGGTTAAATGCCAGATACATTTTTAATACATGGAGGATACATGCATGAAGGGTAAGATACAGGCAGGTGATGCAAGATAATGATATGAAATAATATTCAGAAAAGTATCGATATTACTCAGCACTTGGCAAACTTTGTTGTCATCTCTTGTGTGCTCTCCTCCTTCAGTCTCATTACCTGGTTCTTCACTCTTGTCTACCTGCTGAGATGTGGCTGTATTGCAGCCTCAGTCTAGATTTGTCATTCGATGATCTGTCATTCTTAATGTGTAAGCTTAGCCTCTCGTCTCACTCAAGCTTATAAATGTTTCTGGTTATTCTGGCCTTCTGCTGTTATTTTTGTCTTTTTTTTTTAATTGTCTTGCACACTTAGTTTTTACTCCTGTGTACCACAGCTCTTTCTTTTCTTACGATTGCTTCTTATACTTCTGCGTATGAATGTCTCTTTGGCCTCCTAGCACTTTCCAGCTAAATACTGGATCATCACTTTCGTAGCTTGTCTTTCCAGATCCCTTACCCACTTTATCACATTCAAGAATTCTCTAATTCATGCATATTTTCTTCCCTTCCCTGTTTTTTCTCTCCACGTTTATTTCCAAAAGGCATTCGAAATTCTGTACTGTATTGTCGGTAGCAACCCAGGGTTTCTCATTCTATTTCACCTATACTGGATGCACTTAGGGTGAATACTAGGTTTAACCTCGCTGGGTCATCCTCTCTTCTCTCTCTCTCGTTGAGTCACTAACATGTTGCCACACACAGATTTCCATCAGCAAGTTCATCATCATCATCTGTCTTAGTTTAGCCTCTCCTATTGGAGTTTAAGTGATAGTTTTAATCTCACCTCATTCTTCAATCTCTTTTCGCTTGTCCTGCCATCTGTTTCCTAGTTTTTTCTTCCTCCAGATTGTCTTTCCTGTTGTTTCAGGATAGTTTTCTTATCATACCTTGTACCTGTCGCCCGACTAGAAGAACTTCTCCAAAAGTCTTTGCATTTCTCTCCTCCCTTCATAGCATCCCCCTTTTTGTGTCCATTTTTGCTACTACCTTTGTTTTATCCTTTCCATCATTCCACTAAGCTCATCCATCCGCCTTTTTTATCTGTTACATCCAATGGACTTTTTTCATTCTTCAGATGCAATTTCCCTCTTTTTTCTGTTCCCATCTTTCCTCCCATAATATTTTTGGCCCATCCAAATTTTCCCAGAAAGCATTTAATTTTGTCCCTCACCCCCCCCCCCCCCCGCTTCCCTGTCCCCTTCCAATTTGGTTTTAAAATCTGAAAATATCAGCTCTTGAAAAATCCACTCACATATTTCAACCTTCTCTTCAGTTCTTCTCTTTTTGGATTTCCCGTCTCTCTTCTTGTCAGGTGTGTGTGTGTGTGTGTGTGTGTGTGTGTGTGTGTGTGTGTGTGTATGCTCGCCTATTTGTACCTACCTATTTGTGGTTGCAGGGGTCGAGTCATAGCTCCTGGCCCCGCCTCTTCACTGATTGCTACTAGGTCCTCTCTCTCCCTGCTCCATGAGCTTTATCATACCTCGCCTTAAAACTATGTATGGTTCCCGCCTCCGCTACGTCACTTTCTAGGCTATTCCACGGCCTGACTACTCTATGACTGAAGAAATACTTCCTAACATCCCTTTGATTCATCTGAGTCTTCAACTTCCAATTGTGACCTCTTGTGTCTGTGTCCCATCTCTGGAACATCCCGTCTTTGTCCACCTTGTCTATTACGCGCAGTATTTTATATGTCGTTATCATGTGTGTGTGTATGTGTTTGTGTGTGTGTGTGTGGTGTGTGTGTGTGTGTGTGTGTGTGTGTGTGTGTGTGTGTGTGTGTGTGTGTGTGTGTGTGTGTGTGTGTGTGTGTGTGTGTGTGTGTGTGTGAGGTTTATTTTTTCTCAGTCTCGTTAATCACCAGACTGAGAAACGACAAAAGCGTCCTGCTCCTTCCTTCCTTTCTTAACCAAGAGAGCTTAATAAACTCCCCCGGGAGGTGCAATTTAGTATCACCCGGGGGAGTGTTGGTATAATGTGTCGCGCCTCCGCCACCTGATGCACACAACCCCGTTGCTCTCCCCGATATTCTCTCTCGCTCTCCGCCTCCAGGGAACTACTTCCCTTGCGTATGTAAATAGTTCAGAGAACCGACATGTTCATAATTTAGACACATGTGCAACATTTACGTATTTTTACTGAGGAAGCGTTTCGCCACACAGTGGCTTCATCAGTCTTATACGAATAAGAATAGTGAAGATCAGGAGTTTGAGGTAATCGGTCCCTCAGCCTCCAGGCTGCTATGGGCATTATTCTTTCCCCACCAATCTAAAGATTTTTTTCCTGGTAAAGGCCGGTAGTGGAGCGTGTTTTCCTCGCGGTGGTCAGAAACTTCCCTGACCACTATCTTTCACCTCACTGAGTCAAGGAATTTCCCTGACTATGTGTAGTCTCAACACTGTATTGTCCCTTCCCTTCAAAGAGGAGATATATTTTCCTTCGTAGATATATAGTTCCCTGACCACAGGGATTTACCCTGACATTGTTCCCCTCCCAGGAAGGTATTGCAAACGATGTCAGCAGAGACGTTATTCAGTTACTTCACAGAAACCAATTTGATTAATAAAACTGGCACGTTTTAACTTACACAATCGAAAATCGAGAGATAGTTTTCACTGGAGGAAAAACAGGAAAAGCATATCACCTTTAAAACGTGTAAAGCCGACCACAATATACGTTTTCTAACTGACTATAATGGACAGTGGTAGGGAAACTATGATAATAATTTGGTTTTTGTGTTCTCTTTCCATTGTTTTGCTGTGTCTTGCAATTCTTTTTTTCATTTTCCTTTAACTTTTTCCTTATATTTTCGAGAAATCGTCCATTTTTCTCAAGGATATTTATTCGTGGTATTTTACGAGGAAACTAAAACTGCACGAATGTTGTGGAATCAATGGAGAGAAAAGAAGTTTGTCTATGGATGCAAAGCCAGGAATGTATCAGCGTATATTGGTACCGACTTCACTGTGAGTGTAAAGAATGGTTGACACTGTTGCTGGAGATAGTGGAGATACCAGTGTTTCGTCGCCAAATGCTTCCTGAAGAGTATTTCGAAAGTTTAAGTAGCCGTTTTACCCACCTTGAAACAGAATTACACAAACACTTTGCTCTTTCTTTATAGCTTCCATTCTATTACACAAAAAATCACAACAACGCAATGAC
>NC_069406.1:67858539-67921039 GCF_026875155.1 Cherax quadricarinatus
GCCAATGATGGGCTCTTGATCAAAGAAATTAGGGCTTCCCTCCCTTTTCATTCATCAAACCTGATTATCTCTCCTTCTCAGGTACTGTGTGAAATTTAGGCTTGGTGTTTCTCACTAAAAAAAAGAGATAAATATTAGAAAGGAATACAAATCCGTCCTCTCCCTTTCTGTCTCCCGCCTGCTACCCGCTTGCCACCGACCTGCCATCGGCCTGCCACCCACCTACAACCCGCCCTCCATCTCCTGCTACCCGCCTACCACCCGCCCTCAGAACATTACCCTCGCGCTCACGAAGGCTCAAAAATTTAAATTAACTGAACAGTGAGCAGTGATTGGCGCCTTGTGTTGCCTCAATCTCAATTTAACTTGACAGAAGTGAAAGTAAAATGATCCATTGTTACCAAGAGCCAGAGTGAGGAGCTGCGAAGATCAGAGAAGTGATTTACCCCAGTAGCAGAGTCCTCACCGGGAAAGAAAGTCCTCTCGCCACCTATTGTCTAGTAAGACATGAGGTTCTGGTGGTGCTTTGCTCGTCAGGACAAATGGGAAAAATTGTCCTTAAGTCATTATATTGATTCGCTCTGTGGAGTTCTTGGGTTAAATAACCGAAGCCTCCTGCTGACGTACGTGTTCACCTCCTTAAAAATATACGGTATATTATGCAATAATCGCGAACAAGCGATACAGAGGGAGTTGAATGATAGCTCTAGACCTTTCGTGTTGCAGTCATCACATAATCAAGAGCTTCCAATGTTGTATAAATTAGTAGGAAGTCCAAACAGATATATTTATATATATACAAAACAACCACTGTGAAAGAATAGTGAAATTCCAAGCGTTTCTTGACTTCTCACATTATCAAGGAACTATACAAAAAAACGTTATCCATGGAGTCAAAGAAGAGAACGTACGAGAGTATAGTGGAACCAACACTCTTATATGGGTGTGAAGCACAGGTTGTAAATACTGCAGCGAGGAGGAGGCTGGAGGCAGTGGAGATGTCGTGTCTAAGGACAGTGTGTGGTGTAAATATTACGCAGAGAATTCTTAGTGTGGAAATTAAGAGGAGGTGTGGAGTTACTAAAAGTATTAGTCAGAGGACTGAAGAGGGACTGTTGAGGTGGTTTGGTCATTTAGAGAGAATGGAACAAAGTAGAATGACTTGGAGAGCGTATAAATCTTTTGAGGAAGGAAGGCAGGGTAGGGGTCGTATCCGAAAAGGTTGGAGGGAGGAGGTAAAAGAAGGCTTTGTGGACGAGGGGCTTGGACTTCCAGCAAGCGTGAGGGTGTTAGATAGGAGTGAATGGAGACGAATGGTTTTTGAAACCTGACGAGCTGTTGGAGTGTGAGCAGGGTAATATTTGTGAAGGGATTCAGGGAAACCAGTTAGACGGACTTATGTCCTGGAAAAGGAAAATACAGTGCCTGCACTTTAAAGGAGGGGTTTAGGATATTGGTAATTTGCAGGGACGTCTAAACTGTCGTATCTGAGCTCCTCTGCAAAGATAGTGATTATGTATGAGTGATGGTGAAAGTGTTGACTGATAATGAAAGTTTTTTGTTTCTGGTTTGGGTTTTTTTTCTTTTTGGGTCACCCTGCCTTGGTGGGAAACGGCTGACGTGTTAAATATATATATATATATATATATATATATATATATATATATATATATATATATATATATATATATATATTATATATTATATATATATATATATATATATATATATATATATATTATATATATATATATATATATATAATATATATCAATATAGGGAGGTACCACCACTATAACTTTACTGGGGACCCTCATCCTCAGAGAAGACAATAAACGTACCTCAGGGAAAACTCAATGTTCTCCCCGGAGCTGTTTAAATAACATTTCCACGTAAAATTTAAAATATTTATCAGATAATTCGGTCCAGGGAAATATGCGCAACTCTGTTTGCAGCTGTAACCCTCTAGTGCATCCTCTAGTATTAGGTAATGTGTCAGGGAATGTGCTGTAATTGCACATATTTGCTCTCGTTACACTGCAGCAATTTCCATAGAGTACTTCGTTTTGTTAACGCTGTAAGTTCTGCAAATATTTTCTAGTTTTAGCTATATGCTTTAAGCAGTTTTTATAATAATAATAATAATAATAATAATATAATAATAATAATAATAATAATAATAATAATAATAATAATAATATAATAATAATAATAATAATAATAATAATAATAAAATAATAATGAAGAAAGGAAATGCTGTAAAAAATATTATGACAGTGTTAAACAGTCATTCGCAATATAATCGGAAACGAATTGACCGAATAAAGAGAGCAAATGACTCCTCTGAAGTTCGTAGACTCTCCCGTTAATGGCAAAACAGAGCAGTACCGTTGTCATTTACCTGGCAATAAGAGTGCAAGAGAGAGAGAGAGAGTTGATCAGAAGCAGCAGATCGCATTTCCGCTCCGATGTAGTCGAATCTAACTCTTCATTAAGATGATGGAAGCCAACTAGGAAAACTGACTTTTTTTTTTGGTTTTCTCTCTCTCTCTCTCTCTCTTTCCCCCCCTCTCTCTCTCTCTCTCGCACACTCTCTGTTATACGGATGAGGATTCACCTTTGCTATCGGATCACACACGCGAGCTTCAAAGCCTAAAGGCTGCTTTCCCGTGATTACTAATCCACGGTGGGCTATCATGCTTGATTGCACCGGAGATAGCAATCATGCTCTTTTCTACGCCAGTGCTATCTTACTGGCTACACCAGGGACGGTTATCATGATAACCTCACCGGTGATGGTTATCATGGTGACTGCACTTGTGACAGCTATCATGGTGACTGCACCAGTGAGAGCTATCATGTTGACTGCACCAGTGACAGCTATCGTGGTGACTGCACCAGTGAGAGCTATCATGGTAACTGCACTTGTGGTAGCTATCATGGTAACTACACCAGTGATAGCTATCATGGTAACTACACCAGCGGTGGTATCGTGTTGACCACAGATCACAGCGATAATACGTATATGGAGCAATAGATAAATTGTATAATATAGTTACTTGAGTACACCAGTTTACATAGACTGGAGTATACTTCCGAGGCACTGAGAGAACAGACGAAAAAATATACCTGGAGAGTATACCTAGAGAGGGTTGAGGGGGTCAACGCCCCCGCGGCACGGTCTGTGACAAGGAAGAGAAGGAAGGAGATATGCGGAATGTGCGTTTGCAATAATGAATATCTTTGAGAAAGGAGCTATCGGTTGTAATTATGGGTTAACGAAAGGTTTTTGAGGGAGACCTCGAAGCTACGTGTCTCGTTTTGCTAACGTGTAGAATACAAGTCGCTGGGAACTAAAAGTAATATACTGGAGAGTTTGAAAATAGGGTTAAGGTAAGTAGGAGAGAAGATGGTGATTTTTAAGTAAAAGTGGGTCTTAGGTTGGTATGTTAGATGTCACGGGGGCTGTTTAATATTTTTCAAGACGAAGCTATAAGTGAATGCTTAGTGTTAGGAAGAGGGTTTTAAAACATAAAGTATATGATGCCAGGTGGGTGTCTGTTGTTTCTAAATGATAGAGTGCTTCTGAGAAGTGGCAGTCAGTTGTTGAGTAGTATAGAAAGATGTGTTGCAGGAAGAAGTTAAAAGTAAACAGAGAGAAACAACTGGTCCCGAGGGGCGGTCACTCCTAGAATTATCTATAGACAGAAATCTGGGAAATAAAAGATTAGGGGTCAGATCTGAAGGAAGGATATGGATTGTATTTAAGCGAGTGGGATCAGATATGTTAGGAGAAGGGACAATTAAAAGTGAATCGAATTCCAGAATAGATGAAGAAAACCGAAAAAAATCTGTGTAACAACAAAAATTTGCCCAGACTCATCGACACCACAAGAGACCCAAGGGCAGCCACTTTCATGTTCCAGCGCCTCAGCGTGGCCATCCAAAGGGGAAATGCTTGCTGCATATTTGGCTCGCGTCCAGCCTCGGAGGAGCTGGAGGAAATTCATGATCTTTGATACATTGTGCCATTGTATTCATGTTTATGTTTTTCTGTAAATATATTCTGTTTATTAATAAATGTTCACATAGAATATCAAATATAGAGGGTGGTGTATATATATATATAATATATATATATATATATATATATATATATATATATATATATATATATATATATATATATATATATATATATATATATATATATATATATATTATATATATATATATATATATATATATATATATATTATATATATATATATATATATATATATATATATATATATATAAGTATATTA
The DNA here is from genome assembly GCF_026875155.1 of Cherax quadricarinatus. NCBI lineage: Eukaryota > Metazoa > Arthropoda > Malacostraca > Decapoda > Parastacidae > Cherax > Cherax quadricarinatus. The sequence goes on from NC_069406.1 coordinate 67,862,847, forward strand.
TATATATATATGTCATATTATATTTTATTTGATATAATATTATATATATTATATATTAATAGTAGAGTATGATGGCTAGAGAGTAATGATGTCGAGCCTTCAGTAATGGTTGGGCTGAATTATGTATGCAGAGGACTTCTAGTGAGGAGTAGAGGAGAGAGCTGTGAGTGATGTCGAGCCTCAGCTCAATGGTTGGTGTGAATATTATGCAGAGGACATCTCGTGAGATTAGAAAACTGTGAGGTGATATGAAAGGCAAGATTTCAAAGAGTGGAAAAAAGATTGGTGAGGTAGTATGAACAAAATGAACACAGTGTGTAAGTCAAGGGTGGATGGAAGGAGGTATATGAGACGTCTGAGGACGAGCAGTGGGCAAACGGATCCAAGATTGAAGGCGAAAAGAAATATTGATACCGACACTTTGGATGAAAGGACGTAAGTACATACAATTACTGTAAGACACTACTGGAAACACTTCCGTCCTAGGACCTTGGTTACTCTAAATGACCATTTTGAGTGACCAAGATTCCAGGACCACAACGTATCCAGTAAAGATCTCTGAAATTTATTGAGTCACCGTGAAGAACACACACTTGTACACACTCGCCACCTTCACCCTGAGGGACGCTCACACTAGGGATATTATGTGACTTATTGCAATATCATATTAGAGTAATCAGCTGATGATCTGGCTAGAAGATCTCCGATTTGTTTATTCAGTAAAGTCATTACTTCCAATACCACTTGTAAAATATTATGTTGCATTGTAGGGTTAGCACTTGCAATTGCATTTTCATTATGTGTTAGTGCAGGGAACGTTTAGCAATTGCAGTGCAACGGTTATGGGTGAGAATGGACAATAGGGATAGTGAGCCAATTTCAACTCTAATCTATTTCAAACTGGCAGGCGGCTTTATTGTTATTTAATACCTCATAACTAAATACTGTAATTCTAATAATATTAGTTTTGAATTTATCTTTATCAAATATTGTCACAGACACTTCAATAGTTATTTTGTTTAAAACATACATTATTTTAAATGTCCACGGTGACTACTTTTTGGTTAGCAAAATTTGATTTATCGGCATTGTGCTGTTATCCAATTCTGTATCAGAGCCACACACAGAAGAGAGAAGCTTACGTCGAAGTTGTGGTCCGTCTTGGACCATTTACAAAGTCACAGTCACGGTATTGTGTCTTTTTGTTCTTCGGAGTATAAACAATGCATCCTGGCCTGAGCTGAGAGACTTCAGTAGGGCAATGAGGACATCGTCAAGCATTGCATTAACTGTTCATCAGTTACGGGAATTACAAAGGTTTCCTTCATCAGAATTGGAATTAGCGCTACTTGGGAATTACCCCTTGGGAATTATACTCTTCATCGGGTAGAGCTGAGAACGCTATCTCTCTCCGTGTGTGTGTGCGTGTGTGTGTGTGTGTGTGTGTGTGTGTGTGTGTGTGTTGTGTGTGTGTGTGTGTGTGTGTGTGTGTGTGTGTGTGTGTACTCACCTAGTTGTGGTTGCAGGGGTCAATTCACACCTCCTGGCTTTGTCAAGCTCCTAGAGAACGAAACGTTGCTACAATGAAATGTTGCATTAGTCATACACATATGTCCTGTTGCCTAATATATTGTCAATAATTCTACCAGCATTATTACAACTAGGGTGAATGTAGGGAGTGAATACATTACAGAGTAATATTGCTATGGCATTATTCGTAAGAATCTGCCCATTTCTAGGGTGGACTCTGCCCTGATCACTGTGGTGAGTTCCACTGAGGCAGAAACTCCAGCATTATTTTCCCTTATATTTCGCTATTATTCATAGTTGTTGTATGTAAGTAAAACAAAGGCTGTTTGCTACTTAAATATACATGTCAACATGGTCAGCTATCAATTCTTATATTATAAGTCCGGCGCTTGTTTTTAGTTGTAGTTGAGAATGTATATTTATCGGGAGACGTATTTCTCCCTATGTATTCACGCTGAGAGTTTAATTTTACCCCTTGGTTTAGGGACTAAAGCATTCTTGACTGGTGGTGAACAGGTTACGTGTAGCTTTAATGATTCTCATGTATTCGATAGGCTTTAAATCTCATTAGCCAAGCAATTATAATAGAGTTAAGCTGCCTTATAGGCTGTAAGTGGACGTGTAATGTCGACAGATTTGGGAATGAAAACGGTGCACAGAACAGTCGTTTAAACTGGGACAGTGCTTCACTCAGGGTAGAACTTTATTAAGCTGAGTTCTGGACAAAACTTCTGTTTTTTTTTTCTTCATATTGTATCCTTATGTCCATTTTTATGAGCTGTTATGAAAAGAAACAGCAGAAAATGACAGACTATTTAGGACATTATTCGTGATGTGATTTATGAAGATATTCGCACACGAAGCGAAGATACAGATGCAGAACAAGCTTATATTATGACAATGTCTCGCTCTATGTAAAGCTCTACAAAGAGCGAAACGCTGTCACAGTCAAAACTTGCTCTGCCTGTTTCTTCATTACTGACCGCAGTACGGTACTGTACTTGACATTTGTACAGCTGTGTATATAAAGAATAAATCTGAAGGCATCCTTCCCCGTCCACAACAAAAACAAAGAATCTCCTCTTGTTTTTCTGCTCTCTCGAAGTATTTTACTTTGTATTGTCGTTCCTTCATCCCGAATCAGATGACTGTCACTTGTCCCAGAAAAGCGCTCGTTAGGCTTGACTGGTTCTTAATGATCAATTTTTCTCTGTCTCCGTTGAATCAACGAACTTCAGAGAGACAATTAGGGTAATTACTGATATGATATCTAAGAGCGACATGATTACAGAGTGCATGATTAAGGAGAAAAAATGAGGTTATCGCGTCCGCCTGAGTAACTTCGATTTGTTTTTTAAGAGGCTAATTTGCTTCTCTCGCCAAATTAGAGGAGAAAAAAATCAACATGTATTTGTACCCTTATTTCCTCAGTAAAGATACCCACGTATTGCACGTGTCAAATTCATCAGCTTATCAATTTTCTGAACCATTTATTTACATTCAGAGAGCCTGAGTGAGTTTAAACCTTATTACAAGTTTACTTTCCTTATTGCATTCGTGTTGGAGAAGTGTTAGTACCCGTTCCAGCCTCTAGATAAAAATTCTGCCTCTCCATGCATCAAGAGTTATGATTTAAAGTGGACTCCAGGACAGATCATTGTTATATATGTTAATAGTTCCGAGGATCATCGTTTCCCACCGCTGGACAGCAGACTACGTTCCTTAATTGGAAAGAATATATTATACAAAATAAAAAATGTTGAAAAGCACTCGGGATATTAAAGAAAACTGCATAATAAACGTAAATAGTTGTTCGTAAATTTACCTGTTATGTTAGGAATTCAGGAGGAAGAAAAGTCCCGTAATACAGCCAGTAAATACGTTCAAGAGGCTTCCGTTTCACACCCATATAAAAATATAAGAAATGATGAGTGCCGCAGTAAGCCTGGTGGCCCTTGCTATGTAGGTCCAAGTGACATCCACTCATGACAGGACGGTACTACCTCCGTGACTGGAAGAATAACACACTTGTGTAACGTTTGAGAATCTTTATTGTGGAAATGTTTCCACAATGAAGATTCCCAAATATATTACACAAGTGTCTCAATCTACAACCTGTTGCTTTTCTAAAGCACTTTTATCATACCTCGGTGAGTGGACGCTGTCTTCTTACCTACTGTCTCAGCGTGCAGCGAATACTCTTTTCTAACTCACTTTTATCATACCTCGGTGAGTGGACGCTGTCTTCCTACCTACTGTCTCAGCGTCCAGCGAATACTCTTTTCTAACTCACTTTTATCATACCTCGGTGAGTGGACGCTGTCTTCCTACCTACTGTCTCAGCGTCCAGCGAATACTCTTTTCTAACTCACTTTTATCATACCTCGGTGAGTGGACGCTGTCTTCCTACCTACTACCTCAGCGTCCAGCGAATACTCTTTTCTAACTCACTTTTATCATACCTCGGTGAGTGGACGCTGTCTTCCTACCTACTACCTCAGCGTCCAGCGAATACTCTTTTCTAAACCACTTTTATCATACCTCGGTGAGTGGACGCTGTCTTCCTACCTACTACCTCAGCGTCCAGCGAATACTCTTTTCTAAACCACTTTTATCATACCTCGGTGAGTGGACGCTGTCTTCCTACCTACTGCCTCAGCGTCCAACGAATACTCTTTTCTAAACCACTTTTATCATACCTCGGTGAGTGGACGCTGTCTTCCTACCTACTACCTCAGCGTCCAACGAATATTCTTTTCTAACTCACTTTTATCATACCTCGGTGAGTGGACGCTGTCTTCCTACCTACTGCCTCAGCGTCCAACGAATACTCTTTTCTAAACAACTTTTATCATACCTCCAGCGAATACTCTCAAAAGTTACACCTAACTGCTCCTCATTGGGGGGAGATCTGTGGACTTAATTCTTGTCATTCCGAGAATGACAGGACGGCCCGAGAACCATTAAATATACTCGCATTTAAAAAGAGTAAATACAAATTTAATTCGGTCCATTGAAAGGCACAAAAGGCTTGTTTTAATGAAAATGCACATTAATTTTTGAAACATTTACCGTCAGAGGCTTTATGGAGTTAAAAATCATTAACGTTTCATACTAGAAGAGTTAGGAATGTGAATAGAATCTAGGAAAATATTAAAATATGTATCTCACACTGCTACAACAGTGTGTACCTCACACTGCTACAACAGTGTGTACCTCACACTGCTACAACAGTGTGTACCTCACACTGCTACAGCAGTGTGTACCTCACACTGCTACAGCAGTGTGTACCTCATACTACTACAACAGTATGTACCTCACACTGCTACAACAATATGTATCTCACACTGCTACAGCAGTGTGTACCTCACACTGCTACAACAGTGTGTATCTCACACTGCTACAGCAGTGTGTACCTCACACTGCTACAACAGTATGTACCTCACACTGCTACAACAGTATGTACCTCATACTACTACAACAGTATGTACCTCACACTGCTACAACAGTATGTACCTCATACTACTACAACAGTATGTACCTCACACTGCTACAACAGTATGTATCTCACACTGCTACAACAGTATGTACCTCACACTGCTACAACAGTATGTACCTCACACTGCTACAACAGTATGTACCTCACACTGCTACAACAGTATGTACCTCACACTGCTACAACAGTATGTACCTCACACTACTACAACAGTATGTACCTCACACTGCTACAACAGTATATATCTCACACTGCTACAACAGTATGTACCTCACACTGCTACAACAGTATGTACCTCACACTGCTACAACAGTATGTACCTCACACTACTACAACAGTATGTACCTCACACTGCTACAACAGAATGTACCTCACACTGCTACAACAGTATGTTCCTTACACTGCTACAACAGTATGTACCTAACACTACTACAACAGTATGTAAATCACACTGCTACAGCAGTATGTACCTCACACTGCTACAACAGTATGTACCTCACACTGCTACAACAGTATGTACCTCACACTGCTACAACAGTATGTACCTCACACTGCTACAGCAGTATGTACCTAACACTACTACAACAGTATGTAAATCACACTGCTACAGCAGTATGTACCTCACACTGCTACACCAGTGTGTACCTCACAGTGCTACAACAGTATGTTCCTCACACTGCTACAACAGTATGTACCTCACACTACTACAACAGTATGTACCTCTCAGTGCTACAACAGAATGTACCTCACACTGCTACAACAGTATGTACCTCACACTACTACAACAGTATGTACCTCACAGTGCTACAACAGTATGTACCTCACACTGCTACAACAGTATGTACCTCACACTGCTACAACAGTATGTACCTCACACTACTACAACAGTGTGTACCTCACACTGCTACAACAGTGTGTACCTCACACTGCTACAACAGTATGTACCTCACACTACTACAACAGTATGTACCTCACACTACTACAACAGTATGTACCTCACACTTCTACAACAGTATGTACCTCACACTACTACAACAGTATGTACCTCACACTGCTACAGCAGTATGTACCTCACACTTCTACAACAGTATGTACCTCACACTACTACAACAATATGTACCTCACAGTGCTACAACAGTATGTACCTCACACTGCTACAACAGTATGTACCTCACACTGCTACAACAGTATGTACCTCACACTGCTACAACAGTATGTACCTCACACTACTACAACAGTATGTACCTCACACTACTACAACAGTATGTACCTCACAGTGCTACAACAGTATGTACATCACACTACTACAACAGTATGTACCTCACACTGCTACAACAATATGTACCTGACAGTGCTACAACAGTGTGTACCTCACACTGCTACAACAGTATGTACCTCACACTACTACAACAGTATGTACCTCACACTACTACAACAGTATGTACCTCACACTGCTACAACAGTGTGTACCTCACACTGCTACAACAGTATGTACCTCACACTACTACAACAGTATGTACCTCCACACTACTACAACAGTATGTACCTCACACTGCTACAACAGTGTGTACCTCACACTGCTACAACAGTATGTACCTCACACTACTACAACAGTATGTACCTCACACTACTACAACAGTATGTACCTCACACTACTACAACAGTATGTACCTCACACTACTACAACAGTATGTACCTCACACTTCTACAACAGTATGTACCTCACACTGCTACAACAGTATGTACCTCACACTACTACAACAGTATGTACCTCACACTACTACAACAGTATGTACCTCACACTACTACAACAGTATGTACCTCGCACTGCTACAACAGTATGTACCTCACACTACTACAACAGTATGTACCTCACACTACTACAACAGTATGTACCTCACACTTCTACAACAGTATGTACCTCACACTGCTACAACAGTATGTACCTCACACTACTACAACAGTATGTACCTCACACTACTACAACAGTATGTACCTCACACTACTACAACAGTATGTACCTCACACTGCTACAACAGTATGTACCTCACACTATTGCAACAGTATGTACCTCACACTACTACAACAGTATGTACCTCACACTGCTACAACAGTATGTACCTCACACTGCTACAACAGTATGTACCTCACACTACTACAACAGTATGTACCTCACACTTCTACAACAGTATGTACCTCACACTACTACAACAGGTTTCGTTATGTTAGGGTAAGTTCGGTTATGTTAGGTTAGGTTCACATGGTTATATTATTGCTAATCCAAGATGAGCATTTTGGTGACTATAGCCAGTAAAACAGCAAAGAATATGATATAAAACGCACTTAAAATGTTTTAAACACGAATGTTACTTTACGTCTAGAAAAAAAAAATCGTATTTTTTTTTGTTTCTTTGTAACTAATGAAGACGTACATACTGTATGAATTAAAATTACTTCTTATAAAGATCAAATCTTAAATAATGAATGTGAGGTCAACTTGCAATCAAGATTACCTGTGCCCTTATTACATTACTTATTATATTTTGTGAGTCAGCTGGAATTTTAGCCTTCAAACGGTTTTTCAGTAAGCCTGTTTATGGTTGGTGAAAGAAGCTTTGTGGCCTTCTGTAGCGTGGTGGTCAGTGCGTCGGGCTGGTGATCTGTAGCGTGGTGGTCAGTGCGTCGGGCTGGTGATCTGTAGCGTGGTGGTCAGTGCGTCGGGCTGGTGATCTGTAGCGTGGTGGTCAGTGCGTCGGGCTGGTGATCTGTAGCGTGGTGGTCAGTGCGTCGGGCTGGTGATCTGTAGCGTGGTGGTCAGTGCGTCGGGCTGGTGATCTGTAGCGTGGTGGTCAGTGCGTCGGGCTGGTGATCTGTAGCGTGGTGGTCAGTGCGTCGGGCTCGTGATCTGTAGCGTGGTGGTCAGTGCGTCGGGCTGGTGATCTGTAGCGTGGTGGTCAGTGCGTCGGGCTGGTGATCTGTAGCGTGGTGGTCAGTGCGTCGGGCTGGTGATCTGTAGCGTGGTGGTCAGTGCGTCGGGCTGGTGATCTGTAGCGTGGTGGTCAGTGCGTCGGGCTGGTGATCTGTAGCGTGGTGGTCAGTGCGTCGGGCTGGTGATCTGTAGCGTGGTGGTCAATGCGTCAGGCTGGTGATCTGTAGCGTTGTGGTCAGTGCGTCGGGCTGGTGATCTGTAGCGTGGTGGTCAATGCGTCAGGCTGGTGATCTGTAGCGTGGTGGTCAATGCGTCAGGCTGGTGATCTGTAGCGTTGTGGTCAGTGCGTCGGGCTGGTGATCTGTAGCGTGGTGGTCAGTGCGTCGGGCTGGTGATCTGTAGCGTGGTGGTCAGTGCGTCGGGCTGGTGATCTGTAGCGTGGTGGTCAGTGCGTCGGGCTGGTGATCTGTAGCGTGGTGGTCAGTGCGTCGGGCTGGTGATCTGTAGCGTGGTGGTCAATGCGTCAGGCTGGTGATCTGTAGCGTGGTGGTCAGTGCGTCGGGCTGGTGATCTGTAGCGTGGTGGTCAGTGTGTCGGGCTGGTGATCTGTAGCGTGGTGGTCAGTGCGTCAGGCTGGTGATCTGTAGCGTGGTGGTCAGTGCGTCGGGCTGGTGATCTGTAGCGTGGTGGTCAGTGCGTCGGGCTGGTGATCTGTAGCGTGGTGGTCAGTGCGTCGGGCTGGTGATCTGTAGCGTGGTGGTCAGTGCGTCGGGCTGGTGATCTGTAGCGTGGTGGTCAGTGTGTCGGGCTGGTGATCTGTAGCGTGGTGGTCAGTGTGTCGGGCTGGTGATCTGTAGCGTGGTGGTCAGTGCGTCAGGCTGGTGATCTGTAGCGTGGTGGTCAGTGCGTCGGGCTGGTGATCTGTAGCGTGGTGGTCAGTGCGTCGGGCTGGTGATCTGTAGCGTGGTGGTCAGTGCGTCGGGCTGGTGATCTGTAGCGTGGTGGTCAGTGCGTCAGACTGGTGATCTGTAGCGTGGTGGTCAGTGCGTCAGGCTGGTGATCTGTAGCGTGGTGGTCAGTGCGTCAGACTGGTGATCTGTAGCGTGGTGGTCAGTGCGTCGGGCTGGTGATCTGTAGCGTGTGTGGTCAGTGCGTCAGGCTGGTGATCTGTAGCGTGGTGGTCAGTGCGTCGGGCTAGTGATCTGTAGCGTGGTGGTCAATGCGTCAGGCTGGTGATCTGTAGCGTGGTGGTCAGTGCGTCGGGCTGGTGATCTGTAGCGTGGTGGTCAGTGTGTCGGGCTGGTGATCTGTAGCGTGGTGGTCAGTGCGTCAGGCTGGTGATCTGTAGCGTGGTGGTCAGTGCGTCGGGTGGTGATCTGTAGCGTGGTGGTCAGTGCGTCGGGCTGGTGATCTGTAGCGTGGTGGTCAGTGCGTCGGGCTGGTGATCTGTAGCGTGGTGGTCAGTGCGTCGGGCTGGTGATCTGTAGCGTGGTGGTCAGTGCGTCAGACTGGTGATCTGTAGCGTGGTGGTCAGTGCGTCAGGCTGGTGATCTGTAGCGTGGTGGTCAGTGCGTCAGACTGGTGATCTGTAGCGTGGTGGTCAGTGCGTCGGGCTGGTGATCTGTAGCGTGGTGGTCAGTGCGTCAGGCTGGTGATCTGTAGCGTGGTGGTCAGTGCGTCGGGCTGGTGATCTGTAGCGTGGTGGTCAATGCGTCAGGCTGGTGATCTGTAGCGTGGTGGTCAGTGCGTCGGGGCTGGTGATCTGTAGCGTGGTGGTCAGTGCGTCGGGCTGGTGATCTGTAGCGTGGTGGTCAGTGCGTCGGGCTGGTGATCTGTAGCGTGGTGGTCAGTGCGTCGGGCTGGTGATCTGTAGCGTTGTGGTCAGTGCGTCGGGCTGGTGATCTGTAGCGTGGTGGTCAGTGCGTCGGGCTGGTGATCTGTAGCGTGGTGGTCAGTGCGTCGGGCTGGTGATCTGTAGCGTGATGGTCAGTGCGTCGGGCTGGTGATCTGTAGCGTGGTGGTCAGTGCGTCAGGGCTGGTGATCTGTAGCGTGGTGGTCAGTGCGTCGGGCTGGTGATCTGAAGCGTGGTGGTCAGTGCGTCGGACTGGTGATCTGTAGCGTGGTGGTCAGTGCGCCGGGCTGGTGATCTGTAGCGTGGTGGTCAGTGCGTCGGGCTGGTGATCTGTAGCGTGGTGGTCAGTGCGTCGGGCTGGTGATCTGTAGCGTGGTGGTCAGTGCGTCGGGCTGGTGATCTGTAGCGTGGTGGTCAGTGTGTCGGGCTGGTGATCTGTAGCGTGGTGGTCAGTGTGTCGGGCTGGTGATCTGTAGCGTGGTGGTCAGTGCGTCAGGCTGGTGATCTGTAGCGTGGTGGTCAGTGCGTCGGGCTGGTGATCTGTAGCGTGGTGGTCAGTGCGTCGGGCTGGTGATCTGTAGCGTGGTGGTCAGTGCGTCGGGCTGGTGATCTGTAGCGTGGTGGTCAGTGCGTCAGACTGGTGATCTGTAGCGTGGTGGTCAGTGCGTCAGGCTGGTGATCTGTAGCGTGGTGGTCAGTGCGTCAGACTGGTGATCTGTAGCGTGGTGGTCAGTGCGTCGGGCTGGTGATCTGTAGCGTGGTGGTCAGTGCGTCAGGCTGGTGATCTGTAGCGTGGTGGTCAGTGCGTCGGGCTGGTGATCTGTAGCGTGGTGGTCAATGCGTCAGGCTGGTGATCTGTAGCGTGGTGGTCAGTGCGTCGGGCTGGTGATCTGTAGCGTGGTGGTCAGTGTGTCGGGCTGGTGATCTGTAGCGTGGTGGTCAGTGCGTCAGGCTGGTGATCTGTAGCGTGGTGGTCAGTGCGTCGGGCTGGTGATCTGTAGCGTGGTGGTCAGTGCGTCGGGCTGGTGATCTGTAGCGTGGTGGTCAGTGCGTCGGGCTGGTGATCTGTAGCGTGGTGGTCAGTGCGTCGGGCTGGTGATCTGTAGCGTGGTGGTCAGTGCGTCAGACTGGTGATCTGTAGCGTGGTGGTCAGTGCGTCAGGCTGGTGATCTGTAGCGTGGTGGTCAGTGCGTCAGACTGGTGATCTGTAGCGTGGTGGTCAGTGCGTCGGGCTGATGATCTGTAGCGTGGTGGTCAGTGCGTCAGGCTGGTGATCTGTAGCGTGGTGGTCAGTGCGTCGGGCTGGTGATCTGTAGCGTGGTGGTCAATGCGTCAGGCTGGTGATCTGTAGCGTGGTGGTCAGTGCGTCGGGCTGGTGATCTGTAGCGTGGTGGTCAGTGCGTCGGGCTGGTGATCTGTAGCGTGGTGGTCAGTGCGTCGGGCTGGTGATCTGTAGCGTTGTGGTCAGTGCGTCGGGCTGGTGATCTGTAGCGTGGTGGTCAGTGCGTCGGGCTGGTGATCTGTAGCGTGGTGGTCAGTGCGTCGGGCTGGTGATCTGTAGCGTGATGGTCAGTGCGTCGGGCTGGTGATCTGTAGCGTGGTGGTCAGTGCGTCAGGCTGGTGATCTGTAGCGTGGTGGTCAGTGCGTCGGGCTGGTGATCTGAAGCGTGGTGGTCAGTGCGTCGGACTGGTGATCTGTAGCGTGGTGGTCAGTGCGCCGGGCTGGTGATCTGTAGCGTGGTGGTCAGTGCGTCGGGCTGGTGATCTGTAGCGTGGTGGTCAGTGCGTCGGGCTGGTGATCTGTAGCGTGGTGGTCAGTGCGTCGGGCTGGTGATCTGTAGCGTGGTGGTCAGTGCGTCAGGCTGGTGATCTGTAGCGTGGTGACCAGTGCGTCAGGCTGGTGATCTGTAGCGTGGTGGTCAGTGCGTCAGGCTGGTGATCTGTAGCGTGGTGGTCAGTGCGTCAGGCTGGTGATCTGTAGCGTGGTGGTCAGTGCGTCAGGCTGGTGATCTGTAGCGTGGTGACCAGTGCGTCAGGCTGGTGATCTGTAGCGTGGTGGTCAGTGCGTCAGGCTGGTGATCTGTAGCGTGGTGACCAGTGCGTCAGGCTGGTGATCTGTAGCGTGGTGGTCAGTGCGTCAGGCTGGTGATCTGTAGCGTGGTGGTCAGTGCGTCAGGCTGGTGATCTGTAGCGTGGTGGTCAGTGCGTCAGGCTGGTGATCTGTAGCGTGGTGACCAGTGCGTCAGGCTGGTGATCTGTAGCGTGGTGGTCAGTGCGTCAGGCTGGTGATCTGTAGCGTGGTGGTCAGTGCGTCAGCTGGTGATCTGTAGCGTGGTGACCAGTGCGTCAGGCTGGTGATCTGTAGCGTGGTGGTCAGTGCGTCAGGCTGGTGATCTGTAGCGTGGTGGTCAGTGCGTCAGGCTGGTGATCTGTAGCGTGGTGGTCAGTGCGTCAGGCTGGTGATCTGTAGCGTGGTGGTCAGTGCGTCGGGCTGGTGATCTGTAGCGTGGTGGTCAGTGCGTCAGACTGGTGATCTGTAGCGTGGTGGTCAGTGCGTCAGACTGGTGATCTGTAGCGTGGTGGTCAGTGCGTCAGACTGGTGATCTGTAGCGTGGTGGTCAGTGCGTCAGACTGGTGATCTGTAGCGTGGTGGTCAGTGCGTCAGACTGGTAATCTCCCAAGATCCTTGGGATCGAATCTCGTTGACTTATTATATTAAAATCTTCACTCTATCTTAATGGCTCCCAGAAATGAAAAAAAATAGCTGGCAATACTTGTCCCGATGTACACACACACACACACACACACAACACACACACACACACACACACACACACACACACACACACACACACACACACACACACACACACCACTCCCCACACACCACTCCCACTAACCACTCCCAACACACCACTCCCCACACACCACTTCCCACACAACACTTATCACTACCACTCCCCACAAACCACTCCCCAAACACCACTTCCCACACACCATTCCCCAAAACACCACTTCCCACACACCACTCCCCACACACCACTCCCACACACCAATCGCCACACACCACTCCTCACACACCAGTCCCCACAGACCACTGCTCACACAACAGTCCCCACACACCACTCCTCACACACCACTCACACACCACTCCCCACACACCACTCCCTACACACCACTCCCCACACACCACTCCCCACACACCACTCCCCACACACTAGTCCCCACACACCACTCCTCACACACTAGTCCCCACACACCACTCCTCACACACCACTCCCCATACACCAGTCCCCGCACACCATCCCTACACACCACTCCTCACACACCAGTCCCCACACCCACTCCTCAACACCACTCCTCACACACCAGTCCCCACCACCACTCCTCACACACCACTCCCCATACACCAGTCCCCACACACCACTCCCACACACCACTCCCACACACCAGTCCCCACACACCACTCCCCACACACCATTCCCCAAACACCATTCCCAAAACACCACTCCCCACACTCCTCTCTCCACACACCACCCCCACACACCACTCCCCAACACCACTCCCCACTAACTACTCCCCAAACACGTGTGCCCCACACACCACTTTCCACACACCACTCCTCACTAACCACTCCCACCACACCACTCCCCAAACACCACTTCCCACACACCATTCTCCAAACACCACTTCCCACACACCATTCCCCAAACACCACTTCCCACACCACCACTCCCCACACACCACTCCCCACACCACTCCCCACACACCACTTCCCACACACCACTCCCCAAACACCACTTCCCACACACCACTCCCCACTAACCACTCCCACACACACCACTCCCCAAACACCACTTTCCACACACCACTCCCCAGTAACCATTCTTCACACACCTCTCCCCACACTCCACTCCCCACACACCACTCCCCAAACACCACTTCCCACACACCACTCCTCAAACACCACTCCCCACTAAGCACTCCCACACACCTCTCCCCACACACTACTCCCCACACACCTCTCCTCAAACACCACTTCCCACACACAACTCCCCAAACACCACTTCCCACACACCTCTCCCCACATAACCCACATACAGTCCCCATACACCATCCCCACACACACCCCCAGCCCACAACACCACTCCCCACCCCACACACTCCCCCCACCTCCACCCACCCCACCACCCTCCCCCACACCCAAGTCCCCCACCACACCACCCCCCTACACCAGTCCCCACACACCACTCCCCACACACCATCCCCCACACACATCCTCACACACCACTCCCCCACACACCACTCCCCACACACCAGTCCCCACACACCACTCCCCACCCACCACACCCCCACACCACCTCCCACACACACCACTCCCCACACACCACTCCCCACGCACCCGTCCCCACACACCACTCCTCACACACCAGTCCCCTCACACCACTCCCCACACACCACTCCGCACACACCACTCCCCACACACCAGTCCCCACACACCACTCCACACACACCAATCCCCACAAATCACTCCTCACACACCACTCCTCACACACCCACTCCCCACACACACAACTCCCCACACACCACTCCCCACACACCACTTCCCAAACACCACCTCCCACACACCACTCCCCAAACACCACTTCCCACACACCATTCCCCACTAAGCACTCCCACACACCACTCCCCACACACTACTCCCCACACAACCACTCCTCAAACACCACTTTCCACACACCACTCCTCAAACACCACTTTTCACACTCCTCTCCCCACTGACACTCCCCACACACCACCCCCCACGCCACTCCCCAAACACCACTTCCCACACACCACTCCTCACACACCAGTCCCCACACATCACTCCTCACACACCACTCCCTTTCACACCACTCCCCACACACCACTCCCCGTACACTACTCCCCCTCACACCTCTCCCCACACACCACTCCCCACACACCACTCCCCACACACCACTCCCCACACACAACTCTCCACGCACCACTCCCCACACATCTCTCCCCATTCATCACCTCCCACACACTACTCACCACACACCACTCCCCGTCACACCATTCTCCACACATCACTCCCCGTACAACACTCCCCCCTCACACCACTCCCCTTTCACACAACTCCCTTCTCACACACTCCCTTCTCACACAACTCCCTTCTCACAGAACTTCCTTCTCCACCACTCCCCTCTCACACCATTCCCCTTCACACCACTCCTCAAACACCACGCCACTCACACCACTCCCCTCCCACACCACTCCCCTCCCACACCACTTCCCTAACACCACTCACCTCTCACACCACTACCCCTCCTCACAACCATTCCCCCTCACACCACTCCCCTCTCATACCACTCCTCACTCAACACTCCTCTCGCACCACACACAAACCCTCCACCACACATAAACAACCCTTCACCACACACAAACAACCCTCAACAAACACAACCCTCCACCACACACACACAAACAACTCTCCATAACACACAAATAATCCTCCACCACTCAGACACAGACACAGACACACAAAAAAGAGACACACACTGCCACACACATACAGGCACACACACACACACACACACACACACACACACACACACACACACACACACACACACAACACACACACACACACACACACACACACACACACACAGCTTTAAGACGAGGTATGACGAAGCTCAGGGAGGAGAGAGAGAGAGCGGACCTAGTAGCGATCAGTGAAGAGGCGGGGCTAGGAGCTGAGTTTCGACCCCTGCAACCACAATTAGGTGAGTACAATTAAGTGAGTACTCACACGTACACACACACACGTACACACACACACGTACACACACGTACACACACACTCGTACACACACACACATACACACACACACATGCACACATATACAACAGGCCTAGTGTCTAATCGACATGTGCCTAGGACAAAATGGTAACTAACATATATATATATACATATATATATATATATATATATATATATATATATATATATATAATATATATATATATATATATATATATATATATATATATATAAATCTCACCTTCTTGCTCTTATTTTTGAGAGGGACGGAGAGCTAAAGCTAAATGTATTTAAAGATCTTTTTTTCATGAAAAGTTTCCATCACGAGATTTTGTGGCAGGTGTCTTCTGAAAGGGGTTTAACCCCACTGATCTTTTGAAAAATAGAGATATAAAGGACGGAGGTAGAGTATATATTTTGGTGGCAGGTTCCAGGGCAAAATACAGCTTTTACAAAGAATGGTAAATGCGCAGCGCAAAGGTCCTCTGGGTCATTTTTATAATTAATTCTTGTTTTACGGTCCTGCCATATTTTAACGGAACTTTAACATTATAGTATTGAAGAGCTTGTGGGAGATAAGAAACTCTCACAAGTACTCAAGCTTACAGTTAATGCTTGAGAACGTGAGAAACTCTCACAAGTTCTCAAGCTTACAGTTAGTGCTTGAGAACATGAGAAACTCTCACAAGTTCTCAAGCTTACAGTTAGTGCTTGAGAACATGAGAAACTCTCACAAGTTCTCAAGCTTACAGTTAGTGCTTGAGAACATGAGAAACTCTCACAAGTTCTCAAGCTTACAGTTAGTGCTTGAGAACGTGAGAAACTCTCACAAGTTCTCAAGCTTACAGTTAGTGCTTGAGAACGTGAGAAACTCTCACAAGTTCTCAAGCTTACAGTTAGTGCTTGAGAACGTGAGAAACTCTCACAAGTTCTCAAGCTTACAGTTAGTGCTTGAGAACGTGAGAAACTCTCACAAGTTCTCAAGCTTACAGTTAGTGCTTGAGAACGTGAGAAACTCTCACAAGTTCTCAAGCTTACAGTTAGTGCTTGAGAAAAGTGAGAAACTCTCACAAGTTCTCAAGCTTACAGTTAGTGCTTGAGAACGTGAGAAACTCTCACAAGTTCTCAAGCTTACAGTTAGTGCTTGAGAACGTGAGAAACTCTCACAAGTTCTCAAGCTTACAGTTAGTGCTTGAGAACGTGAGAAACTCTCACAAGTTCTCAAGCTTACAGTTAGTGCTTGAGAACGTGAGAAACTCTCACAAGTTCTCAAGCTTACAGTTAGTGCTTGAGAACGTGAGAAACTCTCACAAGTTTCTCAAGCTTACAGTTAGTGCTTGAGAACGTGAGAAACTCTCACAAGTTCTCAAGCTTACAGTTAGTGCTTGAGAACGTGAGAAACTCTCACAAGTTCTCTCAAGCTTACAGTTAGTGCTTGAGAACGTGAGAAACTCTCACAAAGTTCTCAAGCTTACAGTTAGTGCTTGAGAACGTGAGAAACTCTCACAAGTTCTCAAGCTTACAGTTAGTGCTTGAGAACGTGAGAAACTCTCACAAGTTCTCAAGCTTACAGTTAGTGCTTGAGAACGTGAGAAACTCTCACAAGTTCTCAAGCTTACAGTTAGTGCTTGAGAACGTGAGAAACTCTCACAAGTTCTCAAGCTTACAGTTAGTGCTTGAGAACGTGAGAAACTCTCACAAGTTCTCAAGCTTACAGTTAGTGCTTGAGAACGTGAGAAACTCTCACAAGTTCTCAAGCTTACAGTTAGTGCTTGAGAACGTGAGAAACTCTCACAAGTTCTCAAGCTTACAGTTAGTGCTTGAGAACATGAGAAACTCTCACAAGTTCTCAAGCTTACAGTTAGTGCTTGAGAACGTGAGAAACTCTCACAAGTTCTCAAGCTTACAGTTAGTGCTTGAGAACATGAGAAACTCTCACAAGTTCTCAAGCTTACAGTTAGTGCTTGAGAACATGAGAAACTCTCACAAGTTCTCAAGCTTACAGTTAGTGCTTGAGAACATGAGAAACTCTCACAAGTTCTCAAGCTTACAGTTAGTGCTTGAGAACATGAGAAACTCTCACAAGTTCTCAAGCTTACAGTTAGTGCTTGAGAACATGAGAAACTCTCACAAGTTCTCAAGCTTACAGTTAGTGCTTGAGAACATGAGAAACTCTCACAAGTTCTCAAGCTTACAGTTAGTGCTTGAGAACATGAGAAACTCTCACAAGTTCTCAAGCTTACAGTTAGTGCTTGAGAACATGAGAAACTCTCACAAGTTCTCAAGCTTACAGTTAGTGCTTGAGAACATGAGAAACTCTCACAAGTTCTCAAGCTTACAGTTAGTGCTTGAGAACATGAGAAACTCTCACAAGTTCTCAAGCTTACAGTTAGTGCTTGAGAACATGAGAAACTCTCACAAGTTCTCAAGCTTACAGTTAGTGCTTGAGAACATGAGAAACTCTCACAAGTTCTCAAGCTTACAGTTAGTGCTTGAGAACATGAGAAACTCTCACAAGTTTCTCAAGCTTACAGTTAGTGCTTGAGAACATGAGAAACTCTCACAAGTTCTCAAGCTTACAGTTAGTGCTTGAGAACATGAGAAACTCTCACAAGTTCTCAAGCTTACAGTTAGTGCTTGAGAACATGAGAAACTCTCACAAGTTCTCAAGCTTACAGTTAGTGCTTGAGAACATGAGAAACTCTCACAAGTTCTCAAGCTTACAGTTAGTGCTTGAGAACGTGAGAAACTCTCACAAGTTCTCAAGCTTACAGTTAGTGCTTGAGAACGTGAGAAACTCTCACAAATTCTCAAGCTTACAGTTAGTGCTTGAGAACATGAGAAACTCTCACAAGTTCTCAAGCTTACAGTTAGTGCTTGAGAACGTGAGAAACTCTCACAAGTTCTCAAGCTTACAGTTAGTGCTTGAGAACATGAGAAACTCTCACAAGTTCTCAAGCTTACAGTTAGTGCTTGAGAACGTGAGAAACTCTCACAAGTTCTCAAGCTTACAGTTAGTGCTTGAGAACGTGAGAAACTCTCACAAGTTTCTCAAGCTTACAGTTAGTGCTTGAGAACGTGAGAAACTCTCACAAGTTCTCAAGCTTACAGTTAGTGCTTGAGAACGTGAGAAACTCTCACAAGTTCTCAAGCTTACAGTTAGTGCTTGAGAACATGAGAAACTCTCACAAGTTCTCAGCTTACAGTTAGTGCTTGAGAACGTGAGAAACTCTCACAAGTTCTCAAGCTTACAGTTAGTGCTTGAGAACGTGAGAAACTCTCACAAGTTCTCAAGCTTACAGTTAGTGCTTGAGAACGTGAGAAACTCTCACAAGTTCTCAAGCTTACAGTTAGTGCTTGAGAACGTGAGAAACTCTCACAAGTTCTCAAGCTTACAGTTAGTGCTTGAGAACATGAGAAACTCTCACAAGTTCTCAAGCTTACAGTTAGTGCTTGAGAACGTGAGAAACTCTCACAAGTTCTCAAGCTTACAGTTAGTGCTTGAGAACATGAGAAACTCTCACAAGTTCTCAAGCTTACAGTTAGTGCTTGAGAACATGAGAAACTCTCACAAGTTCTCAAGCTTACAGTTAGTGCTTGAGAACATGAGAAACTCTCACAAGTTCTCAAGCTTACAGTTAGTGCTTGAGAACGTGAGAAACTCTCACAAGTTCTCAAGCTTACAGTTAGTGCTTGAGAACATGAGAAACTCTCACAAGTTCTCAAGCTTACAGTTAGTGCTTGAGAACATGAGAAACTCTCACAAGTTCTCAAGCTTACAGTTAGTGCTTGAGAACGTGAGAAACTCTCACAAGTTTCTCAAGCTTACAGTTAGTGCTTGAGAACATGAGAAACTCTCACAAGTTCTCAAGCTTACAGTTAGTGCTTGAGAACGTGAGAAACTCTCACAAGTTCTCAAGCTTACAGTTAGTGCTTGAGAACATGAGAAACTCTCACAAGTTCTCAAGCTTACAGTTAGTGCTTGGACGTTTAACTCACACAAGTTTTCTCACTTTTTAAACTTTATCTAAAACATGTGGAACTTTTCCAGTTGATCATGTTCAGTTAGTTTTTGAAACTTCCCCTCAGAAAACTCTCACACAAGTTCTGAAGGTCTTACAGTTAGTGCTAAAACAAGAAGTAAATCACTCGTTAGTGATTCGAGAAAGTGTATGAACTATGTCAGTTCTTACTATAAAAGTCTGAATGTTTGACAACTGAGTATATCCAAAGGAATTTTATTTCCTCAACTTTTCATTAGTGCTATGAGGGAAAAATGAGTTTAATTCACAGTTCCAAGCTTTCATTAGGCACAGAGCACTCTCACAAATTCTCAAGCCATTTTGCATTTAGTCATCTTCTCATGACAAATACTTATCAACAAGTTCCTCATACTTCATTAGTAGATTTTGTACTGAACACAAAATGTATATTTAATTAAATCAATTTATCTATTTTTTTAAAACTATTTTAATCCACACAACTGGCATTTAGTAAACAGGGTAACAATTTAAAAAGATTTTAAATTTAATGCTAAAACATAGAAGTCACAATAGACAACTTAGAGAGACAACGTTCTACTGAAATGGGTTAATTTTACTCATTTAAAACATAGTAAAGTGTTACCTCTAGATTTGAGTGACTACAGGAGTAACTTGTGATGTTGTATTTAGTCAGCCATATAAAAAGAGAACTTGAAAGTGATGTTTTTTATCTTCCTTCAGAGTCTCAGTGCGATTTCATTATTATCAACAGACACGACAGATCGTTGAATAATCTCCACATATTACTCATACTGTTCCCTAAATATGACATATTAATCAGAACAACAAGTGAATTTTAACTCCATTCCAAGCTCAGGAATTTCGAGGTAAGTAGGCAGTGTAGGTTTTAAAAAGGCACCATAAACCATACTTTTACAAAGGTAAATCTAATCTTATGGGGTAATACCTGAACATAATAATAATAAAATAATAATAATAATAATAATAATAATAATAATAATAAATAATAATAATTATTATTATTATTATTATTATTATTATTATTATTATTATTAGTAGTAGTAGTAGTAGTAGTAGTAGTAGTAGTAGTAGTAGTAGTAGTAGTAATATATTATTATTATTATTATTATTATTATTATTAGTTAGTATATAGTAGTAGTATATTAGTAGTTAGTATTAGTATTATATTATATTATTATTATTATTATTATTATTATTATTATTATTATATATTATATTATTATATTATTATTATATTAGTATTATTATTATTAGTATTATTATTATTATTATTATATTATTATTATTATTATTATTTATTATTATTATATATAGTTAGTAGTATAGTAGTAGTAGTAGTATAGTATAATTATAATATTATTATTATTATAATTATATTATTATTTATTATTATTATTATTATCCACGACCACGAGTGAATATTACTGCAATTGTACAGGGAACGAAAACGTTATTAATGGAAATATTATTTCCAGCCATAATCTACAGTTTTTTTTCCATTCAGAGTTTTCCTATTGTACTGTAGATAAAACTGTGAAATATTAACACGTGGAAAAAAGTCATTATATCGCCTTAATAAATCCATACATAGTCCAATATATTTTTGACTTCGGGCGACGCAGATGAGATAAATTTTGTTTTCCACCGAGTCAGCGCAAAAGTTACATAAATCTTAAGAGGTGATTCATATTAGTCTTCCCATTGTGATCGCTGCAACAAGCCATTAACCTGCATTAGTGTGGGAGACACTCGTGGGAGATAATACTGGGAGATTGTAAAGATGTAGTGGGAGGAAACCTTTAGAGACAGTGAGGGGTGTTGTGGGAGATAATACTGGGAGACAGTGAGAGTGTTGTGGGAGATAATACTGGGAGACAGTGAAGTTGTGGAAATATGGAGACTGGAGTGTTGTGGGAGATAATACTGAAAGACACTGAGAGTGTTATGAGAGATAATACTGAGAGACAGTGAGGGTGTTGTGGGAGATAATACAGATAGACAGTGAGAGACATCTGGTACCTCTTCAGGAATGTCTTATATCACTCAAAGAATATTTGTTATCACTTCAGAAACATCTGGTAACACATCAGGAACATCCGGCATCACTTCAGGAATATTTGGAACCTCTTCAGGAAATTTTGGTATCACTTCAGGAATATATGTTACAACTTCAGGAATATATGTTACAACTTCAGGAATATATGTTACAACTTCAGGAATATATGATACCAACTCAGCCATACAACACTAGAGTTAACATATGTTACCAACTAGGCAACACATCTTTCCTCAGTCACCATAACGTAAATTATAATAGTTACCATCTCAGGCACACCACCTCACAAGTTGCTAGCTAAGTTGGGCACTTTGTATCCTAACTTAGCCTCCAGGTTGCCTCAGCAGTGTAGCCAGAACGTTTGCAGCATGTAAACACGCGATTATAGCAACTTTAACCCTATGTAATTAACACATTAATTGGCAGCTGTGCTCGTCTTCAGATCTACATACTTAGGTTTATTTACAAAATAGGTGTCCTCAGGATAGGAACCCTAATGCTGGTGAAAGACTTCTCATCAAAGGAAATTATATCTACACTCTTATTTATTTATTTATTTATTTATTTATTAATACATTGGCCGTTTCTCACCAAGGCACGGTGGTTCGAAAAAGAAAATCTTTCATCATCATTCACTCCATCACTGTCTTGCCAGAGGAGCACTTGCACTACAGTTATAAAACTGCAACATTAACACCCGTCCTTCAGAGTGCAGGCACTGTACTTCCCATCCCCAGGACTCAAGTTAGGCCTGCCGATTTCCCTGAATCTCTTCATAAATATTACCCTGTTCACACTCCAACAGCACGTCAAGTCCTAAAAACTGTTTGTCTCCATTCGCTCCTATTTAACACGCTCACGCATGCTTGTTGGAAGTCCAAGCCCCTCACACACAAAACCTCCTTTACCCTCTCCCTCCAACCTTTCCTAGACCGACCTCTACCCCGCCTTCCCTGCACTACAGATTTCTACACTCTCGAAGTCATTCTATTTCCTTCCATTCTCTCTACATGTCCAAACCACCTCAACAACCCCTCCTCAGCCCTCTGGATAATAGTTTTGGTAATCCAGCACCTCCTCCTAATTTCCAAGCTACGAATTCTCTGCATTATATTCACACCACACATTGCCCTCAGACACGACATTTCCACTGCTTCCAGCCTCCTCCTCATTGCAACATTCACCACCCATATTTCGCACCCATATAAGAGGGTTGGTATAACTATACTCTCATACATTCTCCACTTTGCTTCCATGGACAGAGTTCTTTGTCTCCAGAGACTCCTCAGTGCACCACTCAACTTTTTCTCCTCGTCAATTCTATGATTTACCTCATCTTTCATAGACCCATCTGCTGACACGTCCACTCCTAAATATCTGAATACATTCACCTCCTTCATACTCTCTCCCTCCAATCTGATATCCAGTCTTTCGTTACTTAATTTTTTTTTTTTGTTATCCTCATCACCTTACTCTTCCCTGTATTCACTTTTAATTTCCT
Source organism: Cherax quadricarinatus (assembly GCF_026875155.1). NCBI lineage: Eukaryota > Metazoa > Arthropoda > Malacostraca > Decapoda > Parastacidae > Cherax > Cherax quadricarinatus. The sequence goes on from NC_069406.1 coordinate 67,886,064, forward strand.
TCTTTTATATACCCTACCAAACTCATCCACCAACCTCTGCAACTTCTCTTCAGAATCTTCCAAAAGCACAGTGTCAACAGCAAAGAGCAACTGTGACAGCTTCCACTTTGTGTTAGGTTCTTTATCTTTTAACCCCATACCTCTTGCCAACACCCGAGCATTCACTTCTCTTACAATTCCATCTATAAATATATTGAACAACCATGGTGAGATCACACATCCTTGTCTAAGGCCTACTTTTACTGGTAATCATTCTCCCTCTCTCCTATATACTCTAACCTGAACCTCACTATACTCGTAAAAACTTTTCACTGCTTTCAATAACCTACCTCTTATTCCATACATTTGCAAAATCTGCCACATTGCCTCCCTATCCATCCTGTCAAACGCCTTTTCCAAATCTATTAATGCCACAAAAACATCTTTACCCTTATATAAATGCTGTTCACCTATATGTTTCACTATAAACAGTTGTCTACACACCCTCTACCCTTCCTAAAGCCTCCTTGTTCATCTGTTATCCTACTATCTGTCTTACTCTTAATTCTTTCAATAATAACTCTACCATACACTTTACCAGGTATACTCAACAAACTTATTCCCCTATAATTTTTGCACTCTCTTTTGTCCCCTTTGCCTTTATAGAAAGGAACTATGCACGCTCTCTGCCAGTCCCTGGGTACCTTACCCTTTTCCATACATTTATTTAATAAAAGCAACAACCACTCCAAAACCATATCCCCACCTGCTTTTAACATTTTTTTAATCCCCTCAATCATAGCTGCCTTGCCTCACGAACTTCTCCCACACTCACAACTGGCTCTTCCTCACTCCTACAAGATGTTATTCCTCCCTGCCCTATACACAAAATTACAGCTTTCCTATATTCATCAACATTTAATAATTCCTCAAAATATTCCCTCCATCTACCCAATACCTCTAACTCTCCATTTAATAACTCTCCTCTCCTATTTTTAACTATCAAATCCATTCGTTCCCTAGGCTTCCTCAACTTATTAATCTCGCTCCAAAACTTTTTCTTATTTTCAACAAAATTTGTTGATAACATCTCACCCACTCTCTCATTTGCTCTTTTTTACATTGCTTCACCACTCTCTTAATCTCTTTTTATCTCCATATACTCCTCCCTCCTTGCATCACTTATACTTTGTGAAAACCTCTCATATGCTAACTTTTTTTCTCTTACTAATCTCTTTACATCATCATTCCACCAGTCGCTCTTTTTCCTTCCCGCACCCACTTTCCTGTAACCACAAACTTCTGCTGAACACTCTAACACTACATTCTTAAAACTACCCCATACATCTTCGACCCCATTGCCTATACTCACACTAGCACATCTATCGTCCAATAGTTGTTTATATCTTACCCTAACTGCCTCCTCCTTAGCTAATAAACTTTCACTCTCTTATTAGAATTAAATCTGATTACCTTCAATTTCCCAGGTACTGTATGATCCTTAACCGCTTAGCGCTTCCCCATAAAATAAACAAGAACTAATAAAAATAATAATAATAATAATATAATAATAATAATTATATAAATAATAATAATAATAATAATAATAATAATATTATTATTATTAATTATTAATTATTATTATTAATTATATTATTATTATTATTATATTTATTATTATTATTATTATTATACTTGAGATTGGGCACGTGATGTATATTTTCAATGTTATAGTACAGGTTCCTGATATATCCCTTGAGCAGTATAAGTTTCATTGTCGGAGCTAATTCTATTTCTCGAATGTTTTCTTATCTGAGTGTGGGCCTTTAAACCTTGCTCTCAAAAGTTTTATCTTTGAGTGTGGGTTTTAAACTATCCCCTAAATATTTTATATGTGAATGTGAGTTCCTAAACTATCACCGAATTCCATTTCTGTATGCAAAACTATAGTTATTCTCTATAAAATATTTTTTTTTTGCTAATATTTCCCATAATAAATAATGTAAATCCAATTAATCCATTCCAGACACCCAAAAATATTAACGAAAAATACATTTTATAGGAAAAAAAACTAGTTTTACATACAGAAAATGGATGATGAGATTCGAGGATCCACTGGATATATATGAATCCCTGACTGACACCTCAGCTGTTACAAGTCTGAGGGTTGGACGTGTAAACATCTCTCGGTAAAACTGTGTCTAAAATTACTTCACCATTTAACACTGGTGTTTGATATTTCAATGTCAAATGTTAGTTTGATATACGACTATAAAATGTCACTCAGCTTAATCGATGACGATCAGATAAAAAAGTGTTTTTACCGAGGCGGTGCTGGCCTTGAATGATGACACTTCAGCCTAAACCAGTCATATTTTAATAAATTTTTGATAATTTTTAGGGCCTTGATTTCCGTGCGTTGAGGGGCACTTAGAATTAAATGTATAAGTATAAGAAATTAACGTTACTTACATGTTAAGAGAAGTGTGCTGGTGGCAGTGTGAAAATTAGATACATGTACATCTTGGTATGTTCATTGTAAACGTTTCTCCAGTGGCTATATCAATACAAATTGAAGGACATAATTGAAAGACAGTTGACCTATTTACAAAAGATGAGGTAATCAGTCCCTCAGCCATGGAGTTGGTTAAGAGCACCGTAATCTCGAGGAGTCCGAAGCACATGCAAGAAGGCTGGCGCTTATATACTGGCGTCAGAAGGAGAAGACACTGGTGGCAGTGTCTTCGCCTGTAAGTGCCTGAGGGTTCTTGGGTGTTACTACACACTAGATGACCTGATGGTGCTTGGTGTTATCATGTGTTATCTTAGAGGCTGGAGAAGAGGAATGGCCACATAGTATTGTGTGGCCCTCTAGGCAAAGTTTGTAACCACTGTAGTTTCTAGATATATTTAAAAGAGAATTCCACATCAAAAATTTTCCTATAATCTCAGAGAACCTGCACTACTCAAAATTAACAGAAAATATAAAAATCCTAGAGCAATAATCAATTTTAGCAAATTATTTTCAGCCATTTTTTAACATAAAGCCCAAACAAGAACGAAAAAATTACAAAAAGATATTTAAAGTAAAAGGACACAAGTGCAACTAATGTGACATTTTATTGTTGGAACGTTTCGCTCTCCAGGAGCTTTATCAAGCCGTAATGGCTTAATAAAGTTCCTGGAGAGCGAAACGTTGCCACAATAAAATGTCACATTAGTTGCACTTGTGTCCTTTTACTTTACATATTGTCGGTAATTCTACCAACTTTATTACAAAAAGATATTTGCCAAACAAAAACAAAAATGGTGACTCATCAGTTCGGGGCCACCTCAGCAGTTTGCCATATGCTGCAGTATGTGGCCCAAATTTTATGCAAAACGAGCAGTTGGTTATCGAGGTATTCAGATGCAATGAGTCCCACCACACTATCTTAGACGTCATAAAAATTCTTACTGAAAACACCCAGTAGGGAGCAGTACTCCCTATTACGACACGTCATTGTGAGTCACGTTGAGGAAGCACTCACAGATTACTCACAAGATACACTGAGACTCATAACAAATACGAAGATTAATAATTATGGTCATAAAAATAAGAAAAATGACTACTACTATTTATACTACCACTACTACTAATACTACTACTACTACTACTATACTAATAATAATAATAATAATAATAATAATAATAATAATAATAATAATAATAATAATAATTTAAATAATAATAATTCTACTACCACTACTACTACTACTACAAATTCTACTACTACACCACTACTATTCTACTACTAATTCTACTATTCTACTACTACTACTACTTCTACTACTACTATTACTACTACTAATTCTACTACTACTACTACTACTTCTACTACTACTATTACTACTACTAATTCTACTACTACTACTACTACTACTTCTACTACTACTATTACTACTACTAATTCTACTACTACTACTACTACTTACTACTACTACTTACTACTACTAATTCTACTACTACTACTTCTACTACTACTATTACTACTACTAATTCTACTACTACTACTACTACTTCTACTTCCACTACTACTACTACTTCTACTTCCACTACTACTACTACTTCTACTTCCACTACTACTACTACTACTTCACTACTTACTACTACTATTCTACTACTACTACTACTACTTCTACTTCCACTACTACTACTACTTCTACTTCTACTACCACTACTAACTAATAATAATATTAATTGTACTACCACTACAGTCACCTTAAACAGAACTTGTAGGGGATGATAGTTTTCCTGAATAAATTTCTTTAAATTTATTTAAATTTAATATGCTTGGTTCCTGCATTAAACTACCTTTTCATATAAATTGCCTATGCATATACAATTGTAAACTACGTTTATGACTAATTCAGTGAAAAATGGTACGAATTTATTTTGATTGAATTATTGAATAATTGATCATTTAAACAGTAATATTATACGCATTATTTTAGGGCCCCACGGGAATATAAATCACGTATAAATAACGAGAGAGATCAAGACTCAAATTCTCTCCTCTGATCATGTAAATTTATGCAGATTTCATGAATAATGGATAATACTCTGAGCGGGGCATATTTTGTTGATCTCTGTTACGTTCGTACAGTTAACGAGAGAAAAGTGATTCTCAGAATGTTCCACTGACTCAAGTTTTATTTTGGATTAAAATGATGTGTTATTCACAGTACTAAATAAAAGGCCTATTATGTAGAACGAGCTTTTACTGGGGCAGTAATTTAATAAAACTCTACGAGGGGTAAAACGTTGTTTCAATGGAAACATATTGAGTACAGCATTTGGCAATATAAACACAAATGCAGTATAATGTGATCCTTTATTGACTACGTTTCGCCCACACAGTGGGCTTTTTCAAGTCATAAACAGAACTACCTGGGGTGGAAGGAACGCGAGTATTTATTTACTATAAATACTCTCGTTCCTTCCACCCCAGGTAGTTCTGTTTATGACTTGAAAAAGCCCACTGTGTGGGCGAAACGTAGTCAATAAAGGATCACATTATACTGCATTTGTGTTTATATTGCCATTGTGTCGGTATTTTATACCATTTATTTCCAGTACAGCATTTCTTGAAGTTTAACTTCAAATTCCTTGCGTTATTCATAAGCTTCAGTATCCTGGGAAGATGATAATGGTATACAATACCGACATGATAAAGAATTAGATACTTGTGCAACATCTGGGTATCTTTATTTAGCAGACGTTTCGCCCGTTGATTTATGGCAAAAACAAGTTTTCATTCTAACCATACCACGGGCGGGATTGAACCCGCGATCAGAGTCTCAAAACTCCAGACCGTCGCGTTAGCCACGGTCGATCTGGAGTTTTGAGACTCTGACCGCGGGTTCAATCCCGCCCGTGGTATGGTTTGTTTGCAATCGTGTCATTACGATTTCGTGAGTCAAGTTTTCATTCTGCTAATTAGACAGAATAAGCTAAACTCGCCGGTTCTGTTTAATATTTAGAATATGTGATAGGAATAATCCTCATCCTTCTTCCTTCCCCTCTTCTCTGTCTTTATCTCACTACCCATCCTCTAACCCCTTTCTCTTCCTCCGGACCCGGCACTTCCTCTCCGCCACTCTAGAATCTGCTGGAGGAATTAACTGGCGGCGTGTGCTGGACTGAGTTCCTGGGCTAAGTCGTAGATGCCGGTGGGAGCTGCCTAAATCATCTTAACGTGTGGTATCTCTTGACCTAAACATATGCCCCCAACCAGGTCACCAACAGCTGAAGCTCGTTTGCAAATATACAGGCTGGTCTGCCTCTCACTCAACTATGCCTTATGGACCAGTAGGGCTGCTGCAGTATTCCTCCATTCATAAGAACATAATAACAAAGGAACACTGCAGCAGGCCTACTGGCCCATGCGACTAGGTTCATCTAAAGCATTCGGGTGACCTCCTTAACCGTATCAGGGATCTCGACATGAGTGATAAGAAGCTTGCAAGTTTTGACGTGACTGCCTTATTCACCAATGTCCCAGTTGATCAAGCCATTGATCTTCTTCGTAGGGTGACTAAAGATGATACAGAGTTACCTGTACCCCGCCAAGATTTATAACTGTTTTAGGTTCGAGGACAAGAAGTACAAACAACTCTTCGAACTAGCCATGGGATCCCCACTTAGTGCAGTTCTTGCCAATTTATATATGGAGGACCTGGAATCAAGAAGGATCCTCAGTAACATCCCTCGTTCAGTTACATGGATGCGGTACGTAGATGATATTTTGGTCATTGTACCCAAAAATCTTGACGTACGGGGCATCCTCAACACCATCAACACTCTGGAACCTACTATTAAATTTACACTAGAGGAGGAGAAGGACAACCAATTACCTTTTCTCGACGTTCTCTTACGCACAGGGGAAAACAAACTTTCTTTTAAAGTCTACCGGAAGCCTACCTACAAGAACGATCTTCTACATTTCTTCTCTCACCATGACACAAGAACTAAAAGAGGGGTAGTTATTGGCTTCTTTCTGAGAGCCTACAGAATTTCCAGTCCGCAGTTCCTCGAAGAAGAATGTACATACATTACCAACTCTTTTAGTTCACTACACTTTCCCCTACACTTCATACGTGACTGCAGGAAACGCGCGACACGTATCCTCAGCAAGACCAACACCTATCAAATTGAAGAAAAGCCTCCAAGTTACATCGTTTTACCGGTCAGCAACGTTGCCACTAATGTTTCAAACATGTTTGACAGAAAACTGGCTAAAATATCTACCAGCTCTTCAACTACTATTTAGGAACCTGATACAAAAACCCATGCATGATTCTGGCACAAGTGCAGGAATCTACACTATACCATGTGGGGGGTGTGACAAAGTATATGTAGGGGAAACAGCCAGATCTCTGGACATTAGAATAGCAGAACACAAAAATGCTTGCAGAAATGATGACCGCAAAAACGCATGTGTTCAACATAGAGACGATGTAGGACACCTCATGAAATTCAATGAAGCTAAACTAGTTATTAAAGAAGACGACTTAAGACGGAGAAAATGCATTGAAGCTGCACTAATTTCTGTCAGTAACACTATAAAGCAAAAATCCGGTAGTTACAGTATTTCAAAATTACTAAGCAAGAGGATATTACCCATCCTGAGAACTGGTGTTACTTGATTCCAGCAGGTCCCTCTCTAGCCTCACCTCCTTAGTTCCATTACTACTACTACTACTACCACCTCTACCCACGCGTCACCTCACCTGACTCCTACCACTATATATATATATATATATATATATATGTTTTCCTAGTTTTCTCTGTATTAGGACTGAAGAAGCCACTCGTGGCGAAACGTTTCCTTTAATAAATGTCCTGAACTGTACATAAGTGTCTTTTTCTACATACCCAAGAGTTGCACATGTGTCTGACTGACCAATATGTTCAGCTTAAAAGAGAAGTAAAAAAGGGGATTAGAAAGGCTAAACGTGACTATGAAATTAGAGTTGCTAATGAATCAAAGACTAATCCAAAGGGGTTCTTTTAAGTGTATAGGACGAAGGTGAAGGGAAAAGTAGGACCTCTGAAAATTGGGAATGGACAGCTGACGGATAATGAACTGGAAATGTGTTCCTTATTTAATGACTATTTTTTGTCAGTTTTTACACAGGAAGATGTAAATGAGATTCCAGTAATTAACAATTATTTAGTTCCTGATGAATTTAAGTTAGCTAATATTACTGTCACAAGGGACATGGTTATTAAACAGATAGACAAACTGAAGCAATATGTAAAGAAAAAGGACACAAGTGCAACTAATGTGACATTTATTGTGGCAACGTTTCGCTCTCCAGGAGCTTTATCAAGCCATTACAAACAATACATGGACACAGAGGGTATATAAAGGCTCAGAGTGAGGTGAATACTAGTGAGGTACCATTTCGATGTTCACTAGTGGTAGTAGTAGTAGTAGTAGTGGTAGTGACAAAAGTAATACAATATGGTAGAGCAATTATACTACACAAAGCACAGAGAGTGAACACTGAAACAAGCTGCCTCATTCCAGTTTATATTTGTCCAACCTATTTTTATGTTACCCAAGTAATAGCTTTTATATCCTTTTACTCATGTACGAATTAATTGCTCTACCATATTGTATTACTTTTGTCACTACCACTACTACTACTACTACTACTACCACTAGTGAACATCGAAATGGTACCTCACTAGTATTCACCTCACTCTGAGCCTTTATATACCCTCTGTGTCCATGTATTGTTTGTAATGGCTTGATAAAGCTCCTGGAGAGCGAAACGTTGCCACAATAAATGTCACATTAGTTGCACTTGTGTCCTTTTACTTTACATATTGTCGGTAATTCTACCAACTTTATTACAAACTGAAGCAAAATAAGTCCCCGGGACCCGATGAGCTGTTTTCCAGGGTACTTAAGGAATGCAAGATGGAGCTTAGTCAGCCATTAACGAGTGTATTCAATGCGTCCATCCTTACCAGTGTTGTGCCATAGATGTGGAAGATGGCTAATGTGGTTCCTATATTCAAATCAGGGGATAAGTCCACTCCTTCAAATTACCGTCCAATAAGCCTGACATCTATAGTGGGCAAGTTATTAGAATCAATTATAGCTGACATTATCAGAAGTCACCTTGAAGAGCATAACTTGATAAATGAATCTCAGCATGGATTCACGAGAGGTCGTTCCTGCCTGACAAACTTACTGACGTTCTTCAATAGAACATTTGAGGCAGTTGACAGTGATAAGGAATATGATATTATTTATTTGGATTTTAGTAAAGCCTTCGACAGAGTACCTCACAAGAGACTCTTAAGAAAAGTGGCAGCTCATGGTATAGGAGGTAAAGTTCTAGCATGGATTGAGGCATGGCTTACCAATAGAAAGCAGAGAGTTACCATTAATGGAGTGAAATCTGAATGGGGATTAGTCACTAGTGGCGTTCCACAAGGATCAGTTTTAGGCCCTCTCTTGTTCATAATTTACATTAATGACCTTGATGAAGGGATTACTAGTGACATGAGTAAGTTTGCTGATGATACAAAGATAGGCCGTATAATTCACTCTGAGGAGGATATCAATGAACTCCAGGACGATTTGAACAAATTAATGTCTTGGTCTGAGAAATGGCAGATGAAGTTTAATGTGGATAAGTGTAAGGTACTTGCCCTTGGTGAACATTAAAATGGTATAAAATACCGACAGGTTGTTAGGTAAGACACATATGCAACAGTTAGGTATCTTTATTATGAAACGTTTCGCCTACACAGTAGGCTTCTTCAGTCAAGTACAGAAAAGTTGATAGAAGCAGAAGAAACTTGTTTCATACTATGGAACAATGCTCTTCTCCAGACTGAGGGACTGACCACCTCAAAACTTTAAGGGTGGTGGACTGATTACATCGTCTTCAAGTTTCTTCTGCTTCTATCAACTTTTCTGTACTTGACTGAAGAAGCCTACTGTGTAGGCGAAACGTTTCATAATAAAGATACCTAACTGTTGCATATGTGTCTTACCTAACAACTTGCCCTTGGTAATGAAAATAACCCTCGAAGCTATAATCTAGGTGAAGTAGAGCTTGGTCATACAGAATGTGAAAAAGACTTGGGAGTCATGGTAAGCAGAAATCTAAAGCCAAGACAGCAGTGCCTCAGTGTGCGCAACAAGGCCAACAGATTACTTGGATGGAAATAAATGGTATAAAATACCGACACAATGGCAATATAAACACAACTTCATCCCCTTCCAAAGCTTCCACTTCCTCACAGCTTACCAAAACTTCCACTTCCTCTGCATCCACCTTCGCCCACTCCACCACAACCAAAACCTCATCCAGGTCCAACTCCACCTCCTCCAGACAAAATCCACTCAAACCTAAACCTACCCCAACTTCTAACGGACAGACCAAAGAACATAAAAACAGATCCATCTCTTCCTCCCCCTCCAGGAAACGGGTCCGTAGCACCTACAAACACACATCCACTGATGGCACCACTATCACGGGCTTTAATCCAAACTCCTCCCCCGACATTAACTTTGCTAAGACGAAACCATTAAATCACGTTTAAGGCGATTCAGTTCAACGTACGTTCTTACTTTACAATTAGACACCTACTGGCCGAGCTCCTTGAAGCAGAGAGGCCAGATATTGTTTTGCTAAACAGTACCTGCCTCAAAGCCCCTCAATGTATCCGCCATTATGGTTATACTGCACTACAGTCCCCCTATGATCCCCACGATGGGGTTGCCATCCTTGTCAATTCCAACATAAAACATGAATTTCTCCCAATCCCTTTTATTCACCAACACTGTCTTTGTAACAAGATCCCATGATGCTGCTGTGTCTGACAGTTGTGATGAATGGTTTGAAAAACCGACAAGTTGAAGATTGAGACACTTATGCAACATATGGGAATCTTTATTCAGGAAACGTTTCGCCACACAGTGGCTTCATCAGTCCAATACAAAGAGGAAGGCGTAAGGAGAGGAGGAGAATGAGGTAATCAGTCCCTCAACCTGGAGTCGATGTGTTCACTCCATCAATCTTGTAGAATGTACAGCAAAGGGCCGTAGACGTGGCTTATATACTGTAGAGAGGTGAGGTGAAGCAGGCTAGTGGATGGTACCACTATGACCCCGCCTCCGCCTGCTTCACCTCACCTCTCTACAGTATATAAGCCACGTCTACGGCCCTTTGCTGTACATTCTACAAGATTGATGGACTGAACACATCGACTCCATGAAAGTTAAGACACATGTGCAACATCTGGATATCTTTATTGTAGTAGACGTTTCGCCATCCAGTGGCTTTATCAATACAATAAAGATATCCAGATGTTGCACATGTGTCTTAACTTTCATATTGTCGGTATTTTATACCTTTCTTTGCACAACATCGACTCCAGGTTGAGGGACTGATTACCTCATTCTCCTCCTCTCCTTACGCCTTCCTCTTTGTATTGGACTGATGAAGCCACTGTGTGGCGAAACGTTTCCTGAATAAAGATTCCCATATGTTGCATAAGTGTCTCAATCTTCAACTTGTCGGTTTTTCAAACCATTCATCACACAGAGTTGTAGATGCGTGGAACAGTCTTCCCAGTGGGGTGATAGAGGTTAGGACCTTGTGTAGCTTTAAGAAGAGACTGGACAAATATATGAGTGGGAGGGGCTGGGTTTGATTGGTGTCAAGGGGTACGGGAGTTATTTCTTGAGTAGCTTTAGGTAGATGTCGTTTTGATAAGGACCTGCCTCGTATGGGCCAGTAGGCCTTCTGCAGTGTTCCTACATTCTTATGTTCTTATGTTACCGGATTTTTGCTTTATAGTGTTACTGACAGAAATTAGTGCAGCTTCAATGCATTTTCTCCGTCTTAAGTCGTCTTCTTTAATAACTAGTTTAGCTTCATTGAATTTCATGAGGTGTCCAACATCGTCTCTATGTTGAACACATGCATTTTTTCGGTCATAAGAACATAAGAACATAAGAATGTAGGAACACTGCAGAAGGCCTACTGGCCCATACGAGGCAGGTCCTTATCAAAACGACATCTACCTAAAGCTACTCAAGAAACAACTCCCGCACCCCCCAACACCAATCAAACCCAGCCCCTCCCACTCATATATTTGTCCAGTCTCTTCTTAAAGCTACCCAAGGTCCTAGCCTCTATCACCCCACTGGGAAGACTGTTCCACGCATCTACAACTCTGTTAGAAAACCAGTACTTACCTATGTCCTTTCTAAATCTAAATTTATCCAACTTAAATCCATTATTCCTGGTTCTTACCTGGTTCGACACCCTCAGTACTTTATTAATGTCTCCCTTGTTTATGCCCGTCATCCACTTATACACTTCAATGATATCTCCCCTCATTCTACGCCTCTCCAGAGAGTGGAGATTTAAGGCTTTAAGTCTATCTTCATACGGGAGGTTCCTTACACAGTAAATCATTTTAGTCATTCTTCTCTGTATGTTCTCTAATGAGTCTATGTCCATCCTGTAGTAAGGGGACCAAAACTGAGCAGCATAATCTAAATGAGGCCTCACTAGTGATGTATAGAGCTGTAAAATAACTTTTGGACTTCTGTTACTTATACTTCTTGAGATAAATCCAAGTAATCTGTTGGCCTTGTTGCGCACACTGAGGCACTGCTGTCTTGGCTTTAGATTTCTGCTTACCATGACTCCCAAGTCTTTTTCACATTCTGTATGACGAAGCTCTACTTCAAGCATTTTTGTGTTCTGCTATCCTAATGTCCAGAGTTCTGGCTGTTTCCCCTACATATACTTTGTCACACCCCCCACATGGTATAGTGTAGATTCCTGCACTTGTGCCAAGCATGATTCTACTTAAGAACATAAGAATGTAGGAACACTGCAGAAGGCCTACTGGCCCATACGAGGCAGGTCCTTATCAAAACGACATCTACCTAAAGCTACTCAAGAAATAACTCCCGTACCCCTTGACACCAATCAAACCCAGCCCCTCCCACTCATATATTTGTCCAGTCTCTTCTTAAAGCTACCCAAGGTCCTAACCTCTATCACCCCACTGGGAAGACTGTTCCACGCATCTACAACTCTGTTAGAAAACCAGTACTTACCTATGTCCTTTCTAAATCTAAATTTATCCAACTTGAATCCATTATTCCTGGTTCTTACCTGGTTCGACACCCTCAGTACTTTATTAATGTCTCCCTTGTTTATGCCCGTCATCCACTTATACACTTCACACATTGGACAAATATGACACCACCTACGACTGCTGCCCCTCACCTGTTTATAAGCTGCTTCTCCGCTCATATACCGTATTCTATTCAAGATTGATGGACTGACCACATCGACTCAAGGCTGAGGGACTGATTACTTCATTCTCCTCCTGTTCTTCAAGTTTCTCCTTTGTGAAAGTTAAGACACATGTGCAACATCTGGATATCTTTATTGTAGTAGACGTTTCGCCATCCAGTGGCTTTATCAATACAGATTCTAGGACATAATAGGAAGACAGTAGAACTATATACAAAAGATGAGGTAATCAGTCCCTCGGCCTTGGAGTTAGTGTTCACAGCATCGTGGTGGAGGAGAGTCTGGAGCAAAGGCAAGAAGACTGGCGCTTTTTATAGGCGTCAGTGAATGGGACGGGCAGCAGACGAGGTCAGTCACTGGTAGGCGGGATTCCCCAGTGGAAGTAGGTCCTTCCCAAAGAGATGGGTTAGTTGCAGCAGCCGTGAAGAAGGTCTTGTAGATGTCCTCTGAACCAAGATTCCATGATGTTGCAGTGTCTGACAAGTTGTGCAAAGAAAGGTATAAAATACCGACAATTCATATTGTCGGTATTTTATACCTTTCTTTGCACAACTTTCTCCTTTGTATGGACTGATGAAGCCACTGTGTGGCGAAACGTTTCCTCAATAAAGATACCCAAGAGTTGCACATGTGTCTAATTCAACAACATGTCGGTTGAGAGTAAGACACACAGAATTATGATTCCATGATGTTGCAGTGTCTGACAAGTTGTGTACGAATGGTATTATATACCATTCGTACACAACATGTCGGTTCTCTGAACCATTCATCTACAATGTTTCCATTGTGTCGGTATTTTATACCATTTATTTTCACCCTCTTACTCATGTATTTATCCAACCTAAATTTAAAACTACCCAAGGTCCTAGCTTCATAGCTAGGGAAGATGCGTGGAACAATCTTCCCAGTGGGGTGATAGAGACTAGGACCTTGGGTAGCTTTAAGAAGAGATTGGACAAATGTATGAGTGGGAGGGGCTGGGTTTGATTAGTGTCATTGGGTACGGGAGTTAATTCTTGGGTAGCTTTGGGTAGAGGTCGTTTTGATAAGGACCTGCCTTGTATGGGCCAGTAGGCCTTCTGCAGTGTTCCTCAATTCTTATGTTCTTAAGTAGGTCACCTGCTGCGTTTCACCTCACGATGTCACTATAAAAGCTCATAGCTCATAGATTGAATCAGTGATACTTGTTAGTGAGTCTCTGCACCATCATGTTCGTTTTAAGGCTTTTGAGTGTGATGATACCCTTACTTCCAGGAGTAACATTTGTTATTCCGGTTACTGATTACACATCATTGGAACTGATTGGCTCTTCTACTGACGCTAACTTGGAGAGAGATAAAGTAGGGTCGTCAAAGCTCAGCATGTCACTGGAAACGTCTACAGACACCTCTGTTACGCTGCAAACGGTCGAATACAGCGCAGCTACAGTGGACACGGCAAAGGACAGCTCAGCTATATTGAAACCGGCAAACGACAGCAAAGTTACACTGGGAAGGGCCACTTACTCCTTTGATATATTGGAAACGACCACATATACCCCAGTTACACCGGGTTATCCATCAGATTCTTTAACTATACAGGATATATCGTCGGTTCCATCAGCTGCGGCTGATATACCGCCATCATATTCGCCACCGACAGAGATAATCAGGTATGACATTAAATTGTCCGACTGTGAGTCCATCATCAGACCATCACCTCATGGCGATAAGCGGCCTCTTTGTGTCATGAACGTCATGTATCCAACTTTTAGGAAAGGCAGATTCCCACCAACCCCAAACACCTCTGCCTACGCTCCTCGTGGACAGTATCATGTCAACGCTACTGTCAACTTGCCATTCCTGCCCAAAATAACAATATTTGAGAGAGTCATGTCCTTCATCACGGACTATACAGGCTACCCTCGCTGGCCCTATATCTTTTTCAAGAAGGCTTATATACCCTATTTGGGGATACCATATTATTATCTTTCATATAGCTACGATCAACAAGATGTACCAAAATAAATAAACCACAAGATGTACCAAAATAAATAAACCACAAGATGTACCAAAATAAATAAACCACAAGATGTACCAAAATAATAACACAAGAGTACCAAATAATACCACAAGATGTACCAAAATAAATAAACCACAAGATGTACCAAAATAAATAAACCACAAGATGTACCAAAATAAATAAACCACAAGATGTACCAAAATAAATAAACCACAAGATGTACCAAAATAAATAAACCACAAGATGTACCAAAATAAATAAACCACAAGATGTACCAAAATAAATAAACCATCTCATTAAATAGTACTTTGCAATTTCCTTATCCAAATTATATGTATCACTATATATAATATATACATGTATCACTATATAAAATATATATCACTATATATATCACCATTCATATGTTTTTATATAGTGGGTATCACTATATATAATATATACATGTATAAATGAAGTGTACGAATGGTATATAATACCGACAAGATGAGATTAAGACACATGTGCAACATCTGGGTATCTTTATTGTAGACGTTTCGCCATCCATGCCCTCGTCTGCTACACCTGACGTTACTATATAAGCGCCAGGATCCTTTCTTCTGCTTCAGAATCTACACGACTACGGTGCTCTTCGCACCTACTCCTAGGTTGAGGGACTGATTACCTCATCTTCTGTATATAGTTCTACTGTCTTCAAGTTATGTCCTAGAATTTGTATTGATAAAGCCACTGGATGGCGAAACGTCTACAATAAAGATACCCAGATGTTGCACATGTGTCAATCTCATGTATAAATGAATAAACAGGAAGGTGGACAGGCACTGCTGTGTCATTGGCTACCGTCTGAACCCCTGCAAATCATCACTATTATTACTACTAATAATAAAACTAAAACTAATAAAAACAAAGCAATATTGTTTGTTTTACTATGCAACTTCGATATTTCAAAAAAAGACTCAAGAATGGTCTTTAAAGAGGATCTGATATTAAAGGCATTTTTTTTTTACTTTTCCATTTTAATTTCTAAGATACACTGGGCTAAAAAAAAAAGTTAAATGGATCTAAATACATTCACCTAGGAGACTGTTCCTCTCCCTAGACGCTGATCACTTCAAATTACATGGTCTAAGGTCTCAGGTGTAGTCAGTTGTGGTTGCAGGGGTCGAGTCACAGTTCCTGGCACCGTCTTCAATAAAAGGGTGCTTCAGGTCAATCCTTTCGTGGTCATTTCCCTCAAGTTGATGAAACTCATTTGTGATTATTCAACTTTATTGTGCGAGTGATTATTCAACTTTATTGTGCGAGTGATTATTCAACTTTATTGTGTGAGTGATTATTCAATTTTATTGTGCGAGCAATTATTCAACTTTATTGTGCCAGTGATTATTCAAATTTATTGTGCCAGTGATTATTCAGCTTTATTGTGCGAGTGATTATTCAACTTTATTGTACGAGTGATTATTCAAGCTAAACTTCTGATTCTTTAAATAATTGATAATATATAGTAGACTTACAACATTCAAACGAGTCTAAGTTTTTTTGGACTGACTTACAAACGAGTTGTTTGAACAGATATAAATGTTTTACGTGTGATAAAACAAGACTTACACATCTTATAAACCCTCGTCTTTATTTTCATTATTGATGTAGCAGGACACGAAGTTTTCTTCCCCTGACTTCAAAAGTAACCCTCCTGAATGTTACTGATCTCCATAATTATTATAATCATAACTGAGCACAATAATGATCTCTAAATATGCAGATGATTTTTTATACCAAGTAAACCTTATTATATCTCGAGAACCAATTGAATATTTCCAAATTGTGTGACGTTTTTGCACTTCAAAGAAATGAGCTGCACTTCCCTTCCACGAATTAAACCTGATTTTTTTCCTCTTCCCAGCCAGTGCTCCCCCATGTTTAACCCTTCTACGTGTAGCTAATAATAATCATCATCATCATGGGACTGTTGTTGAATCTTGTAGCTGCGAAGGAGCGTTCAGTGTTGTTGACATTTTTTTCAGTTAATAAACCTTGTGACCAAGTTCCTGGAGGTCTTTCCTGAGAGTGTTGGTCATGGAGTGTGTGAAGGCTCTGGTAGGCTTGCGGACGGCACCGAAGTCCAGACCCGTGAGGAGGGTGGTAGCTGTCTTGAGGCAGGACACTGTATAGGGTGCGTCATCTGAGGTAGAGAAAAACACGGGGTTAGTTCACTGTCAATGACCTGGAGAATAGTGTGTGTATGGGTGCTCACCTAGTTGTGGTTGCAGGGGTCGATTCACAGCTCCTGGCCTCGCCTCTTTACTGGTCGCTACTTGGTGTGTGTGTACTCACCTAGTTGAGGTTGCGGGGGTCGAGTCCGAGCTCCTGGTGTGTGTGTGTGTGTGTGTGTGTGTGTGTGTGTGTGTGTGTGTGTGTGTGTGTATGTGTGTGTGTGTGTGTGTGTGTGTGTGTGTGTGTGTGTGTGTGTGTGTGTGTGTGTGTGTGTGTGTGTGTGTGTGTGTGTGTATGTGGTGTACTCACCTATTTGTGGTTGTAGGGGTCGAGTTGCAGCTCCTGGTCCCGCCTCTTTGCTGGTGTGTGCTTGTGTGTACTCACCAATTCGTGCTTGCAGAGGTCGATACTGAGCTCCTGGCGCTCCTAAGCGCTGCATGATAATTTGCAGCTTTTCTCCGCCCATACTGTACTCTTTGTCCGGTCTGCTCTCTCATTCAAAGCACATGACCATGCTTTTGCTTGGGTTGAATTCGAGAATCCACTTGTTTGAGGTCTCCTGTTTTTCTTCTTCTCAGTTTTGCATCGTCAGCAAACAATGACACAAAGGACTCGATTCACTCTGGTACGTTAGGTCATACACGTATATGAGAAACAGTAGTGGTTCCAACACCGATTCTTGCGGAACTCCACCCGTTACTCTATAAAATTCGGATGTCTTACCCCCTACTGTTACTCTCAGCCTTTTGCCATTTAGGTACCTCTTGATCCACTGAAACAATCTGCCTTCTAATCACTGGAAATTGAAAACTCAGATGTGTAGGAAACATTTCCTTAGCCTCAGAGTCGTCAGGAAGTGGAACAATCTGGAAAATGAAGTAGTATAGGCAGGATCCACGCACAGCTTTAAGAAGAGGTACGATGAGGCACTCGGAGCCGGGAGCGAGAGTGGACCTAGTAGTGACCAAAGAGGCGGGGTCAGGAGCTGTGAATCGATCCCTGTAACCATAAATAGGTGAGTACACACACACACGACGCAGAAGCACAAGGATACAAATTCAACCTTACCGATTTCCGATACTCGATTACGCTACCTGCAACCCTAGATATTGGATTTTTTGACAGTTTGATTTGAGCCAGCGAATATATCTTGGACACGCGGCAAGGTGGTGGCTCCAGAATTTAGGTCAACCTTGACTTTGAAGAGAATCATTGAGGAAGTAAGAGGGTGGGAGGCAGTGAGAGGGTGGGAGGCAGTGAGAGGGTGGGAGGCAGTGTGGAGGTGGGAGGCAGTGTGAAGGTGGGAGGCAGTGCGGAGATGAGAGGTTGTGTGAAGGCTGGAAGCAGTGTGAGGTGAAAGACAGTGGGAGGTATTATAGAAGTCGCAAGCAGTGTGGTGGTGGAAGGCAGTGTGAAGGTGGAGGTGAAATAGTGAGGAGATTGGGGACAATGTGTAGGAGGGAGGCAGTATGGAGGTGCTTGGCGGCGCGTGAAGGAGAGACACAGTGTGGAGGTGGTTGGTTGTGTGTAGAGGCGAGAGGCAGTGTAGTGGTGGGAGGCAGTGTGGAAGTGGTTGGTTGTGTGTAGAGGCGAGAGGCAGTGTAGTGGTGGGAGGCAATGTGGAGGTGGGAGGCAGTGTAGTGGTGGGAGGCAGTGTAGTGGTGGGAGGCAGTGTAGTGGTGGGAGGCAGTGTAGTGGTGGGAGGCAGTGTAGTGGCGGGAGGCAGTGTAGTGGCGGGAGGCAGTGTAGTGGTGGTAGACAGTGTAGTGGTGGAAGGCAGTGTAGTGGTGGGAGGCAATGTAGTGGTGGGAGGCAGTGTAGTGATGGGAGGCAGTGTAGTGGTGGGAGGCAGTGTAGTGGTGGTAGGCAGTGTAGTGGTGGGAGGCAGTGTAGTGGTGGGAGGCAGTGTAGTGGTGGGAGGCAGTGTAGTGATGGGAGGCAGTGTAGTGGTGGGAGGCAGTGTAGTGGTGGTAGGCAGTGTAGTGGTGGGAGGCAGTGTAGTGGTGGGAGGCAGTGTAGTGGTGGGAGGCAGTGTAGTGGTGGGAGGCAGTGTAGTGGGGGGGAGGCAGTGTAGTGGTTGGCGGCAGTGTAGTGGTGGGAGGCAGTGTAGTGGTGGTAGGCAGTGTAGTGGTGGTAGGCAGTGTAGTGGTGGGAGGCAGTGTAGTGGTGGGAGGCAGTGTAGTGGTGGTAGGCAGTGTAGTGGTGGTAGGCAGTGTAGTGGTGGGAGGCAGTGTAGTGGTGGGAGGCAGTGTAGTTGTGGGAGGCAGTGTAGTGGTGGGAGGCAGTGTAGTGGTGGGAGGCAGTGTAGTGGTGGGAGGCAGTGTAGTGGTGGTAGGCAGTGTAGTGGGGGTAGGCAGTGTAGTGGTGGGAGGCAGTATAGTGGTGGGAGGCAGTGTAGTGGTGGGAGGCAGTGTAGTGGTGGGAGGCAGTGTAGTGGTGGGAGGCAGTGTAGTGGTGGGAGGCAGTGTAGTGGTGGGAGGCAGTGTAGTGGTGGGAGGCAGTGTAGTGGTGGTAGGCAGTGTAGTGGTGGGAGGCAGTGTAGTGGTGGGAGGCAGTGTAGTGGTGGTAGGCAGTGTAGTGGTGGGAGGCAGTGTAGTGGTGGTAGGCAGTGTAGTGGTGGGAGGCAGTGTAGTGGTGGGAGGCAGTGTAGTGGTGGGAGGCAGTGTAGTGGTGGTAGGCAGTGTAGTGGTGGGAGGCAGTGTAGTGGTGGGAGGCAGTGTAGTGGTGGTAGGCAGTGTAGTGGTGGGAGGCAGTGTAGTGGTGGTAGGCAGTGTAGTGGTGGGAGGCAGTGTAGTGGTGGTAGGCAGTGTAGTGGTGGGAGGCAGTGTAGTGGTGGGAGGCAGTGTAGTGGTGGGAGGCAGTGTAGTGGTGGGAGGCAGTGTAGTGGTGGGAGGCAGTGTAGTGGTGGGAGGCAGTGTAGTGGTGGGAGGCAGTGTAGTGGTTGGAGGCAGTGTAGTGGTGGGAGGCAGTGTAGTGGTGGGAGGCAGTGTAGTGGTGGGAGGCAGTGTGGAGGTGGGAGGCAGTGTAGTGGTGGGAGGCAGTGTGGAGGTGGGAGGCAGTGTGGAGGTGGGAGGCAGTGTGGAGGTGGGAGGCAGTGTGGAGGTGGGAGGCAGTGTGGAGGTGGGAGGCAGTGTGGAGGTGGGAGGCAGTGTGGAGGTGGGAGGCAGTGTGGAGGTGGGAGGCAGTGTGGAGGTGGGAGGCAGTGTGGAGGTGGGAGGCAGTGTGGAGGTGGGAGGCAGTGTAGTGGTGGGAGGCAGTGTAGTGGTGGGAGGCAGTGTGGAGGTGGGAGGCAGTGTGGAGGTGGGAGGCAGTGTGGAGGTGGGAGGCAGTGTGGAGGTGGGAGGCAGTGTGGAGGTGGGATACATGGAATTCTGATGGCCCAGTAAAGCTAGATTATCGCTCATTCCTCTAATGTAATTCGCGTTTATTTGCTGTTCTCGTTGTCTTCGATGTTTTTGTCGTTGCTGATTTTGTTGTTTTTGTTTTTGGTGTTGCTGTTGTTTTAGTTTATGTTCTTGTTGTTTTCATTGTTTTGTTGCTGTTGTTAATGTTGTCGTTGTTAATGTTGCTGTTGTTGTTGTCGTCGTCGTCCCAAACGAACGTACTTGAGCTCCGCCAGAAAAAAATATTACATAGACACAGAATAAATAAAAGTATTAAGACTGCGTACTCTTGGATTTTAGAAGCTGTTTAATAAAGCAAAACGTAATGAAGGAGAACGTCTCGCCATTCATAAGAGAATATTTGAATAAAATGGAAGAAGGGTTTGCTATGGGGGATGAAGAATCAAGATGGGTGAGAGTTACCAGTGGAGTTTCTCAGTGATTTGTGTTGGGCCTCATATTACTTTCATAAACATTATCTCTCAGTCCACAGCAGGATTCGAACCGGCAAGCAGTACTCTGATGTCCAGTGTGTAGATTCGACTCCTGCTGTAAACCGAGAGGCAATGTTTATAAATAATTTTTCCCGTTTGCGAATTGTTAAGCATTGCTTCTCATATATGGCCTATTTATTTGGATTAACTCATGTACGTGCTTGTTCATGGTGCTAAATTAATTAGGAAAACTGTAGATAATAATAGAAAACTGCAGGTAGACTTAATCAGGTATCAGGAGAGAGCGAATGAATTCATACCAGAGTTTACCTTGACCAAAAAATGCAGAAACATATGGTACAATACACAGATAACCCGCACACAGGAGAGAGAGAGGCTTACGACGACGTTTCGGTGTGACTTTGTAAATGGTCCAAGTGGACCAAAAAGTCGTCGTAAGCTTCTTTCTCTCCTATTTACGGGTTATTTGTGTATTATTCCGGTCACGGTATTGTGTTTTTTTGTTCTTGTGGTGTTAGGAATGATGGGGAACCAACATTCCTAAGACAAATACCTTTCTTTACGTTTATATAATCAAAACCATTCACCTTAATTCACATTCATACAGTAAAAACCATTCACCTCACTTATCATTAATGCGGTCCAAAACGTACACCGAAACCAGCATTCATACAGCAAAAATCATATACCTTAATTAACATTCACGCAGTTAAAAAAACATATGCCATAACTAACATTCATACACTAAAACTCAAACACTAATTAACATTACATAGCCCTGACAACTTCTCGACCCACCTGACCTATAAAGAAAAACTGTTAACCTCTGATCCAGTCTGGCCTACATTGCCACTGGTGACTCAGCCTTCAGTTTCCCACGAAAAAATGAGGCTGTGGGATCCCGAAAACTGTGACTGTTCCTAATTCGTGAAGGTATCCTTAATGCGATTTCGTGGAGTCATAAACAGGAGCGAGAGAATGCCAGACGGCAGATATATCTTGCTTATTGTTCTTGTGTCTGTGGTGGCAGACAATTACGTTTCTTGCAGGGAGGGAGTGAAGGAGGAACGAGTGAGAGGCAGAAAAAAGGAGGAAGGAAAATAGGGTGGTATAGAGAGGAGGTGGGAGGGAGGAAACTAGGCCTTTATAAATAGTATCATGTGCTTGTAGAAATAAAGATTATTATTATTATTATTATTATTATTATTATTATTATTATTATTATTATTATTATTATTATTAAGGTAGAGAGTGGGTTAGAGAGGAGAGTGGGAAGGAAGGAAGTCAGGAAAAGAAGTTTTAGGAGGAAGATGGGAAGATAGATGTGAGGGAGAGAGAACGAAGGGGAAAGGGAGGTAGATGGAAGGGAGGACAGCAACAGGTAGCAAACGATCAGGCTAAATGTTATATCATTATAAAGAGAAATATAAGCATTCCCCAGAAAATTAATTACGTTGTGTACCTTCTCGCCATAAGAGTTACAACTGGGCATTATATGATAAGTATTTTGAGAAATACGTATCGGTTGTAATATAATAGCCTGTTGGTATTTTCTCTCTCTCTCTCTCTCTCTCTCTCTCTCTCTCTCTCTCTCTCTCTCTCTCTCTCTCTCTCTCTCTCTCTCTCTCTCTCTCTCACACACACACACAAACACACCTTGAGCAAAACATTGTGGTAATTAAAAGTTTTTCGTGTAATCCATATTAGTCGGTACTCAGCAGTAAAGCCACTAAGTTAAGTCGATAATAAGAATGTCAGCTGACCTGGGTACGAAGATATTAGAGGAATGAAGGAAGTTAGGTATCCCACCACAGTTTACCTGACAGTACACACAATGCGACCACGTTACAGGGATGAAGGGAGGTATCCCACCCCAGGTTACCCAACAGAACACATAGTATGACCACATCAGAGGAATGAAAAGAGGTATCCCACCCAGTATACCTAACAGTACAGAGATAACGACCACATCAAAGGAATCAAGAGAAGCATCCCTTCCCAGTATGCTTAACAGTACACGCAGTACCACTATATTAGATAAATTAGAAGAGATATCCCACCCCAGTATACTTAACAGTATACACGGTGCGAGCACCTTAAAAGAATTGTATACCTAACAGTGTACAGTAACACCACATAGGAGGGATTAAGGGAGGTATCCCACTCCAGCATACCCAACAGTGTACACAGTAACACCACATAGGAGGGATTAAGGGAGGTATCCCACTCCAGCATACCTAACAGTGTACACAGTAACACCACATATAAGGAATTAAGGGAGGTATTCGACCCAGCATAACTAACAGTATATACGGTAACACCATATAGAAGGAATTAAGGGAGTTATCCCACCCAGCATAACTAACAATGCACACAGTGTGAACACAGAGGGAATAACTGAGGCAATATACCCCTACCTAGCTATCAGTAAACACAGTTAATACAATGTCAAACAAATACTCCCGTTGTTAATTTCTGCCCTGCATCACCCTTCCCTCTTGTTTATACTTTAACGACGCAGACAGGAAATAGCTTTAAAAATCATTTAAATAATGTCTTGCTTATATTAAAAATATACCTAAGCATTTACGTGTACTCTTTAGTATTCCATATTGTGGCGTATTTCCTCGGAATAAAACAAGTGTGCATTTGCTGGCTTTCGAACGCTTGTGAGTTAACGCAATGATGTGCGCACACCTCGAGTATTGTGTTTCACCGTGGAACCATTACTCAGTAAAATGACCCATTATCTCCATTCTTTTAAAGACTTTAAATATTTTTGGTTATTGCAACAAACTCTCCAAAACAGTCCCACTAAAACTATCTTTTCTTACAAACATCCCATTTTAAATAATGAATTTCGAAACCCCTGCCAAACCTCTAGCCCCTCATCCACTGCCCATCCGACGATCCACCATCCTTGGTCCTCACCTCACCCTGTCAAAAGTACACCTCCAGTGCTCCTGTCAACACCTCCACCTCTCCTCTCCCACTTACGACTGAAAAATCACACTATCTCACTTTTCCCTTCCTCTTCCGTCAAAAAAATATCAAAGAGAAAAAAGATTGAAAGTAAAATAGCATCTATAAAAGAGAGAAACTGCAGCTCGCCTCGCAGCCTCCCTAAAGGTCTCAGTTTTCCTGCTCCTTACTGACCCTTTATCTTCGTCGCCTCAGCTGAATACACAAGCCTGACTCTCTCTCAGATCCTGTGCGGCTTAGAGGCGCACGAAGGGAAGCGGAAGCGGTAAGGGAAGCGGGGTTAGGGAAGAAAAAGGGTGAGGGGATAGTAAAGGCTGGAGAGAGTTAGGGACAGTGTAGGGGGTAGGGGGACCAGAAGGTTAAGGAAATGGAAGGGGTAAACGAATGGGAGGGTAAGGGATCTGGGAAAAAATGGGAGAGGGATGATCATGTACGAGAGATAAGGAGGTGGACAAAATGACAGAAGAGGCGGAAACAAACATAGGGGGTAAATGACTGTAGAACAGAATGAAAGAAGGGAGGAAGGAGATAAGGAAAACAATAAAGGGAGAGTGCAACAGTGGAAGAGAATAACAGTGAAATGAAAACACTGACTGTAGATTGGAAATATCTGAGTGTGAGCATCACATACATGTTATCTGGCCAGAGGTGTGAGCAACCCACAGAATATCAGCGGTATATGCAAAGTCAGTGAATCTCAGAATTACCTTCACAGACTCTAGAAACGATTCCCTGGGCTCTGCACACGACACAGAGTACATGGCACTAACATCAACCCATACCAGATCATGTATATTCAGAATGTCCAGCAGTCTGCAACATAGCTAGTCAAGTAACTCCGGAGAACGAGCCATGAAAAGAGAATACAGTAAATAAACATGACAACTCAATAAAGAGTTCAATAAAGGTTCAAGGAAGATATGAATGCGACTCTCTCTGGATAAGAACGTGGCACACTCCATACAAAGCTTCAAGAGTAGTATAAAGCCGCATAAAATACCAGGCACTAAACACGCAGGTACCTTGTGTGTTAGGTAACAGAGCCAGGAGAAGGAAGGTTGTAAAAAACTATAACAAAAAATTAATTGGAAATGGATAAAATACAGAGAGCGAGACTCCTGCTCACTGCTGTATAGATGCACTTCCGTTCAGGCTCAGTCCTGTAGACTAACTTTACCAAGCCACTATGACGCAGGCACAGAAACTCTACGAGAAAGAAAGACTATCTTTAATTAGAGTGTCGATAGTGTCCTGTGAAAGACTAATCAGGGAAACTAGAAAAAGAGAAAGGTTCAGTGAAATTAATAATGTATCCAGCGATACGAAATACTGTAAATACGACCAGTTGGGGTTAACAACTATCAATTCTATGCTTGATAATGTTGATATAAGATTAAAGACGACAGAATCTCAAAAGATTAGTTCTTGGGAATGACGTCTCCCACAAAAAAAAATACAGATAATAAAAATTATTAGTAAATTCCGACAAGACAACGAATAAATTGTACAAACCTACAACTAGAAGGATGATGGAATTGAAGTAGGTAAATATCCATAAAATAAATGGAAGAAGAAAAAACAGTCGACATACAGAGTATACACTGAATGATGAAGTATAGAATGTATAATAATATTATTTTTTTATTAGCACATCGGCCGTTTCCCACCAAGGCAGGGTGGCTTGAAAAGGAAAAAAAATCACCATCATTCGTTCCATCACTGTCTTGCCAGAGGTATGCTTACACTACAGTTATAAAACTACAACATTAACACCCCTCCTTTCTATTAATAATAATAATAATAATAATAATAATAGTAATAACAACAACAATAATAATAATAATAATAATAATAATAGTAATAACAATAATAATAATAATAATAATAATAATAATAATAATAATAATAATAATAACAATAATAATGATAATAATCTTTATTTCTACAGGTACATGACACAACGTATACAGACGTAGGTGACATCAATGGCATATCGCGTAGTGACAGAGAGACAGAGAGACAGACACAAGAGTGTCAGGGGAAGATCACACAAACGCTGCGAAAAATTCTCTTGCATAGCACAATGGGAAAAAATCAAAATTATATTGTGATGTATCGTGAAATACTAGAAAAACCAGCTCACTATATATGTTAAAACTATATGTATAATTGTAGTGTGGTGTCGGCGCCTAAACAAAGCAAGCACATATAAAACTAAAAATATAAGCAAAATATACTAAATATATACAGCAAAATTGCCTCTATAGTTAAAAAAAATGGATTACAATGATAAAAAAAAAATCACTGAAGGGGCCTTCGTTAATTGGTAATGGGAAAATGGGAGACGAAATCATTACACAAAATAAATAAATACGATTTACATCTCTGGGAAATATAAACAGGGAAAAATAAAAAGCCACAATTGTAATAAGGGGAAACAGTGAGGGTGGAAGTCTTCAAAAATAATTTACTTTGCAATGTGATTGACTGCAAGAAAGGGATCAATGGAGGTAGTCTGTGGCACGAAGGATCCAAGAGGAGGAAGTGTGTGGTATAAGGGTTCCAAGAGGAGCTAGGGTGAGCTACAAGGGTTCCAAGAGGAGTTAGGATGATCTACAAACGTTCCAAGAGGAGCTAGGGTGAGCTACAAGGGTTCCAAGTGGAGCTAGGGTGAGCTACAAGGGTTCCAAGAGGAGCTAGGGTGAGCTACAAGGGTTCCAAGAGGAGCTAGAGTGTCCTACAAAGGTTCCAAAGGAAGTTAGAGTGAGCCACAAGGGATCTGTTACAATCACTTGAACCTTTAAATAACTCTTAGAACAAACAACACGCAACTGAACAAGAATAGCAGTGCTCTATTAACTTCCTTTAACTTCAGGTAAACAACAACAGCAAATAATTACACGGGCAGATAGCTTGTTTAGGATGTAGACTCGACATTTACACTGTCAGAGGAGGCAAGAGAGATTCGTGACTCACTGGCATTCAACATGGTATCAAAACATGTTGAGATGATCCCCTGCGCCTCGATGGCCCCTGCTGCATCTCCAGCTTCCATGAGGGCGAACACTTGACTACCATGCTGAGGCAGGAAGTTGAAACCGGAGTTCACGGCGCAGGTGAAGCCCACGCTAAGAGCTTCTTGAAGAGTCTGTGTGTGAAACGTTTATTATTAATTATTATATTTACGTGTAACGTTGAACTCTTAATGTAGTGGAGGATCGATCAGAAGCTACATGACTTCATTTTACGTAATCTACGCGAGTACTTTACTGTGATTTCTTTCGCATGAGTATCAGTACCAGTATGTTTCATGTGTCAGTAACTGGAAATCGGCATTAAATAAGAATAAATAATAGGTAAGGCTAACCAAAAGTACATAAATATATTTGCATACATGAGTAAACCGCATCATCTCACTCGACTTCCAGAGAATAAGTACCTAGTGAATTACCCAATTCTACAACTCGAGTAAAGCGAACCAGTTTGCCTTGGTCTTTGAATGATTATATTCATTTTTCAACAGAGAATCGATTGAAGAAGATCTATTCGCTTCTCACTTCGTTCCACCGTTCTGGAATGCACCTGCTGGATAGCCAAGACCATCCTCCTTTCAACGCTTTTTTAGTAATGCTCTAACAAATCTGCCTGGATCTTAGTGAACGGAGGGTCGAGCCTCACTCTTACCTTGCACTGAATGACACACATGAGGTTGGTAGGACGAACAAAAGTCAAAATGCTATGGCTGGAAACATATGTACATCACACTTTGGAAACGAAGCTTCAGACAACGTTTCGGTCTATTTCGAACCATTATCAAGTCACAACTCGACAATGATGAGCCGGATAATGGTGAAACGGATCGGAAGGTCCTTTACAGGTTCCTCTCCAATGTGTGGTTTATTTCTTAACTAGGTTAGTATTTCATATAGTATTAATTACAACAACAACAACAACAACAAACAACAACAACAACAACAACAACAACAACAAACAACAACAACAACAAAAACAACAACAACAACGACAACAACAATAATAATAATAATAATAATAATAATAATAATAATAATAATAATAATAATAATAATAATAATAACAATAACAACAACAATAATCTCTTACAAGTTTCCCATCTGCCCTACATTTATAGTCTCTCCATCAACCTTTGTTTCTCTGTACTTTCTATATGGCCAAACCATTTCAGTTCTAGTTGTGTTGCCTGAGCGGCTAATTTATTATCAATCTGTAAGAGGCTGCGCAAAAATCATAATTACAGATGTCACAATGGGAGTTTGTCACACCCCACTAAGCATTATTATATCACAAAAAAAAGAAATATCTGTATTAGTCATTTTATATTTTACGAATACTTCACATACAGTAGTTAATGTACAAAATACTGTATGGAATTCAATCTCAAAAAAAAAATTATTTCTTATTACCACTAAAAAATCAGTCATAACTAGGTTATAAAAAAAACGTTCAATTATTTGGTGGATGAAAAAATGTGGAAACTACCTCATGATTTCAGATATTTTATCATTAACAAAAGAAGAGTTTTCCACGGAGGTGTTTCTGAAAGGTTGCATGTTTGGACACTTGAAGTTGATGTTAGTGACACTTGATGTCACTAACATCAACCTTACTGTCAGAAATACGTATAGCCTAGCCTTAATCTAGCAGGAACAACATCTTGCAGTCTAGTGACCTGGTTACTTTCTTTATGCTTATGTTTAACTTAACATGTCTCATTATGAGGGATAATGGACCTGCTAGTTCCTATCTGTACTCTTCTACTTTCTTCAACTTTGTTTGCTAGTTTCTGACAATGTTTCGAAAACTTCTGTTTGAAAAATCACAATTATACTCAACATTATCTACATTTAATACCAATTGAGCCAATTCATCAACTTTGCCACGCTCCTGGAGGCCTATGTGAGAAGGAATCTACAAAAGCTTCAGTGTAATCCCTCAACAGTTTGTATATATCTCTGTGCTAAGCTTCATACACAAGCTTGCTGCTTTCAGGTCTCAGGCTATTTAGAACAAGTAATGAGGAGAGTCATGAATAAATTATTTACTGCCCTTAATGCTGTCTTTTCCTGTCTTTCGTCTCAACAAGCCCTCTTCTGTTCTCCAGGTTGTCTTTCATGCCACCCGGAGAACGAAAAAAAAAAAAAACAACGAACTGAAGAGAGAATATGAGATACAGGGGAAGTTACCGTAAATTATCGTGGCCGTTTACTAGCCATTATATTAGCAATTAAACACGCAGAACAATGCCTTTGCAATTAATGTTCAGCCGTTGGTGGAAATTTGATTTATGTCGTTAGCAAGTGCACTGAACCCAGTTGAGACTATCCTTTCCTTCTCTCTCTCTCTCTCTCTCTCTCTCTCTCTCTCTCTCTCTCTCTCTCTCTCTCTCTCTCTCTCTCTCTCTCTCTCTCTCTCTCTCTCTCTCTCTCTCTCTCTCTCTTGTCACTAGCAACCATTAATAAACATACACTACCACATACACAAAAATACCACATAACACACGATAACATACACAACACGACAACACCACATTCAGAATAACACCACATTCACGATAACACCGCATTCACGATAACACCACATTTACGATAACACCATATAACACACGGTAACACCACATAACACAAGATAACACCACAGCAACAGCCGAAATATACATGAACACAAGTCATCAAGAAACTTCAAATGGCAGTTTAAATATACAAAAGAAAAAGGTCAGTTTTAATGTCAACAATACAAGGGTTTTAATAGTTAAGTTTACATAGCAGAGTTAAAAAGGCGGAGTTAAAAAGGTAAATTTCGTTAAAGGGAGTTTAATATCATAGTTAAATGGCTTGGTTTCAATAACGAGGTTAAGAATAATTGCGTGAATGATGGAGTTAAATGTCTGAGAACAAAAAGGCACAATACCGTGAGTGGAACAGTACATAAATAACCCGCGCATTAGGAGAGAGAGAGGAGCTTACGACGACGTTTCGGTCCAACTTGGACCATTTACAAATGAATATTAAAATGGTATACAGTACCGACAGGTTGGTATACCATTAAGGTGGTCAGTCTCTGAGGGACTGACCACCTCAAAACTACGTTTTCAAGGATGATGGACTGATTGCATCGCATCTCTATTGTTTCTGCCAACTTTTCTATACTCGACTGAAGAAGCCTACTGTGTAGGCGAAACGTTTTGGAATACAGATACCTAACTTTTACAAATGTGTCTCACTTACCTACCATTTACCAAGTCTGACCGAAGCGTCGTCGTAAGCTACTGCCTCCCATGTGCTGGTTACTTGTGTAAATGTCTGAGGTTTTAATATTGGGGGTAAACACGATGGTCCGAACTTTGTAAAAGGGTTAAATATCGTAGAGTAAGAGGAGGAGTTAAATTCTTGAGGTTAAAACGTGGCATTAGATAGAGTGGTTTAAACCCAGTGAAGGATGAAGGTGAATAAGTTAGTGTAAATATCGGGATTAAATGTCACAGCTTGAAGGACGGTGTTAAATGCTTGAGGTTTAATGATAGTTTTAAGTGTAAACACAACATTGGGAAAATCAGAAAAAAACCGAGACGTTTTGTTTTACAGCGATGCTACCCCTTAACGGGTTTAACAAATAAATACAGTGAGAGTAAAGGTGCAGTTCCTGGGGGACTGATTAAAAAAAAACTATTTTGAAAAAAAAAAACGAAAATTTTTTGACATTTCTTCTTAAAATTCTCTTACGTGTGAGAATTGTTTTAGTTTTAAGAATATTATATTCTCACAATTATAAGTATTTTATAGGTAATTGAAAATAATGATTGTTCATACAACTGAAGACAGGAGCAGCACCACTACTGACAGCCTCAGTGGTCAACCCTGGCTATGACAGCAGCAGCAGCATCACTGACAGCCTCAGTGGTCAACCACGGCCATGATAGCAGCAGCACCACTACTGACAGCCTCAGTGGTCAACCCTGGCTATGACAGCAGCAGCACCATCACTGACAGCCTCAGTGGTCAACCCTAGCTATGACAGCAGCAGCAGCATCACTGACAGCCTCAGTGGTCAACCCTGGCTATGACAGCAGCAGCAGCTCACTGCAGCCTCAGGTCAACCCTGGCTATAACAGCAGCAGCAGCATCACTGACAGCCTCAGTGGTAACCTGGCTATGACAGAGCAGCAAGGCATCACTAGACAGCCTCAGTGGTCACCCTAGCTATGACAGCAGCAGCAGCATCACTGACAGCCTCAGTGGTCAACCCTGGCTATAACAGCAGCAGCAGCATCAATGACAGCCTCAGTGGTCAACCCTGGCTTCAGTAAACCTGGGGTCTCGAGCTCCTACTACATCTCTCAAGCGTTCGGGAACAATCTTCTTGACTAATGCACTGGAAGCCAAAGACAAAGACAGAAAAGCAGATAAAGCAACATGCGTTGCTTTGCGCACCCCTATACTTCCCAGTCGCACTGGGAGGGTTGTCTGATCCCATTGCTGATCCTCTAGTGACAGGTTCAGTGCCTTCTTAAGGGTTGACCTCAGGTGTGCGTCATATTCGTCGAGTGTTGGGTTGTCAAAAGAGGGTGCACATCTCAGGAAGTGAGTCTTGGAATAGTAATTCACCTTGTGAGGAGATACAGAGCATCATGGGCATCAAGATTGCTTATTCTCTCCTCCATTCTCATCAGGTCGTTCAATTTGTCCTTGAGGACTGTGTCGATGGCCTGGTGACCCAGCGGTGCTCCCAAGAGGGTACTGTTGGAAGGAGTGGTAGTAGAGACTTCTGGGAGGATTCTTCGCACAGCATTGATTATTTCCTGGTTTGCTGTGATGATTTCACACTTGGAGGGATTGAGGATGAGTCCCAAGTCTTCTCCCTGTGTTTTCACCAGTTGTAGGTCCCCTACCAGGGACTCTTCAGTACCTGCCAGAGTACCATTATCCAGGTACTAGATGTTGAGCTCGCTGCGTAGGCTGGAAGTTAGTTCTCTTACTGCCAAGCAGAAGAGAAGTGGAGCTAGTGGGTCACCCTGCTGAAGACCTTCTGATGAGAGAATTTCATGTTCTCCAAACAAAAGAATTGAGGGTTTGCTGTAGCCGGCTGAAATGAAGGGAAAAAGACTGGGGAAGCGATCCCGAACAGCTGGCAAGACAGCGCCTCTCTTCACCGTATTAAAGGCATTTCTAAAATCAAGTTTGACTACGGCCTTGTCTTCTGGTAGGCCCCTGATGTAGGCCCTTGCCGCATGAGCTGCAGCTTCACTGCCTTGAGAGACCCCAAAGCCCAGTTGGTGTGGCTTGAGTAAACTGGCAGTTTCTTGGGGAATGTTTCTTACTGCTGCTTTGGCAACGAAACGGCGAAGAGTGTTTCCAACCGCAATGGGTCTGATTCCCCATCCTTCTTCTTCAACGCACACAGTGAGGCTCCAAAAGAGAAAGGTTTAATTTCTTCTGGGATTCGCCCAGCCAGGCAGTTGTTGAGAAGAATTGATGCAGATGCACCGAGTACTGGATTTACCATCTCTTTGAGGTGCTGAGGTCGAATTCCAGTGTAACCTCCTGCAGATCCTGCAGGAAATGACACAATCGCCTTATAGACTTCCGATTCTGGCAAAAATTAATTGTTCAGTGATGGGGTCTTCCTCAGGGTTGTTGTTGATGGCTATAGTGTCCCTGGTTGGATGCTTGTCTCTTAGTGCTTGGGCTGTGGTCTCATCTTTGGGGGCTACAGTGTCGTCACTTGTAATTATTCGGATTGCTACCACTGTGTTACCTTCTTCGATTTTTTTGCTAACCTGTGCGCAAATTTTCTCGTTTTCAGTGGAACTTTTCTTGGGTCTACCTTTGTGATTCCTGCGATGATGGGGCAGAGGGACACAATTATCCGTTCTTGGGTAGTTGCGCACTGCCTTGATAACTGACTTGGTTAGCAGTTTGCCTCGTCTCTCAGGAACTGCAAGACAGACATTGCCGAACAGGAGTAGGTTGCGCCATGCTTGGATGGTGCCTCGGGCTTCTAGGTTGGTGGAACCTCCATTCACCTGCTTAAGAAGGTCTGTGAATTTCCCTGCTGCATATGGGCGAGTCGCTTTAGGGATGTGGGATAGGGTACTGTTAGCAGTGGATTTGAATGCCAACAGAAGGCTATCGCAAGTGAGGAGGTTGCCATTGGAATTGTCATCTGCCTGTGGAGGCTGTGGGCTGCTCTCTGCTGGGGGCATATGTGATCCCGCACACCCATTGTGTGCACGAATGCGACCATCCCTGTTGCGTGCTCGAAACTCTCCGCACACCTGACATGTGCCTCTTCTT
Organism: Cherax quadricarinatus; assembly: GCF_026875155.1. NCBI lineage: Eukaryota > Metazoa > Arthropoda > Malacostraca > Decapoda > Parastacidae > Cherax > Cherax quadricarinatus. The sequence continues at coordinate 67,919,256 of NC_069406.1, forward strand.
TCATTGTTGGGTACACTGTTTCCCTGGCTTTGTGGCTGGCTGGCTTCATCATCTGCCATACCTCAAACTGTGTGGTAAGCCCAGGCTGAAGGGAAAATGGTGCATGGCACATACCGCATGTAGTTCATGGTGGTGGTGGGGGGAGGAGAGGGGTCTCCCCTCCTTGTGGTGGGCGGTGGAGGAAAGGGAGGAGTGGAAGATGTGTGATGAGGAGGAGTAGGGCACTCACTCCCTCCCAGGACAATATATATATATATATATATATAATATATATATATATATATATATATTATATATATATATATATATATATATATATATATATATATATATATATATATATTATATATATATATATATATATATATATATATATATATATTAAATCTGGAAATGAAATACCTCGGGAAAAAGTGGGTTGTGTCACTGCAAGGAATCAAAGGCAACGTTGCTTAAAATAGACGTCTTACCCAGCCCAGGGAGAGACGGACGCCACACTGGTCCAAGGTCCACCCAGTTGTTAACTGCAGTTTTTGGTTGCTCTTATTGAGGATGCTGCTGAGGTGTGTTGATAGTGAGGGGGTGTTGATGGTGAGCGGTGATGGTGAGCGGTGTTGATGGTGAGAGGGTGTTGATGGTGAGCGGTGATGGTGAGCGGTGTTGATGGTGAGGGGTGTTTATGGTGAGGGGTGTTGATGGTGAGGGGTGTTTATGGTGAGAGGTGTTGATGGTGAGGGATGTTGATGGTGAGATGTGTGGGGAGGTGTGTGCGTTGTTTCTTGTTCTTCCATGCTAACTGTAAATGTTTACACACACACACACACACACACACACACACACACACACACACACACACACACACAGTAGTAGTAGTAGCATAGTAGTAGAAGCTCAGTAGTAGTAGTAGTAGCAGAAGTAGTAGAAGTAGTAGTAGTAGTAGTAGAAGTACAAGTAGTAGTAGTAGTAGTAGTAGTAGTAGCAGTAGTAGTAGTAGTAGTAGTAGTAGTAGTAGTGTGGTGGTGGTGGTGGAAGTAGGGTTGATACATTGTTTTAAAAATATTTATAACAAAACCCACGAAACATAAAAGCAAGCGGACAATTAAGATGCAGGGCCAGGAGCTGAGACTCGACCAGTGTAGTCACAAACAGGTGAGTACACACTCTTGGGTCACAAGGGACCGGGAAGTAAGAGAACGAAAGATATATGAACGCACGATCCTCTCACTGGGAACATACATCACCTACCCTTACCTGCCCAGAAATATCGTATAAATCACTTTACGTCAATAATCCTCCGCCATGAAGCTACTAGCTGCCATTTTAGGCATTTCGACCAAAGCTTCGACACTTCTTCCATTACTGTCATTTATTTTAATTGAAAGCCATTCATTTTAGGAGGAAATGTTTACTGATAGGTTTCGCCTCATCACTGGCGCTACTGCCTCTGGATACAATATATTGTGTGGTATGCAAGGCGGCCCGGCTGGACCCGGCTTCACCCGGGCGGAAACACTTCTGAATAAAAACAGGCATCAGAGGAAATATATTTATTGTGTGTGTGTGTGTGTGTGTGTGTGTGTGTGTGTGTGTGTGTGTGTGTGTGTGGTGTGTGTGTGTGTGTGTGTGTGTGTGTAAATATTTAAGAGTAATGTGAAATGTTCAATGGTACAAAGGAACCAACACGAGAAAATAAAACACAAGAGGAGCACTGTATATTTCGATTCAAAATGATGACCCTCTTCAGTTATAGCTGCCTGGTAAACCAGGCTGTTGTAGCTGTCTGA
>NC_069406.1:67926039-67933539 GCF_026875155.1 Cherax quadricarinatus
GAGTCCACTAGCATAAAACATATTCTCATGTTTCATTATCCTGACGCACAGTGATGCTGTTTTATCATAGGAAATATTAAAAAACATCTCCTGACGTGGATATATGATGATCTACTCACTGGAGTGGATATATATATATATATATATATATTATATATATATATATATATATATATATATATATATATATATATATATATATATATATTTATATACTTCTACTTACACTTAGGTCACACTACACATACATGTAAACATTTATTTATACACATTCATCTGAGTTTTCTTTGATTTTATCTTAATAGTTCTTGGTCTTATTACTTTTCCTTTTATATCCATGGGGAAGTGGAATAAGAATCTTTCCTCCGTAAGCCATGCGTGTTGTAAAAGTCAACTAAAATGCCGGGAACAATGGGCTAGTAACCCCTTTTCCTGTAAAGATTACTAAAAAGAATAATAAGAAGAAATTTGTCAAAGTGGGAAGTCTGAATGTGCGTGGATGTTGTGCAAATGATAAGAAAGAGATGATTGTGGATGTTATGAATGAGAAGAAACTGGATGTCCTGGCTTTAAGTGAAACAAAGCTGAAGGGGGTGGGAGAGTTTCAGTGGAGGAATAAATGGGATTAGGTCAGGGGTTTCAAATAGAGTTAGAGCTAAAGAAGGAGTAGCAATAATGTTGAAGGATAAGCTATGGCAGGAAAAGAGGGACTATAAATGTATTAATTCAAGGATTATGTGGAGTAAAATAAGATTGGATGTGAAAAGTGGGTTATAATAGCGTGTATGCACCTGGAGAAGAGAGAAGTGTAGAGGAGAGAGAGATTTTGGGAAATGTTTAGTGAATGCGTGGGAGTTTTGAATCAAGTGTGAGAGTAATGGTGGTTGGGGATTTCAATGCTAAAGTGGGTAAAAATGTTATGGAGGGAGTAGTAGGTAAATTTGGGGTGCCAGGGGTAAATGTAAATGGGGAGCCTTTAATTGAGCTATGTGTAGAAAGAGATTTGGTAATAAGTAATACATATTTTATGAAAAAGAGGATAAATAAATATACAAGGTATGATGTAGCACGTAATGAAAGTAGTTTATTAGATTATGTATTGGTGGATAAAAGGTTGATGGGTAGGCTCCAGGTTGTACATGTTTATATAGGGGCAACTGATATATCGGATCATTATTTAGTTGTAGCTACAGTTAGAGTAAGAGGTAGATGGGAAAAGAGGAAGGTGGCAACAACAAGTAAGAGGGAGGTGAAAGTGTATAAACTAAGGGAGGAGGAAGTTCGGGCGAGATATAAGCGACTACTGGCAGAAAGGTGGGCTAGTGCAAAGATGGGTAGTGGGGGGGGGGGTTGAAGAGGGTTGGATGAGTTTTAAAAATGCAATATTAGAATGTGGGGCAGAAGTTTGTGGTTATAGGGAGGTGGGGAGCAGGAGGAAGAGGAGTGACTGGTGGAATGATGAAGTAAAGGGTGTGATAAAAGAGAAAAGGTAGCTTTGAAGAGGTTTTTTTACAAAATGCAGAATGTGTTATAAGAGGGAGTCAGGAGAGAAAAGAAGGAAGATGGTGGATGAGAAGTAAAAGAAGTGTGATAAGAAAGAAATAAGTAGTTTTGAGAGTTAACAAAGCTAGAAGTGTTCATAAAAACAGAGTAGGAGATAAAGAAAGGAGTAAGAGATGGGAGAGAGGCATGTCAAGAAACAGATGATGTAAAGCACTGTCAAGATATTGGTGAAGAAAAAATAAGGGGAATAAATTTGTGAGGGTGAGTTGAAACAGTTAAGAGAAGCTAGGGAAGTATGGACTTTTCGTTAAATACAGAGTAGGGGAGTTAGAGATGGGGAGAGGGAGTATTAGGTTATATGGCGAGAAAATTTGAGAACTTTAAAATTAAGCAGAAATAGCAGTAATTTCCTGCACTGGTCAGGGGGAGGTATATACCATTTTTAGGGAAGTGAAGAAGAGCAGAATGCATCAAGAGTTTGGTGGGTACGTGAGGCATTACGTAGAATGAAAGGGTTAAAGCATTGGAACTGATGGATATGACAGAAATGTTAGAAAGCGGGGGGATAATGTTGAGTGGTTTTACTTTATGTTTAATAAATGTATGATAGAGGGATAGGTACCTAGGATGTGGCGAGATGTTAGTCCCTTTATATAAAGGGAAAGGGGAAAAAGAGATTGAAAAAATTTAGAGAAATAAGTTTATGAGTATACCAGGAAAAGTACGGTAGGGTTATAATTGAAAGAATTACGAGTAAACAGAATGTAGGTTTGCGGATGTGATGCAAGGATGTTTCAGAGTGGTAGGGATGTTAATCAGTGTTTACATGAAGCATATATGTGAACAGTATTTAGATAAAGGGTAGGGAGTTATGCATTTATGGATTTAAATGGCATATGAATGTGGATGAGGAGCATGTGCAGATGTTGACAAGTTATAGGAATAGGTGGTAAAGTTATAAATTGCTAAAGAGTTTTTGAGGATGTGAGCCAGGTTGGGTGTGTAGAGAGAGGAGACTATTCCGTAAAAGTAGGTCTTAGACAGGGAAGTGTAATGTCCGGTTGTTTTAATTTATAGATGGGGTTGTAAAGGAGTAATGCTAGCTTCGAAGAGGGGTGTGGATTAAATTTTGGGGAATCAATTCAAAATGGAATATGGACACAGCTGACTTTTGCAGATGAACTGTGCTTATGGAGATTCTAAAGAAATTGCAAGGTTAGTGGATGATTTGGGAATGGGTAAAGTAAAAAGTGAAAGTGAACATAGAAAAGAGTAGGTGATGAGTGGTTTCAAATGATTTAGTAAAAAAAATGGATATAATTGGGGAGAAGGAGTATGGAAGAAGTGAATGTTTTCAGATACTTGGGAGTTGACGTGTGGCTGGCGATGGATTTATGACAGGATGCGGTTAACAAAATTGATGAGGGAAAAAAGTGGGGTGCGTTGAGGTATATGTGGAGTCAAAAATTTATTATGGAGGCAGAAGGGAATGTACTGAAGTTAGTGTACACACTCTTATATGGTGTGAGCTGGTGTAAATGCAGCAGCGAAGTCGTATGGAGCAGGTGGGGGAGATGGTCCTGTCTTAAGGGCAATGTGTGGTTAAATATATGCAGAAAGAAAACTTCGGAAGTGTGAAATTAGGAGAAGGTGGGTCGTATAAAGATTAGCAGAGGGAAAGAGGGTTTGTTGAGGTGGTTTGGTCATTTAGAAGAGGATGAGTCAAGTAGTTGACATGGAAGCATATAAATCTATAGGGAAGAAGGCGGGGTGGGTCGTCCTCAGAAGGGTTGAGAGAGGGGAAAGGGATTTGTGGCAAAGGGCTTGTCTTCCAGCAAGCGGCATGAGCCGTGTTAGATGGAGCGAATGGTGACGAATGGTACTTGGGACCTGACGTCATGTTGGAGTGATGAGCTGGGTATATTTTAGTGAAGGCTTCGGTAAACGTTATTTTCATATTGAGCGGACTTGAGTCCTGGAACAGGAGTACAATTGCCTGCACTTTAAGGAGGGGTTTGGGATATGCATTTGGAGGATATGTTGTTATCTTTATACGTATATGCTTTTTAACTGTTGTTTTGAGCACCCTGCAAAACAGTGATAATGTGGAGATGTGTGAAAGTATTGAATGATGATGAAGTATTTTCTTTTGGGGATTTTCTTTCTTTTTTGGTCACCTGCCTCGGTGGGAGATACGGCCGACTGATATTATATATATATATATATATATATATTATATATATATATATTAATATATATATATATATATATATAATATATATATATATATAATATATATTAAAATATATATATATAATGCCGAATAGGTAAAAGTTGCGTTTCTGGCTTAAATAGCAACGCTCTTTATGCAGAATAAGACATCCGAAAATTTGTGTATGCAACAATTTCGCAAAAATTATTCTAAACCTAACGAAAAAAATATTCATTGTTTTCGTTTACTATTGAATTATTGTAAACTTATCTAAAATATATTTAGAAGTTTTCTAAGGTTATTAATTTTTAAATTGCCATAAATGAAAAAAAAATATATCTTTAAACGTATAAGAGAACATTTTAGAAAGAACTTAATTTTAAATAAGCTCTTGCTAATTGACCAATTTTTCCTATTCGGCACGACATATATTCTTCCACTTTAGAAAAAAGTAATCTACCTGTTGCAGATCTTGCTAACACCATGTGCTGGGTGTGAGGGTGCTAACACTATGTGCTGGGTGTGAGGGTGCTAACACCATGTGCTGGGTGTGAGGGTGCTAACACCATGTGCTGGGTGTGAGGGTGCTAACACCATGTGCTGGGTGTGAGGGTGTTAACACCATGTGCTGGGTGTGAGGGTGCTAACACCATGTGCTGGATGTGAGGGTGCTAACACCATGTGCTGGGTGTGAGGGTGTTAACACCATGTGCTGGGTGTGAGGGTGCTAACACCATGTGCTGGGTGTGAGGGTGCTAACACTATGTGCTGGGTGTGAGGGTGTTAACACCATGTGCTGGATGTGAGGGTGTTAACATCATGTGCTGGGTGTGGGGGTGCTAACACCATGTGCTGGATGTGAGGGTGCTAACACCATGTGCTGGGTGTGAGGGTGTTAACACCATGTGCTGGGTGTGAGGGTGCTAACACCATGTGCTGGATGTGAGGGTGCTAACACCATGTGCTGGGTGTGAGGGTGTTAACACCATGTGCTGGGTGTGAGGGTGCTAACACCATGTGCTGGGTGTGAGGGTGTTAACACCATGTGCTGGGTGTGAGGGTGTTAACACCATGTGCTGGATGTGAGGGTGCTAACACCATGTGCTGGGTGTGAGGGTGTTAACACCATGTGCTGGTGTGAGGGTGTTAACACCATGTGCTGGGTGTGAGGGTGTTAACACCATGTGCTGGGTGTGAGGGTGTTAACACCATGTGCTGGGTGTGAGGGTGCTAACACTATGTGTTGGGTGTGAGGGTGCTAACACCATGTGCTGGGTGTGAGGGTGCTAACACCATGTGCTGGGTGTGAGGGTGCTAACACCATGTGCTGGGTGTGAGGGTGCTAACACCATGTGCTGGGTGTGAGGGTGTTAACACCATGTGCTGGGTGTGAGGGTGCTAACACCATGTGCTGGGTGTGAGGGTGTTAACACCACGTACTGGGTGTGAGGGTGTTAACACCATGTGCTGGGTGTGAGGGTGTTAACACCATGTGCTGGGTGTGAGGGTGTTAACACCACGTACTGGGTGTGAGGGTGTTAACACCATGTGCTGGGTGTGAGCGTGTTAACACCATGTGCTGGGTGTGAGGGTGCTAACACCATGTGCTGGGTGTGAGGGTGCTAACATCATGTGCTGGGTGTGAGGGTGCTAACACCATGTACTGGGTGTGAGGGTGTTAACACCATGTACTGGGTATGAAGGTGCTAACACCATGTGCTGGGCGTGAGGGTGCTAACACCATGTGTTGGGTGTGAGGGTGCTAACACCATGTGCTGGGTGTGAGGGTGCTAACACCATGTGCTGTGCGTGAGGGTGTTAACACCATGTGCTGGGCGTGAGGGTGTTAACACCATGTGCTGGGTGTGAGGGTGTTAACACCATGTGCTGGGTGTGAGGGTGCTAACACCATGTGCTGGGTATGAGGGTGCTAACACCATGTACTGGGTGTGAGGGTGCTAACACCATGTGCTGGGTGTGAGGGTGTTAACACCATGTGCTGGGTGTGAGGGTGTTAACACCACGTACTGGGTGTGAGGGTGTTAACACCATGTGCTGGGTGTGAGGGTGTTAACACCATGTGCTGGGTGTGAGGGTGCTAACACCATGTGCTGGGTGTGAGGGTGCTAACACCATGTGCTGGGTGTGAGGGTGCTAACACCATGTGCTGGGTGTGAGGGTGTTAACACCATGTGCTGGGTGTGAGGGTGCTAACACCATGTGCTGGGTATGAGGGTGCTAACACCATGTACTGGGTGTGAGGGTGCTAACACCATGTGCTGGGTGTGAGGGTGTTAACACCATGTGCTGGGTGTGAGGGTGTTAACACCACGTACTGGGTGTGAGGGTGTTAACACCATGTGCTGGGTGTGAGGGTGTTAACACCATGTGCTGGGTGTGAGGGTGCTAACACCATGTGCTGGGTGTGAGGGTGCTAACACCATGTGCTGGGTGTGAGGGTGCTAACACCATGTGCTGGGTGTGAGGGTGTTAACACCATGTGCTGGGTGTGAGGGTGCTAACACCATGTACTGGGTATGAAGGTGCTAACACCCTGTGCTGGGCGTGAGGGTGCTAACACCATGTGTTGGGTGTGAGGGTGCTAACACCATGTGCTGGGTGTGAGGGTGCTAACACCATGTGTTGGGTGTGAGGGTGCTAACACCATGTGCTGGGTGTGAGGGTGCTAACACCATGTGTTGGGTGTGAGGGTGTTAACACCATGTGCTGGGCGTGAGGGTGTTAACACCATGTGCTGGGTGTGAGGGTGTTAACGCCATGTGCTGGGTGTGAGGGTGCTAACACCATGTGCTGGGTATGAGGGTGCTAATACCATGTACTGGGTGTGAGGGTGCTAATACCATGTGCTGGGTGTGAGGGTGCTAACACCATGTGCTGGGTGTGAGGGTGTTAACACCATGTGCTGGGTGTGAGGGTGTTAACACCATGTGCTGGGTGTGAGGGTGCTAACACCATGTGCTGGGTGTGAGGGTGCTAACACCATGTGCTGGGTGTGAGGGTGTTAACACCATGTGCTGGGTGTGAGGGTGTTAACACCATGTGCTGGGTGTGAGGGTGCTAACACACTAACCAAGTTGGTAATAAAAGTCCAGCTATTACTGACAAAAGTCTTACGAACTTATTTTTCTCTATACGTAAAAAAAAGCCCTTTTTTTAAGTCAGTTTGCAACGGTGTTGAAAAATTTGGACAATAACAATTTCAGTGAACATGTATTAAACTGAGTGGGGAAAATAGTCACGCCAGCGGTTAACTCAGTTAATATCACTGAGTGGGGAAAATAGTCACGCCAGCGGTTAACTCAGTTAATATCACTGAGTGGGGAAAATAGTGACGCCAGCGGTTAACTCAGTTAATATCAATGAGTGGGGAAAATAGTCACGCCAGCGGTTAACTCAGTTAATATCACGAGTGGGGAAAAAGTCACGCCAGCGGTTAACTCAGTTAATATCACGAGTGGGGAAAATAGTCACGCCAGCGGTAACTCAGTTAATATCACTGAGTGGGGAAAATAGTCACGCCAGCGGTTAACTCAGTTAATATCACTGAGTGGGGAAAATAGTCACGCCAGCGGTTAACTCAGTTAATATCACTGAGTGGGGAAAATAGTGACGCCAGCGGTTAACTCAGTTAATATCACTGAGTGGGGAAAATAGTGACGCCAGCGGTTAACTCAGTTAATATCACTGTGTGGGGAAAATAGTGACGCCAGCGGTTAACTCAGTTAATATCACTGAGTGGGGAAAATAGTGACGCCAGCGGTTAA
>NC_069406.1:67936039-67946039 GCF_026875155.1 Cherax quadricarinatus
TAGGGAAGGTTTCTGATACATGGGATCAACTTTGTCATCCTCCTTTGTACATTTTCCAGAGAATTTATATCCATTCTGTAATAAGGTGACCAAAACTGTGCAGCATAATCTAAATGAGGCCTAACCAAGGATGTATAGAGTTGAAGAACAACCTGAGGACTCCTATTATTTATGCTTCTTGATATGAAGCCAAGGATTCTATTAGCTTTATTGCGAACACTTATGCACTGTTGTCTTGGTTTCAGATTACTGCTAACCAGAACTCCTAAATCTTTTTCGCAATCCGTAATATTAAGATCTACATTATTTAGTTTATATGTGGCATGATTATTGTCCTGTCCAACATTTAGAACTTTGCATTTGTCTATATTAAACTGCATCTGCCACTTCTCCGACCACTGCATCAGTCTATTCAAATCTTCCTGGAGTGCTCGAATGTCCTCGTCAGAATGAATTCGACGGCCTATACGTTTAAAGATATATTTTTTTCATTAATGTTAATGTAATTTTTTTCAATTTTGCACCAAAAGAATCTTAGAAAACTTACCTAACCTTATTATAACAAGAACAATTTATTTTAGCCTAACCCAACTAAATATATTTTTGATTTGTTTACAATAATTTAATACTAAACAAACCCAGTGAAATATATTTTTTTCGTTAGGTTCAGAATGATTTTGGCGAAATTATTGCATACACAAATTTTCACTTGTCCTATATGGCAAGATGAGCGTTGCTATTTAAGCCAAGATCGCAAGTTCTGCCTATTCGGCACGACATATATATATATATATATATATATATATATATATATATATATATATATATATAATATATATATATATATATATATATATATTACACACGTATAATATATATATATCGGCACACAAATGAGAGTAGGTTTTTGTTTGTTAGAAACAGAACAAGTGTTACCTGACACGTGTATTAGTCATATGACGAGACTGACACGTGATGCCACAGAACGTCAGCCATTCTCGCATTACACGTGGAATACGTGTAAAAGTGAGCGTTTTTTTTTTTTTTTAGGCTGCTGACCCGTCGCACTGTCAGACATGTCAGGGTATTAGTTTTTATTCGGAAGTTAACATTGCAAAATACGTAAGGGTAAAAAATACAGTAAAGGGAGACTGTTTTGTCATACTCTGCTGCCTCTCTCGCTCTCTCTCTCTCTCTCTCTCTCTCTCTCTCTCTCTCTCTCTCTCTCTCTCTCTCTCTCTCTCTCTCTCTCTCTCTCTCTCTCTCTCTCTCTCTCTCTCTCTCTCTCCCTCAGCAGGTGTGTTATTTACCTTCTCCATTTGCTTCTTATTCTGTTCACTAATCATTGAAAACGTTGTTGCCATTTTTCAGGCAGTAGTTTCCGGTGGTTCTTCAGTTAGAGTTGTAATCCCTTCCTGCTTCCTTACTAAGTTTCAGTGCAAGGATTCCTGGCCCTCCTGCTGCTCTGTGTTTCATCTCGCAAATTGTGCTTTGTACTTTTTTTATGCTCTGTTGTTTAAAAGTTTTGATTTGTTTGCACTGTGAACGTGTGTATGTGTGTGTGTGTGTGTGTGTGTGTGTGTGTGTACTCACCTATTTGTACTCACCTATTTGTGGTTGCAGGGGTCGAGTCACAGCTCCTGGCCCCGCCTCTTCGCTGATTGCTATTAGGTCCTCTCTCTCCCTGCCCCATGAGCTCTATCATACCTCGCCTTAAAACTATGTATGGTTCCTGCCTCCACCACATCACTTTCTAGGCTATTCCATGGCCTGACTACTCTGTGACTGAAGAAATACTTCCTAACATCCCTTTGATTCATCTGAGTCTTCAACTTCCAATTGTGACCTCTTGTGTCTGTGTCCCATCTCTGGAACATCCCGTCTTTGTCCACCTCGTCTATTCCGCGCAGTATTTTATATGTCGTTATCATGTCTCCCCTGACCCTCCTGGCCTCCAGTGTCGTCAGACCGATTTCCCTCAACCTGTCTTCATAGGACAATCCCCGTAGCTCTGGGACTAGTCTTGTTGCAAACCTTTGCACTTTCTCAAAATTTCTTGACGTGCTGACTAGGTGTGGATTCCAAACTGGTGCTGCATACTCCAGTATGGGGCCTGACGTAGATGGGGGTACAGATCTTAAACGAATCCTTACTGAGGTTCGGAACGCTATCCGTAGGTTTGCCAGGCGCCCGTATGCTGCAGCAGTTATCTGTGATGTGCGCCTCAGGAGATATGCTCGGTGTTATATCCACCCCCAGATTTTTTTTCCTTTAGTGAGGTTTGCAGTTTTGGCCATCTAAACTATATTGTGTCTGCGGTCTTCTTTCCCCTTTCCCCCCAATCTTCATGATTTTTGCATTTGGCAGGGTTAAATTCAAGGAGCCAGTTGCTGGACCAGGCTTGTAGCCTGTCAGATCTTTTTTGTAGTCCTGCCTGATCCTCTTTTCCGATTCGATTCTTCTCATTAACTTCACATCGTCTGCAAACAAGGCCCACTTCTGAGTCATCCCTTCCGTTATGTCGTTCACGTATACCAAGAACAGCACAGGTCCAAAGGACTGACCCCTGTGGAACCCCGCTTGTCACAGGCGCCCACTCTGCACCTCGCGGTACCATGACTCGTTGTTTCCTCCCTGTCAGATATTCTCTGATCCATTCGTGCCTTTCCTGTTATGTTGCCTGGTCCTCTAGCTTTTGCAGTAACCCTTGTGAGGAACTGTGTCGAAACCCTTCTTGCAGTCCAAAAATACGCAGTCGATCCACCCCTCTCTCTCTTGTCTTACTTCTGTCACCTTGTCAAAAAAACTCTAGTAGGTTTGTGACACAGGATTTTCCTTCCCTGAAACCGTGCTGGTTGTCAATTATACACTTGTTTCTTTCCAGGTGCCCCAACCACTCTCCTCCTGATGATTTTCTCCATGACCTTGCATACTATACACGTTAGAGATACAGGGGCTGTAGTTTAGTGCCTCATGTCTGTCTCCCTTTTTAAAAATTGGGACTACAATTTGCCATTTTCCATACCTCAGGGAGTTCCCAGTTTCAAATGATGTGTTTTAAGATCTTGTTAAAAGGCTCACACAATATCTCTGCTCCCTCTTTAAGGACCCATGGAGAGATGTTGTCTGGTCCCACCGCCTTTGAGGTGTCAAGTTCGCATAGCAGCTCATCTTCACCTCCTCCTTGGTTATATGTACCTCATCCAGCACTTGCTGTGTGCCCCCTGTTCTGATTCTTGGGGTCCTACTGGTTTCCACTGTAAATAAACCCCTTTAAATCTTGTGTTGAGCTCCTGACATACCTCTCGGTCGTTTCTTGTGAATTCCCCATCACCCTTCCTCAGTCTGATTACCTGGTCCTTGACTGTTGTTTTCCTCCTGATGTGGCTGTACAAAAAGCTTCGGGTCAGTCTTTACTTTTGGGTGCATGTCATTTTCATATTGTCTCTGAGCCTCCCTTCTTATCTGTGCATATTCGTTTCTGGCTCTTCGGCTGATTTCTTTATTTTCCTAGTACACCTAGTTTTTGCCTCCCTACACCTTTGGGTGAACCAACTACTCGTTCTGTTCTTCCCATTATTTCTGTTTCCCTTGGGAACAAACCTCTCCTCTGCCTCCTTGCATTTTGTTTCTTCATAGTCCATCATTTCTTGTACTGGTTTTCCTGTCAGTTCCCTCTCCCACTGAATGCTTGAAGGAAGTTCCTCATGTCTGAGTAGTTCCCCCTTTTGTAGTTTGGTTTTTCCCACCTATTCCCTGCTACTCTCCTCCACTTGGAGCTCAACTATGTAGTCGAAGCACAGAACCACATGATCACTAGCTCCCAGGGGCCTTTCATACATGATACCCTCGATGTCCGAACTACTCATGGTGAATACAAGGTCCAACCTTGCTGGTTCATCCTTTTCCTCTCTCTCGGTAGTGTCTCTAACATGTTGATGCATGAGGTTCTCCATACCAATCCATCATCTTGGCTCTCCATTTTTTTGGGGACCCCCATGGGGCTCCGGGTTTTCCCAGTCAATCTCCTTGTGATTGAAATCACCCATAACTAGTAATTTTGCTCCCCCATGTGTGCTCTCCTGGCCACCTCCGGCTATTGTGTTGATCATTGCTTTGTTTGCTCTCATCGTATTTCTTCTTTTGGCCTCCTGCAGTTCTGTGGTGGGTTGTACATTACTGCAATTATCACCTTATGTCCCTCAGACTGGATTGTTCCTACTAAGTAGTCCCTTTCGCCCATGCCATCCATTCCTTCCATTTTCTCAAAACCCCACTGGTTTTTAATGAGCAGTGCAACTCCTCCTCCCCCTCTCCTCCCTCTGTCTTTCCTGAAGATTTGATATCCGGATGGAAAGATTGAATCTGTTATTATTCTGTGTGTGTGTGTGTGTGTGTGTGTGTGTGTGTGTGTTGTGTGTGTGTGTGTGTGTATGTGTGTGTGTGTGTGTGTGTAGCTATAACCTGAATATCACCTTCACCCACCTCCTTCACCTTCAGACAAGGAGAGACAGACAGACAGACAGACAGACAGACAGACAGACAGACAGAGAGATAGAGAGGCAGAAGCAGACGACTTGAGAAACATGCTCCTTGAAAAAAAAAATGAATGATCTATCTCAGCCAAATAGACTCATAAACTAACGTATTATCACCCTCTTAAAATGAACTGAAATATCCGATAAAGGAGGCTTATAATAAGATTTCCATACCATTAGCAGTTAACCACCAGCCAGACAACAAAAACCTCTCAGCTCCATTTTATAATGAACTTCACACGAGGAAAACTTCAAATTTTTCACACACACACACAACACACACACACACACACACACACACACACACACACACACACACACACACACACACCGGTCAAATTTTGAAAAGCTGGGAAAGTTAAACAGAATTTACTCAATTGACTACGCAGTTAGCACCATCAAGAACTGGGGAACCAAAGTGGTGTTAGTATTGACAGCATCACCGAGAAGCACACCAACACAGAAGCACAAAGACGAAATTAATGGATGTAGTACACTTCGTAAATACTTTTAAGATACTGAAAGTAAGAAGACAGACAGGAAATTTCAACTACACATCAGCATCACTGCCATACATAAGTGTAACGTAACAGAGAAAATAATCAGAGGGACAATTCTGGAGCACTTGGAGCGAAATGATTTCACAAACACTTACCTGCACGGATTTAGTGTCGGCAAATCTTGTCTCACAACACTGCTAGCGTTATCAGTGTCATAATAATAGAAGTGAAACGGGGGAGAAAGATTGATTGGACTAAATATTCTTGGATTGCGAGAAGGCATTTGACGCTGTGCCCCACAATGAACTGGGATAAACACTTCAGAATCAGGCACTAATAAAGAGAACCTGACGGGACGCAGACGAAGAGTGACTATCTGAGAAGATTCACAAATGGAAAGTATGACAAATGGGGCTCTGGAAGGATGGGAAGTGGAATAAATGCTATTTCTGAAGCACCCAAAAGAGATAGTTAACTGTATCCCTATTTTCAGATTAGGTATAATTCACAAGAACAAGGAAAGGATACAAATGGACCTGGAAAAAAACTAGGGGATTGGCTGCTTGAATTCAGCCCCATCAAATGAAAAGTTATGAAAACTGTGTCAGAACACCGAAAATTAATTTAAACTCTGGGAGCCGATGTTGCAATTTTCTATCAAGGAGAAAGAACTAGGGTGAGCATAGTGCAGAGCATATCGCTAGAGGCACGCATCAACTGAATAACCTCCGTAGGGAATCCCGTTTGGCAAATGCAAGATTAGTTTACAGGGATCTCAACATGGAATCATTCATTACCGTATATTCGACAACTGTCAGGCCCATTATAGAGTACGCACCACCAGCGCGAAACCCACACCTGATAAAGCATAAGAGACTAGAGTAAATGCAGAGGTATGTAGTAAGATTAATCTCGGAGAAAGAGCAATGAAACCCCTGGCTGTCTTCAAGAAGGTACTGGACAGGCACCTAAAGTCAGTATCTGACCAGCCGGGCTGTGGTTCGTAACAGCCTGGTTGAACAGACCCTGATCCACCACGAGGCCTGGTCTCAGACAAAGCCGCGGGGGCGTTGACTCCCAAAACCCTCTCCAGGTATACTCCAGGCATAAGGAAAGGCTAAAGAAACTGAGCCTGATGACAACAGAGAAGAGAAGAACCAGGGAAGACATATGTCTTACAAAGAACGCAACACAATACCTCAAACATAATATGAATATTAATTCAAAATAAATATGAAAGTAGAGTAAGAGCCATTATGTCTCGTCATGGCTGGTAATTAGCGCTAATAACAGTAATGTTGTGTACAGTACTAAGTATTGTTTATTGAACGCTTGTTTGTCTGCTGTGTGTACTCACCTATTTGTACTCACCTATTTGTGGTTGCAGGGGTCGAGTCTTAGCTCCTGGCCCCGCCTCTTCACCGGTTGCTACTGGGCCCTCTCTCTCCCCGCTCCATGAGCTTTATCAAACCTCGTCTTAAAACTGTGTATGGTTCCTGCCTCCACTACGTCATTTTCTAGGCTATTCCACTGCCTTACAACTCTATGACTGAAGAAATACTTCCTAATATCTCTCTGACTCATTTGTGTCTTCAACTTCCAATTGTGGCCTCTTGTTTCTGTGTCCCCTCCCTGGAACATCCTGTCTTTGTCCACCTTGTCTATTCCACGCAGTATTTTATATGTCGTTATCATGTCTCCCCTGACCCTCCTGTCCTCCAGTGTCGTCAGGCCGATTTCCCTTAATCTTTCTTCATAGGACATTCCCCTTAGCTCTGGAACTAACCTTGTGGCAAACCTTTGTACTTTCTCTAGTTTCTTGACGTGCTTTATCAAGTGCGGGTTCCAAACAGGTGCTGCATACTCCAGTATGGGCCTGACATACACGGTGTACAGTGTCTTGAACGATTCCTTACTAAGGTATCGGAATGCTGTTCTCAGGTTTGCCAGGCCCATATGCTGCAGCAGTTATCTGATTGATGTGTGCTTCCGGAAACATGCTCGGTGTTATACTCACCCAAGATCTTTCTCCTTGAGTGAGGTTTGCAGTCCTTTGGCCACCTAGCCTATACTCTGTCTGTGGTCTTCTGTGCCCTTCCCCTATTTTCATGACTTTGCATTTGGCAGGATTAAATTCGAGAAGCCATTTGCTGGACCAGGTGTCCAGTCTGTCCAGGTCTCTTTGAAGTCCTGCCTGGTCCTCATCAGATTTAATTCTCCTCATTAACTTCACATCATCTGCAAACAGGGACGCTTCTGAGTCTAACCCTTCCATCATGTCGTTCACATATACCAAAAATAGCCCTGGTCCTAGGACCGACCCCTGTGGGACCCCGCGCGTCACAGGTGCCCACTGTGATACATCATTACGTACCATGACTCGTTGTTGCCTCCCTGTCAGGTATTCTCTGATCCATTGCAGTGCCCTTCCTGTTATATGCGCCTGATGCTCTAGCTTCTGCACTAATCTCTTGTGAGGAACTGTGTCAAAGGCCTTCTTGCAGTCCAAGAAGATGCAATCAACCCACCCCTCTCTCTCGTGTCTTACTTCTGTTATTTTATCATAAAACTCCAGAAGGTTTGTGACACAGGATTTGCCTTCCGTGAATCCGTGCTAGTTGGCATTTATGCTCTTGTTCAGTTCCAGGTGCTCCACCACTCTCCTCCTGATAATCTTCTCCATAATTTTGCATACTATACACGTCAATGACACAGGTCTATAGTTTAGTGCCTCTTTTCTGTCTCCTTTTTTTTAAAAATGGGAACTACATTTGCCGTCTTCCATACCTCAGGTAGTTGCCCAGTTTCCAGGGACGTGTTGAAGGTTGTGGTAAGTGGCACGCACAACATATCTGCTCCCTCTCTAAGGACCCACGGGGAGATGTTGTCCGGTCCCATTGCCTTTGAGGTATCGATGTCCCTTAGCAGTTTCTTCACCTCCTCCTCATCTGTATGTATGTCGTCCAACACTTGTTGGTGTATTCCTTGCTGGTGTCCCCATCTGGTCTGCCCCCCCAGAGTCCTTCCTGTCTCTACTGTAAATACTTCCTTAAATCTCGTGTTGAGCTCCTCACATACCTCTTGATCGTTTCTTGTGAGTTCTCCACCTTCTTTCCTCAGCCTTATCACCTGGTCCTTGACTGTTGTCTTCCTCCTAATGTGGCTATACAGCAGTTTCGGGTCAGATTTGACTTTCGATGCTATGTCGTTTTCATACTGTCGCTGGGCCTCCCTCCTTATCTGTGCATACTCGTTTCTGGCTCTTCTACTAATCTCCTTGTTTTCCTGGGTCCTATGCCTCCTGTACCTTTTCCATTCTCTGTTGCACTTAGTTTTTGCCTCCCTACACCTTCGGGTAAACCAAGGACTCGTTTTGGTCTTCCTATTATTTCTGTTTCCCTTGGGAACAAAACTTTCCTCTGCCTCCTTGCACTTTGTTGCCACATATTCCATCATCTCGTTTACTGATTTTCCTACCATTTCTCTGTCCCACTGAACCTCCTGCAGGAAGTTTCTCATACCTGTGTAGTCCCCCCTTTTATAGTTAGGCCTGTCCCCTTCAGTTCCTGTTACCTTCTCCACTTGTAACTCTACTATATAATCAAAACTCAGAACCACGTGATCGCTAGCTCCAAGGGGCCTCTCGTAAGTGATGTCTTCAATGTCTGAACTGCTCAGGGTGAACACAAGATCCAGTCTTTCTGGCTCATCCTCCCCTCTCTCTCTGGTTGTGTCCCTGACATGTTGATGCATGAGGTTTTCAAGTACCACATCCATCATCTTGGCTCTCCATGTGTGTGTGTGTGTGTGTGTGTGTGTGTGTGTGTGTGTGTGTGTGTGTGTGTGTGTGTGTGTGTGTGTATGTGTTTAAATGTACTGGTGTAAACTATTCAGAAATCACGGCAAATGTTAATTAAATAATAATAAAAGCATGAGAGATAGGGCTATACCACTACTAATTTCAAGACATTTTTATTCAATAATTTTACGACGTTTCACCCACTGTGGGTGAAGAGTCGGATAATTAAGGTTTAATAAAGTGTTTCTAATAACGAAATGTTTATGGAATCACCTGTCTGCTTACTAGTTGCGGTTACGAGAGTAGTAGTAGTAGTAATAGTAGTAGTAGTAGTAGTAGTAGTAGTAGTAGTAGTAGTAGTTGATAGTTGTGTCAGAACCCACAGGCATAACACCAGACACAAACATCTCTACGACATTCCCCGTGTCCGACTAAACCTTTACAAAAATTCAATGTATGTCAAAGGCCCTAAAATCTGGAATACCCTACCTGAGAACTCTAGAACTGCAGACACATTCATCACCTTCAAAACTACCATTAGAAAACATCTTATCTCCCTGATACACCCCGTCAACTAACTACACGAATACCACCTGGTGGTTCACACTTACACTCACTCACTCACTCATTTGACCATAAACAGAAATATTAATCTCAATCTTAAAATAATGAATCCTGTGACATTCCAATACTGAAACTATGTACTGTGCCAAAACAAAAACATTCACATTGCTAAACTCACAAACTAGTATTTAGTCACTTAGCCATAATACCAACTTACCTCATAATTTGTAATATTTTACAATTAAGGATAAAACTAAGTCTGCCCGAAATGCCTAGCCATGCTAAGCGTTCTAGTGGTACACTCTGAAATCACTATTTTACAACATGTAAACCACACAATAACCAAATTTCTGTAAACTCAGCATTGTAATCCTTATAGAGAATAAACTTTGAATTTGAATTTGAATTAGTAGTAGTAGTAGTAGTAGTAGTTGTTGTTGCTGTTGTTGTTGTTGTTGTTGTTGTTGTTGTTGTACTGCTGCTTTCGGAAAATTAATACTATCATTAGTAACACTAAAATGCAGAAACTAAGGCAGTGCTACGATCTAGGAACGTTTCTGTCTGGTGCCGTTGGATATCTCACCAGTGTCTCATTTTCG
>NC_069406.1:67956039-67986039 GCF_026875155.1 Cherax quadricarinatus
ACTGAAGCTCTGAACGACACATCCTACTGAAGCTCTGAACGACACATCCTGCTGAAGCTCTGAACGACACATCCTACTGAAGCTCTGAACGACACATCCTACTGAAGCTCTGAACGACACATCCTACTGAAGCTCTGAACGACACATCCTACTGAAGCTCTGAACGACACATCCTACTGAAGCTCTGAACGACACATCCTACTGAAGCTCTGAACGACACATCCTACTGAAGCTCTGAACGACACATCGTACTGAAGCTCTGAACGACACATCGTAGTGAAGCTCTGAACGACAACATCCTACTGAAGCTCTGAACGACACATCCTACTGAAGCTCTGAACGACACATCCTACTGAAGCTCTGAACGACACATCCTACTGAAGCTCTGAACGACACATCCTACTGAAGCTCTGAACGACACATCCTACTGAAGCTCTGAACGACACATCCTACTGAAGCTCTGAACGACACATCCTACTGAAGCTCTGAACGACACATCCTACTGAAGCTCTGAACGACACATCCTACTGAAGCTCTGAACGACACATCCTACTGAAGCTCTGAACGACACATCGTACTGAAGCTCTGAACGACACATCTACTGAAGCTCTGAACGACACATCCTACTGAAGCTCTGAACGACACATCCTACTGAAGCTCTGAACGACACATCCTACTGAAGCTCTGAACGACACATCGTACTGAAGCTCTGAACGACACATCCTACTGAAGCTCTGAACGACACATCCTACTGAAGCTCTGAACGACACATCCTACTGAAGCTCTGAACGACACATCCTACTGAAGCTCTGAACGACACATCCTACTGAAGCTCTGAACGACACATCCTACTGAAGCTCTGAACGACACATCCTACTGAAGCTCTGAACGACACATCGTACGAGGTACATGGTACCTTGCAATCTAATTAAGATGTATTAAAAATAGATATCAGAAAAATTCAGTTGTCTGCTCCCATGACTATGTCCTTGTGTTCTGTTATCAGTCATCGGATAAGATATAACAAACACTGTTAAGACGGCAGTTAGCGGTAGTAAGATTACTTACAGAACAAAACCTCTCAAATAAACAATTTTTATCTATACAAAGTAATAGTCTAACGTTTTCAGAGTCGCAAGTTTCTGTCTTCTACCTAATCACTGGATCAAAAGCTCTTCACCTTCAAAAAAATGCGCCCCCTTTCCCTCCAAAGGTCAATATTAATAAATTCAACGTTATACCTACACAGTACGGAAAGGCAGTGATCGATCCCAGCCTTTTATTGATATATGTCAAGGAGAAAACACATGTAAAATAACTAACAATGATCAAGGCCATGGATTCACACGAAAACCAGAGACTATTGACGTTATAAAACGAGGGGGAGAGGGAGCTAGATTATAGTCACGTATAATTAAAGAAACTAACATCGTCCCATGCACATGAATGCATTCCATAAATTCGCGAAACACACTTAATTTGCCTCGCGTTTTAAATTATTGTAGTAAAATTTATTTTTTATGCTGGTCACGAATTAAAGAAAAAAAATTACATAAAATAAAATTTCTTCGTTTAACTAGAGTTCACTAAATTACAACATACAATTATCTTTATATAGACCAAAGCCTAATAATCTAAATTCATAAACCAGACAAAAAAAGAACAATATAGAGCTGAACTCTGCTCTTTAATTTCCATGAGAATACATGGCAGGTAGCACAATACTTGTTGGTTTTATCGAGGGAACCATATTTTTAAAGGGTTGGGTCGGTAAGCCAGCTCGAAGGTGTGATGCAAACTACAGAATCAGCTTTCAGTGGGTGATGCTTTGACGTGTCAAGATATTTCTACACAGAACGAAACGTTGCCTAAATAAAAAGCTTCTGTACCAGCTTCCTTAATGCAATTTGAAAAGTGATATTAAAGCCCCGGGAAAGCACTCAATCCGTGAGTCATACAGAACCTGGGGGAATGGGAATTAATCAGGTTTAAAACGGGAAGAGAAGGATGCCTCCATTTTCTTTTATCCTCGCTCGAATCAAAGCATCTCTCATCCTTCCCCGAAGGGCGAATCAAGCCCCGTGGCCTGGTGGCTAAAGCTCTCGCTCTACACAGCGAGCGTCCAGGTTCGATTCCCGGCGAGGGTAGAAACAAT
This sequence comes from Cherax quadricarinatus, assembly GCF_026875155.1. Lineage (NCBI taxonomy): Eukaryota > Metazoa > Arthropoda > Malacostraca > Decapoda > Parastacidae > Cherax > Cherax quadricarinatus. Next base: position 67,958,195 of record NC_069406.1, read on the forward strand.
GGGCGTGTTTCCTTATACTGGTTGTCTATGTTGGCAATCAGTAAAATGGGTACCTGGGTGTTGTTGACTGGTGTGGGTCGCATCCTGGCACAAAACTGACCTAATTTACCCGAAATGCTCAGCATAACAAGCGACTTTCTAAATAGTAATATGTCGTTGATGTCAGCTAGGCCTGTATACATTGTACATGTACTTGTAGAAATAAAGATATTATTATTATTATTATTATTATTATTATTTATTATTATTATTATTATTATTATTATTATTATTATTATGAATTAACCTTTCTCCTTTGTCTTGACTTACGCTGGACTCCCGTCTTGATGGGATAATGGTAGTAGAAGAGAGGGGTGTTAGGGCAGGCAGTAGCCACCTCTTGCATGTACTCCACCAGTTCTTCTGTACTCTCTGGCTTGTCGAACAAGCACGGGAATACAGCTACGCCGTCAGCACCCAGCGCCTCAGCATGACGGGCCTGTGATAGGGAAATAAATCACAAAATATAAGCGTGTCGACATATGATGGCATGATATACAGCTCTTTGGGAATGAGCTAGTGAGGATGGGATGACAAGAGTTAAAACATACAATAACAAGCAGAGAAAAAATTGTATATAGCTTAAAATAATAGAATTACATACTATATTTATTGGCCATCACTATCTGCTGAAGAGGGCCTCACTGAGAGGTCGAAACGTAGAGTATTTTTTTTTTTAATTTTTGTTAAATTTTCGTGTGTTTTTTTCTGGCTGTGACCTGTGAACATGTTGGACCTGTGAACATGTTGGACCTGTGAACATGTTGGACCTGTGAACATGTTGGACCTGTGAACATGTTGGACCTGTGAACATGTTGGACCTGTGAACATGTTGGACCTGTGAACATGTTGGAAATGTGAACATGTTGGACATGTGAACATGCTGGACCTGTGAACATGTTGGACCTGTGAACATGTTGGACCTGTGAACATGTTGGGCCTGTGAACATGTTGGACCTGTGAACATGTTGGACCTGTGAACATGTTGGACCTGTGAACATGTTGGACATGTGAACATGCTGGACCTGTGAACATGTTGGACCTGTGAACATGTTGGACCTGTGAACAAAGGGGGACCTTTTGAACATGTTGGACCTGTGAACATGTTGGACCTGTGAACATGTTGGACCTGTGAACATGTTGGACCTGTGAACATGTTGGACCTGTGAACATGTTGGACATGTGAACATGTTGGACAGGTGAACATGTTGGACATGTGAACATGTTGGACATGTGAACATGTTGGACCTGTGAACATGTTGGACCTGTGAACATGTTGGACCTGTGAACATGTTGGACCTGTGAGCATGTTGGACCTCTGAACATGTTAGACCTGTGAACATGCTGGACATGTGAACATGTTGGACCTGTGAACTTGCTGGACATGTGAACATGTTGGACATGTGAACATGTTGGACCTGTGAACATGTTGGACCTGTGAACATGCTGGACATGTGAACATGTTGGACATGTGAACATGCTGGACATGTGAACATGTTGGACATGTGAACATGTTGAACCTGTGAACATGTTGGACCTGTGAACATGCTGGACCTGTGAACATGTTGGACCTGTGAACATGTTGGACCTGTGAACATGTTGGACCTGTGAACATGCTGGACATGTGAACATGTTGGACATGTGAACATGTTGGACATGTGAACATGTTGGACATGTGAACATGCTGGACATGTGAACATGTTGGACATGTGAACATGTTGGACCTGTGAACATGCTGGACATGTGAACATGTTGGACATGTGAACATGTTGGACATGTGAACATGTTGGACCTGTGAACATACTGGACCTGTGAACATGTTGGACATGTCAACATGTTGGACATGTGAACATGTTGGACCTGTGAACATGTTGGACATGTGAACATGTTGGACATGTGAACATGTTGGACCTGTGAACATGTTGGACATGTGAACATGTTGGACATGTGAACATGTTGGACCTGTGAACATGTTGGACCTGTGAACATGTTAGACCTGTGAACATGCTGGACCTGTGAAGATGTTGGACCTGTGAACATGTTGGACCTGTGAACATGTTGGACATGTGAACATGTTGGACCTGTGAACATGTTGGACATGTGAACATGTTGGACATGTGAACATGTTGGACCTGTGAACATGTTGGACATGTGAACATGTTGGACCTGTGAACATGCTGGACCTGTGAACATGCTGGACCTGTGAACATGTTGGACATGTGAACATGTTGGACATGTGAACATGTTGGACATGTGAACATGTTGGACATGTGAACATGTTGAACCTGTGAACATGTTGGGCATGTGAACATGTTGAACCTGTGAACATGTTGGGCATGTGAACATGCTGGACATGTGAACATGTTGGACATGTGAACATGTTGGACATGTGAACATGTTGGACATGTGAACATGCTGGATCTGTGAACATGTTGGACATGTGAACATGTTGGACCTGTGAACATGCTGGACATGTGAACATGTTGGACCTGTGAACATGTTGGACATGTGAACATGGTGGACATGTGAACATGCTGGACATGTGAACATGTTGGACATGTGAACATGTTGGACCTGTGAACATGTTGGACCTGTGAACATGCTGGACCTGTGAACATGTTGGACCTGTGAACATGTTGGACCTGTAAACATGTTGGACCTGTGAACATGCTGGACATGTGAACATGTTGGACATGTGAACATGTTGGACATGTGAACATGGTGGACATGTGAACATGCTGGACATGTGAAAAATGTTGGACATGTGAACATGTTGGACCTGTGAACATGTTGGACCTGTGAACATGCTGGGGCATGTGAACATGTTGGACATGTGAACATGTTGGACATGTGAACATATTGGACCTGTGAACATACTGGACCTGTGAACATGTTGGACATATGAACATGTTGGACATGTGAACATGTTGGACTGTGAACATGTTGGACATGTGAACATGTTGGACATGTGAACATGTTGGACCTGTGAACATGTTGGACATGTGAACATGTTGGACATGTGAACATGTTGGACCTGTGAACATGTTGGACCTGTGAACATGTTGGCCTGTGAACATGCTATACCTGTGAACATGTTGGACCTGTGAACATGTTGGACCTGTGAACATGTTGGACATGTGAACATGTTGGACCTTTTGAACATGTTGGACATGTGAAAAATGTTGGACATGTGAACATGTTGGGACCTGTGAACATGTTGGACATGTGAACATGTTGGACCTGTGAAACATGCTGGACCTGTGAACATGCTGGACTGTGAACATGTTGGACATGTGAACATGTTGGGGCATGTGAACATGTTGGACCCTGTGAACATGTTGGACCTGTGAACATGTTGGACATGTGAACATGTTGGACATGTGAACATGTTGGACATGTGAACATATTGGACCTGTGAACATACTGGACCTGTGAACATGTTGGACATATGAACATGTTGGACATGTGAACATGTTGGACCTGTGAACATGTTGGACATGTGAAACATGTTGGACATGTGAACATGTTGGACCTGTGAACATGTTGGACATGTGAACATGTTGGACATGTGAACATGTTGGACCTGTGAACATGTTGGACCTGTGAACATGTTGGGCCTGTGAACATGATATACCTGTGAACATGTTGGACCTGTGAACATGTTGGACCTGTGAACATGTTGGACATGTGAACATGTTGGACCTGTGAACATGTTGGACATGTGAACATGTTGGACATGTGAACATGTTGGACCCGTGAACATGTTGGACATGTGAACATGTTGGACCTGTGAACATGCTGGACCTGTGAACATGCTGGACCTGTGAACATGTTGGACATGTGAACATGTTGGACATGTGAACATGTTGGACATGTGAACATGTTGGACCTGTGAACATGTTGGGCCGTGAACATGATATTACCTGTGAACATGTTGGACTGTGAACATGTTGGACCTGTGATACATGTTGGACATGTGAACATGTTGGACTGTGAACATGTTGGACATGTGAACATGTTGGACATGTGAACATGTTGGACCTGTGAACATGTTGGACCTGTGAACATGTTGGACCTGTGAACATGCTGGACCTGTGAACATTTCTGGACCTGTGAACATGTTGGACATGTGAACATGTTGGACATGTGAACATGTTGGACATGTGAACATGTTGGACATGTGAACATGTTGAACCTGTGAACATGTTGGACATGTGAACATGTTGAACTTGTGAACATGTTGGGCATGTGAACATGCTGGACATGTGAACATGTTGGACATGTGAACATGTTGGACATGTGAACATGTTGGACATGTGAACATGCTGGATCTGTGAACATGTTGGACATGTGAACATGTTGGACCTGTGAACATGCTGGACATGTGAACATGTTGGACCTGTGAACATGCTTGACATGTGAACATGTTGGACCTGTGAACATGTTGGACATGTGAACAAGCTGGACATGTGAACATGTTGGACCTGTGAACATGCTGGACATGTGAACATGCTGGACCTGTGAACATAAGTGCACAAAAATTCCAACTTAACTCGCCAGCAAAGACTAAGTAATAATGAAACTATAATGCAATACGTGACAACGAATTAGTTAAACACTTCTCTCACCTGACTGATGACAGATCTATCTGACATGTCTCGCTGACTGACTGGCATGTCTCACTCACTGACTGGCATGCCTCACTGACTGACTGACTAACTTGTTTCTCCCCTCTCTCTTCCTTTTCCTACTCCTCTTACTCTTCTCACTACTTTTTCTCTCCCTTCCTTCCCAGTCTGACCTTCATCTAACACTTCATGAAAAATACGTAAAAAGAATAGAACAAACCCGAGCCTCGAAGTTCCGTGTCTTATCTTGCTGAGCTCCTCAAAACCAGAGTTCCCTCCACTACACAATATATATTATATATATATATATATATATATATATATATATTATATATAGATATAATATATATATTATATATATATTATATATATATGTATATATATATATATATATATATATATATATATATATATATATATATATATATATAATATATATATATATATATATATATATATATAGATTATATATATATATGTATGTATTCTGCATATTTCTTAATATGATGGACTCTACACATCGACTCCGGGCAGAGGGACTGATTACCTCAAACTCCTTATCTTCCACTATTGTTCTGTGTATTGGACTGAAGAAGCCATTGGCTGGCGAAAAGTTTGCTCAGTAAAGATTCTTAAATATTGCGTAAGTGTCTCATTCTTGTTCATGTGTGTTAATGCAGTCAGATTGTATTTAATTAGACTCATATGTACTACAAATGAAGCAACGAGTGGCGACACTTCTCTCTTAATAAATGTCTTGACTCCGTATATGTGTAATAATTCAACAACCAGGAGCTTCGATAAGCTTTGGGGAACACATACGCGTGCAGAAAATAAAAAAAATATTTGAGTGAATAACGTTTGCGTATTTCATAGGAAATCAGTCTGCAGAAACGGGGCTGCCTTGATTCTGGTCTCCGTGTGCCTTGAGGCTGCCTTGATCCTGATTTCCGTCTGCCTTGATCCTGATTTCCGTCTGCCTTGATCCTGGTTTCCGTCTGCCTTGAGGCTGCCTTGATCCTGGTTTCCGTCACAGTAGCCCAATACTCGGCTAGTTTTAGCCTATCAGAAGTATTCGCCAGGCAGATTCTCCCCTACCACACAGGCAGGTGAAGCACGCTCGAGCACCCGACATCGCCAGATCTATCCTTACCTAGCTTACCTGACTTTTTCTATATACATTCTGGTTTTTCCCTTTGTGTTGAGTTGTAAAATTTCCCAATAAGAGATATGTCTCCTATTAAATATCCTTAGTGTTGCACTTGTGTCTTCGTTTCACGCTTTCATTTCTCTTCTTTTTATTACCCTCTGTCCCCTCTCCTCTCTTCCCTGTCCTCTCTACATTGTCATATTCATTCCTTCAGTCTCATCCCTCGCTATTTTTTTTTTAAGTTCTGCTCTCGCTTCCTTCTCTTCTCCACTGTTCTTCTTTTCAATTATTCTCGTCTTTATCTCTCGTCTCCCCGTATTTCTCTTTATTTCTCCCTCGCTCTTTTGTATTTTACTTCTCGTTCTATACCCTTTTTCCCCTCTAGTCGACCCCTCTGTCTATCTCCACTCCCCTTCACTTTCGTTTTCCCCTCTCTTCCTATCCCTTGTCTTCACCTCCCTCGCTCCCCAAACTCTTCGTTTTTTTTTAAGCACGTCTCGTAAAAAAAGGGCGTGGGGGCCCAAACCGTAAAAACAACACTTTTTTTTTTCGCCCCTCGATTTTTAAGGGGTCCCCAAAAAACGCAGTAAGGGGATTTGCACGAATACGGCCCCAAACAAAAGTTTTTTTTGGTATTTTTCATTTTAAAAAATTTAAAAATTTTATCGCTCTATTTTACCACACACACCATACACACACACACCCACCCCCAACACCCCACACCCCCAAACCAAACCACCCCCCCCCGAAGTATTCTTCAGTTAAAATATTTCGGGCCGTGGAAAGCCTAAAAAGTGACGTAGTGGAGGGGGAACCATCTATTTTTAATGCGAGGTATGAAAAAAGCTAAAGGGGCAGGAGAGAGGGGACCTAGTAGCAATCATAAAGAGGCGGGGGCCGGGGACAGGGTCCCCCCTGCAACCAAAAAATAGGTAGTACAAATAGGGGTACCAACAAAAACCACATTTTTATAAAAATAAATATTAAAAAAAAATTATTTTTTTTTTAAAAACATTGGCCGTTTCCCCCCAAAGGCAGGGTGGCCCGAAAAAAAAATTTTTTATCATCATTCCCCATCACTGCTTCCCAGAGGCATGTTTACTTTACTCAGTTTAAAACTGCAACATTAACCCCCTCCTTCAGAGAGCGACACTAAAACTTCAGTTTCCAGGATCAAGTCGGCCTGCCATTTTTCGTGATCCCTTCATAAATAATCCGCTCACACTCAACAGCAGGTCACCCTAAAATCCTTTGTCTCCAACGCCACTTTCTATAACGCCCCGCATGCTTGGGGAATCAAAGCCCCCGCACACAAAAATCCTCTACCCCCCTCTTCCACCCTTTTCCCTGGGCCGCCCTCTACCCCGCCTTCCTCCACTGAAATTCATTCACTCTCAAAGTCTTTTTCCCTTCCTCCTCTTACATTTTCCGAACCCCCTCAACGACCCCCCTACCTCGGGAAAATATTTTTGGTAAGTCGTGCCAATAGGCAAAATTTGTGTTTATGGCTTTTTATAGAAAACGCTCTTTTTCCCAAAAAGGCAACAGAAAATTTGTGAGGAATAATTTCGAAAAAATCATTCGACCTAATGATAAAGAATATTTCCTTGTTTCTTTTATTAAATTATTTTAAAATTTCTTAAAATATATTTAGTTGGGTTAGGGTAAATTCAAAATGCGCTTGTTTTAATAATTAGGTGTTTTTAAGGTTTTTAGGTACAAAATTTTTAAATTTTTTCATTAATTAACATAAATGGGAAAAAGTCTTTAAAAGTAAAGGAAAATTTTAGAAAGGACTTTTTTATAAAATTTTTTTGAGTTGATCAATTTTACCATTCCCCGCACGAAAATATATAAATAATAATAATATATATATTATAATTTTAAAATATATTTTTAAATAAATTTTTAAAAAATTAAATATATATATATAATATATATTTATAGGAGGGGGCCACCCCTGGTGTAAATTTGGGGCCCCCACCTCGAGAAGTGGGTAAAAAGGGTTCAGGAGGAAAATTTTGGGTTTTTTTCTGAAGCCGTTTGAATTTTTTTCTTCCCCCCACCACCCCATCTTTTAAATATTTTTTTTTACCAAAAGGAATATTTATTACTAAAGGGGACAGAAGATTTAAGAGATACATTTTTAATATAAAGGTGCCCCAAAACGGTACATGTTGTTACGTGTGTATCACCGATTTTAAAGGGGAAAATCTCATCCCGCTCCCCAGAGCTGGGGCGGGGCCCAAAAAACGCAGGCAAACCCCCTTTTAACAGCCCACGAGCCGCTGGAAACAAAAACTAGTGCCCCCGGGGATCCCCATTTTTCCCTGTGAGTCTTTTTCCCCCTTAAGGGGAAAATTTGATGCACCTTTCCCCAGAGCCAAGGCTTGACCGGGAACAAAAAATAATGATGGGGAAGTTTCCCTATTTTCAGACTTTTTTGGGGCTCCCGAAGCTGGCATCCCCCCCTTCCCCCCTGGTGATTGGGGATAGGTTAGCCAAGGGAATCAATGTAATCCCCCCACCCCCTGCTTCCCATCTTCCACTTTTAAGGTGAAATCTGGACGCTTCAGCTGCCATCAGACTCTATTGGGGTGGCTTCCTTACTGCTGGGGATCCAGCGTTGTGGGCTCCCTTGATATATATAATATATATTAAAATTTTTTATATATATATAATATATATTTTTTTTTTTTTTGGGTTTTTTTGTGTGTGTGGTGTGGGTGTGTGTTGGGTGTGGGGTGTGGGGTGTGTGGGGGGGTTGGGTGTGTGGGGGGAAATCACAATAAAACGTGGTTGCAAATTATAGAATACTTAGGAAAACAGGGGGAAACACCTTTAATTTCACGTGCGTAAGCCATGAAAAGCAAAGGTTTACAGAACATGAGCATATTTACCAGCCCCCGGTATCTTTGAGGCAGCCGCCCCCACAGTGAATGATGATAGTGGGCCGTCTGCTGCCTCTTTATCCAAGTCTCACAACTTTTTTCCTTCCGACTGTCATGGGCATGCATCCCAACGGGGCCGTTAACTGCAGTTATAAGTTCCATGGTGAAGGGGGGTTTATTGTGGACGTAGGCCAAAGTTTTTGGTGTGTGTTTTTTCACATGCCCCCCTATCTCCCTGTCCTCCAGTGTCGTCAGGTTGATTTCCCTTAACCTCTCCTCGTAGGACATACCCTCTTAGCTCTGGGACTAGTCTTGTTGCAAACCTTTGCACTTTCTCTAGTTTCTTCACTTGCTTGGCTAGGTGTGGGTTCCAAAACTGGTGCCGCATACTCCAATATGGGCCTAACGTACACGGTGTACAGGGTCCTGAATGATTCCTTATTAAGATGTCGGAATGCTGTTCTGAGGTTTGCTAGGCGCCCATATGCTGCAGCAGTTATTTGGTTGATGTGCGCTTCAGGAGATGTGCCTGGTGTTATATCACCCCAAGATCTTTTTCCTTGAGTGAGGTTGTAGTCTCTGACCCCCTAGACTGTACTCCGTCTGCGGCCTTCTTTGCCCTTCCCCAATCTTCATGACTTTGCACTTGGTGGGCTTGAACCCCAGGAGCCAATTGCTGGGACCAGGTCTGCAGCCTGTCCAGATCCCTTTGTAGTTCTGCCTGGTCTTCGATCGAGTGAATTCTTCTCATCAACTTCACGTCATCTGCAAACAGGGACACCTCAGAGTCTATTCCTTCCGTCATGTCGTTCACAAATACCAGAAACAGCACTGGTCCTAGGACTGACCCTGCGGGACCCCGCTGGTCACAGGTGCCAACTCTGACACCTCGCCACGTACCATTACTCGCTGCTGTCTTCCTGACAAGTATTCCCTGATCCTTTTGTAGTGCCTTCCCTGTTATCCCTGCTTGGTCCTCCAGTTTTTGCACCAATCTCTTGTGTGGAACTGTGTCAAACGCCTTCTTGCAGTCCAAGAAAATGCAATCCACCCACCCTCTCTCTCTTGTCTTACTGCTGTCACCATGTCATAGAACTCCAGTAGGTTTGTGACACAGGATTTCCCGTCCCTGAAACCATGTTGGCTGCTGTTGATGAGATCGTTCCTTTCTAGGTGTTCCACCACTCTTCTCCTGATAATCTTCTCCATGATTTTGCATACTATACATGTCAGTGACACTGGTCTGTAGTTTAATGCTTATGTCTGTCTCCTTTTTAAAGATTGGGACTACATTTGCTGTCTTCCATGCCTCAGGCAATCTCCTGTTTCGATAGATGTATTGAATATTGTTGTTAGGGGTACACATAGCGCCTCTGCTCCCTCTCTCAATACCCATGGGGAGATGTTATCTGGCCCCATTGCCTTTGAGGTATCTAGCTCACTCAGAAGCCTCTTCACTTCTTCCTCGGTTGTGTGCACTGTGTCCAGCACTTGGTGGTGTGCCCCACCTCTCCGTCTTTCTGGAGTCCCTTCTGTCTCCTCTGTGAACACTTCTTTGAATCTCTTGTTGAGTTCTTCACATACTTCACGGTCATTTCTTGTTGTCTCTCCTCCTTCCTTCCTTAGTCTGATTACCTGGTCCTTGACTGTTGTTTTCCTCCTGATGTGGCTGTACAACAGTTTCGGGTCAGATTTGGCTTTCGCTGCTATGTCATTTTCATATTGTCTTTGGGCCTCTCTTCTTATCTGTGCATATTCGTTTCTGGCTCTACGACTGTTCTCCTTATTCTCCTGGGTCCTTTGCCTTCTATATTTCTTCCATTCCCTAGCACACTTGGTTTTTGCCTCCCTGCACCTTTGGGTAAACCATGGGCTCATCCTGGCTTTTTTTTTTTTTTTTTTTTTTTTTTTTTTTTTTTTTTTTTTTTTTTGTGTGTTGTGTGTGTGTTTTGTGTGGCGCGGAGTTCCTTATTTTCTGTTACATTTTTTTTCCCCTTGTTGTTTTCTCTCTACATATTTAATAGAATCCTCTTCCCTTTTTCCTTTTTTGCCTGAAAATTTAAGCATTTAAAGTGTTTTTCCCTTTAAATTTTTTTTTTCCCATTTCTCCTGTTTTTCTTTCCCACATTACTTCTTTTCGTTACTCCCCCTTCTTCAATCCCCTTTTTTTCCTTTTATTTACTCACTCATTCGTGCCAGGCATTAAGCTAAAACATAAAAAGCCTTCTATCCCCCCTCTTTGTTATCTCTTTTTTTCGTTTCATGGGTCCAGTCTTCCTGTCTTTTCCCTCCTGGTCGTCCACCGTACCCTCGGAATACTTCAAAAACAGGGGTAGCATAGGGGAACTGACAGATGGTGGGTTCTTGGCCCTTTAAGAGAGCACGCATTTTTGGGGTGTGCTGGTGTACTCTTTTTACCACCTTTTTTGATAAACATCAAAGTGAAAAGGTCAAATTATCGATGAATTGTGGGAATCTATACGTGGACAGAAAATTTGTATAAAAGAACTTGTATATCGCTTCTACTGTGACTTTGTGGCTGTAAAGGTCGAGATCGGCCCTGGGATTTTCTCAATTGGTCATGTCATAGTCGTCTGTGCGTTGTTGGTTATCATCTTAATCTGCAACCCGTGCATGGAAACTGCTTCCACTTTTTTCATTAAAATCCCCTTTTTTGCAATGATGGTAAAAAAAAATATTTTTTCTTTTTTTGGCGGGTTTTTGTGTTTATGTTACCTCGTTTTCAGCCCCCCCCAATGCATGAGGAAGGGTTTAAAAAATTGCACGAAAAAGGGCTTCAATTCTCCCATTTTTTGCAAAATTGCAAATTTGGGCCTAAATATCAGCATTCGTTCTAACCTTTCTCTAAAATACAAAAACAGCAGTGTTAAATTTTTTTGGCCCTTAAAATTTTCTTCAGTTATTATAAAGAAAATAATTTATGTAACAAAATTGACAAATTAAAATGTACACAATCCGAAATTGATGAGGACGTTTCTAAGAGAAAAACACCAGTACTAAAAGTTTGAAGCCAACCAGAAGAGAGATTCTCCAGGTAATGGGCGACATCCAACAATCCCAAAATTATTACAATAATAAAAAAACTGCCAAAATTATACCTACACAGTCTAAACCCAAAAGATGGCATCCTTTCTTGAAATACATCAACCATTAAAGTTTGAAGCTGTTCAAAGGAGGTACACTCATATTTTAAGGGGAATAATAATACACCATTTAAAAATTAAAATCACAAAGGTGGCTCCAGTAAAAATCCCAACCTTCTTCTAGGTAAGATACACCAGTATAGAACGTTTGAGGGTAATCAGAAGTTTGTTCAAGCTATTTCCTGGACACTTTAACTTTATCAGTGGCTTTATACAAGCGACAGAAAGGCATCTGCCCATCGCATACGGTTCATGAACTTTTTCCTTACTTATAATTTACTGGTGAGGAAAATCTGAAGTCAGTTGGACGAGGCGTCTTCGAGTTATAAACAAAAATCCTGGAGGAAGACAAGAAAACGTCTTCTTCAGCCGGAGGATTCTCTTTCAAATTGTACCCTATCAAGTTTATTTTTTGTGGAGTGAGATTCTTTTCCGTTTGACATTTTCGAGGAAAGGAGAGAATGGTGTTCTTTGATAGTGACTCTGTTCTTACTTGAATTTATACATTTCTTTGTGGCAGTGAGTGGCTTCCGTGACACAAGAATGAGAAGATAGAGGAAGAATAACGAAGGAAAGTGGAAGCGTTAGACAGAGAGTAAAAAAAAAATATGAAGAAAAGGTGAGAGAGAGAGAGAGAGAGAGAGAGAGAGAGAGGAGAGAGAGTGGAAGTGATGGAAGGTAAGCGATGACAGGTTACGTTTGCTATTAAACTAATCCATCTCCATAATCTTGAGAGGATGTGGTTCGGGACTCTGCAAGGGGACTATTCTGAAGCCTGGACCCAGCCTGGTTGTGTGATCGCGGTGATCGAATCAGTAGCTCTACTCTGTTGTTATACCTGTTCGTTATGAAGCGTCAGCACATTGCCAATTGATTTAGAAGAAACAAGTTTTGTCACTGCCTGTTGGCGTAACTGAGTCGTAGATGTAACTTCCGAAGTAAAAGAATTTCCTGACTGGGACTTCATTCTGGCTGGTATTCTCAGAAATGCCAAATCAAAGGTTTGAGACCTGATTACTAAACTGAACTGCTAGGCTTGTTTATTACGATTTGTAATAAATTAACATAACACACACAAACACACACACACACACACACACACACACACACACACACACACACACCCACACAACACCCCACACACACACACAACCACACCCCACACAAACACACACCATACATACACACACAAATAAACACACACAAACACACTAACAACACACACAAACACACACCAACACACACCAAAACACACCAACACACAGGGCAAGTTTGTCTGAGAGGCGGGTTTCAGGTACACGAGGGCATATCCAGATGTTTAAACTTAATTAAGATAAGTCACAAGGATGTTAAGAAACACTGCTTTAGATTTAGAGTGATCAGGAAGTGGAACTATCGAGACAGAAATGTGGTAAAGGCAGGACTCATACAAAGATTTGAGAATAGGTATGATAGGGCTCATGCAGCCAGAAGAGGATGAAACCCAGTAGTAACCAGCAGAGAGAAGTGACCAAGAGCTCAGTGGTGTTCATTTTTCTTCTCAAAATTATTTATAATGACCATAGAGCATAGAATATTACAGAGAATTCGGTAAACAAAGGTGAGGAAAACTAAGCCAACATAGGGATGATTGAGTACACTCTCATATGTAACAATGGTGGATATTTATATATAAACAGCAAAAACAACACACAACACCACAACACACCACACAACACACACACACACACCCCACCCCTAAATCTCAAATCACACCCTCACTACCCACTCGGAAACCAAAATCTAACTTTGGGCGAAGTTGAATAAGTAAAAATATGAAAAAATAACTGCGGGGGCATGAATTTTCGATACGGTTCCTAACCACGACTTGCCTCGACTTGTTGTAATAACCTTCAGAAGTGTAATGTTATGCACTTGATGATTCCAGAGGTTCCAAGGTGGTAGTGGGTAGTGTGTTGGTGGTGGGCACATTAGTGGTAGGTATGAGAGAGAGAGAGGCATTAGTGGACGGAGGGGTGTTAGTAATGGAGGTATTAGTAGAATTAGTGTTAGTAATGGTTGTGTTCATGGAGAGGGAGTTAGTAATGAAAGTGTTGGTGAATTGAGTGTTAGACGGAGGGTATTAATCATGGAGGCGGATGTAGCCCTAGTAAAGGGAGTGTTCCTGGTGGGAATGTTAGTAATTTAGAGTTGATGTATGAAGGCCATAAGAGGGTGTATGGAGGGTGAAAGAGGGTGTATGAAGGGTATAGATGTATGAAGGGTGAAAGAGGGTTGTATGAAGGGTGAGAAGTTGAAGGGGTGAAAGAGGGTATGAAGGATGAAAGAGAGTGTATGAGGTGTGAAAGAGGGTTATGGAAGGGTGAAAGAGGTATTAAGGGTGAAAGGGGGTATGAAGGGTGAGATGTATGAATGGGTGAAAGAGGGTATTGAAGGATGAAAGAGAGTGTATGAGGGTGAGATAAAATTGAAAAGTGATATGAAGGGTGGAAAGAGGTATATGTAAGGGTGAAAGAGGCGTTATGAAGGGTGAAGATGTATGAAGGGTGAAAGGGGTTGAAGGTGAAAGAGGTTATGACGGGTGTAAACAGGTATGAAGGGTGAAAGAGGTATATAAGGGTGAAAGAGGGCGTTATGAAGGGTGAGAAAGTGGTATATGGAGGGTGAAAGAGGGTGTATTAAGGTGGAAAGAGGGTGTATGAAGGGGTTGAAAGAGAGGTATTATTAAGGTGAAAGAGGGTGTATGAAGGGTGGAAAGAGGGGTATATGAAGGGTGAAGAGGTTATTAAGGGTGAAAGAGGGTGTATAAGGGTGAAAGAGGGTATATGGAAGGGTGAATGAGGGTGTATGAAGGGTGAACGAGGGTATATGGAAGGGTGATGAAGAGGGTGTATGAAGGGTTGAAAGAGGGTATAAGAGGTGAAAGAGGGTGTATGAGGGTGAAAGAGGGTATATGAAGGGTGAAAGAGGGTATATGAAGGGTGAAAAGAGGGTATATGAAGGGTGAAAGGGTGTATTAAGGGTGAAAGAGGGTGTATGAGGGTGAAAGAGGGTGTATAAGGTGAAGTGTTGAAAGAGGTGTATGAGGGTGAAAGAGGGTGTATGAAGGGATGAAAGAGGGTATATGAAGGGTGAAAGAGGGTGTATGAAGGTGGTGAAAGAGGGTATATGAAGGATGGAAAGAGGGTATATGAGGGTGGAAAAGAGGGTATATGAAGGGTGATGAAGAGGGTGTATATGAAGGGTGAAAGAGCGTATATGAAGGTAAAGAGGTGTATAAGGGTTGAAAGAGGGTTATGAGGGTGGAAAGAGGGTTTATTAAGGGTGAAAGAGGTGTATGAAGGGTGAGAAAGAGGGTATATGAAGGGTGAAAGAGGGTATATGAAGGGTGAAAGAGGGTATATGAAGGGTGAAAGAGGGTATATGAAGGGTGAAAGAGGGTATATGGAGGGTGAAAGAGGGTGCATTAAGGGTGAAAGAGGGTATATGAAGGGTGAAAGAGGGTATATGAAGGGTGAAAGAGGGTATATGAAGGGTGAAAGAGGGTATATGAAGGGTGTGAAAGAGGGTATATGAAGGTGTGAAATGAGGGGTATGATAGGGGTGTGAAAGAGGTGTATATGAAGGGTGGAAAGAGGGTATATGAAGGGTGAAAGAGGGTATATGAAGGGTGAAAGAGGGTATATGAAGGGTGAAAGAGGGTATATGAAGGGTGAAAGAGGGTATATGAAGGTGTGGAAAGAGGGTATATGGAGGGTTGAAAGAGGGTGCTTAAGGGTTGAAAGAGGGTATATGAAGGGTGAAAAGAGGGTATACGAAGGGTGAAGAAGAGGGTATAGAAGGGTGTGAAAGAGGGTAGTATGAAGGGTGAAAGAGGGTATATGAAGGGTGAAAGAGGGTATATGAAGGGTGAAAGAGGGTATATGAAGGGTGAAAGAGGGTATATGAAGGGTTGAAAAAGAGGGTATATGAAGGGTGAAAGAGGGTATATGAAGGGTGAAAGAGGGTTGGGTTATGAGGGTGAAAAGAGGGTATATGAAGGGTGAAGAAAGAGGGTAATATGAGGGTGAAAGAGGGTATATGAAGGGTGGAAAGGGGTATATGAAGGGTGAAGAGGGATATGAAGGGTGAAAGGGGTATATGAAGGGTGAAAGAGGGTATATGAAGGGTGTGGAAAAGAGTATACGAAGGTGAAAGAGGGTATATGAAGGGTGAAAGAGGGTATATGAAGGGTGAAAGAGGGTATATGAAGGGTAGAAAGAGAGGTATATGAAGGGTGGAAAGAGGATGTACGAAGGGTGAAAGAGGGTATATGAAGGGTGAAAGAGGATGTACGAAGGGTGAAAGAGGGTATATGAAGGGTGAAAGAGGATGTACGAAGGGTGAAAGAGGGTATATGAAGGGTGAAAGAGGAAATATCTAGGAAAGTGCAGAAAGTTAGCTGGCACTAGATCATATAAAATCCACAAAGGATATACCAGCGAAGTGATCAAATATCCTTGCATAGATGCAGATTATAGTCCAATAAAATTATTTGAAAAAATCTTCAAATGTATTGATCTTAATGTAGAAAGAAACAGGAGAAATGAAATACCTAAAGGCAAAGAAAACCTTATTACTAACGTGAACTCAGGTATAGTGGCACCTTAAATGGCTAGTAACATATTTTCTAGTGGTAAAAGCCTTTTATGTGTGAAAATTAATGATTAAAAATTGTGGGATTTGTTGCCCAACTTTAAATATATTCAGTGAGTTGTAACAAAAGATAAATAATTCACGTAACAATTAACTAACAAAAATTCACACCTAACCCATAATTCACACCTAACCCACAATTCGGAGATGAAACCTGAAACTATGTTTCGGCCCACTGTGAACCCTTCATAATGGCTCAATACTGGCTGAAATGTTTCAAGTTTCCCTTCCGAATTGTGGGTCAGTTGTAAATTGCTCCAGCCAAGATATTGTGACTTTGATTCTTCTTCCGGGCAACAGGTCTTGTTATTTTTCGCAAGTAAAGAGCCAAGAATACAAAACGTTGAAGATTTTCCCAACTACACATGTTAATAAGTGAAGCAGATTGCAGCATGAGGGAGAAACAGCGTCCAGGATCATTCTTCCTGTAATTATAAAGTATCTCTTTACGGAGAAAGTTTTATTTATTATACTGGCAAATTTCCCTCGATAATCAATTATAAATTAACCTGATTTTCTTACAAGTTTAGGCAGCCAGAGAGGGATGACAGTTTTCCTTGGAACAACAGTAGTAGCTTTCTGCTTATGGGTATACATGTTGTATATCTGGAGAGAGTTCAGGAGATCATCTTTTTCCCCGTCTAGTCCCAGCAGACCATTTCCTTCGTGTTAGTCGCCTGAGAAGTCATGCCGTTGGTGTTAGTTATATGCATTCTGACGAAAGCGCCACAAACTTTCCTCTGAATCTTCCGAAATTCAGTCTTGAAGACAGTGGTTCATTGGTAATTCGACTTATATATGAAGGATGCTGAAAAGACTTCGATCCTTTATATTAACTGAATTACCTCGTAGTGTATTTAACCCCTTCTTGTAAAGAGAAATTTCCAGTGTGCGGATTTATAACCCCTCCACCATTCTTTATGTGGAGATAAATCTATTTCTCGCCTACATTCTAGGGAGCACAATTTGATGAAGTCTTGGTATATCCAGTAGCGACCAGCGAAGAGGCGGGGCCAGGAGCTAGGACTCGACCCCTGCAACCTCAACTAGGTGAGTACACACACACACACACACACACACACACAACACACGCCCGCTTAAGACATACGCAAAGCAAAATAAACAATACCCATGCAACATACTAAATAACTCTCTCTGTTAGTGCATTTCGTAACTCAAAATTCGTAGAGGAAAGCTTAGAGAACGCTTCAGTAAAATCAGTATTGAAGAGTAGAATTGTCTGAGATTTACATGCGTAATCCAACCACCAGATATTAAGTCAAAAAGCTCTACCGTAAGGAAAATATTCCCACTGAGATGTTGTTCTTCCATCGGAGTCTTGTCCCCAGGAATCATCGTGCTGAGCAATCTGTTCTTAAGACTTTTCCTCAGGCTCGTTCGAGGTATTAAAAAAACTAGTAAACTTTCCCTTAGGATTGTTGGGATGGGCAATAAAGAAATTTCACACGAAGTAAAACGAAATACAACTTGGGTAATTTTCTTGATGTCCAGTTTCTCATGTGTCAGAAAGTTTAGCAGCAGTAATGGGAAGAGAGAGAGAGAGAGAGAGAGAGTGGGAGAGAGAGAGAGAGAGAGGAGAGAGAGGAGAGAGGAGGAGAGAGAGAGAGAGAGAGATGAGAGAGAGAGAGAGAGAGAGAGAGAGAGAGAGAGGGAGAGAGACAAACAGACAGAGATTTTCGCCTTAGGAGAAGAGCTTCATCCTCAGCATTCACATTCTTCAATGCTTTTAGCAAGAAGAGCAGTATAGTGCTTTATGTTTTTCCGTCTTCAGTGCCTCTAAGCTACTGAATTGTTGATATAAATCCAGATGTACTCCTGTTAACCCTTTTGTGGCCTAGTTCCCAGGCCTTTTTTATAACCATATTCTCTTGCGCTACCGTCCACAGGATGGATATGGGGTGCACAATAAACTAGCCACTTCGGTGGCAAAATCTAATCTAAGCTACAGGAACACAGCTAGGCATCTAGTCTGCCCTGATCAGTGTTCGTAATTAAGCTTGTCATCTCCAGTGTTCAGTCTCTGAAGATTTAGGTAATTTATTGAAATTTGCAGCAGTTGTGGCACTTACTGCATTACCTCCCTCCCGAATCCCTCTCCAGTAGTCTATCACTGTAAAACAAACAATTCGCAAATCTTGTGTTCTTTTCAGTGCCGCTTTTCCCTCTGTTTAGGAATCATGCTAAGACATCTTCATTACCTATTTTATCTTGCGCTTTCATAGCCACACACACACACACACACACACACACACACACACACACACACACACACACACACACACACACACACACACACACACACACACACACACACACACACACACTGTAAAGTGTACTCACCCCATGCGCCCTTCACACCTGACTGCTGCAAATGCTTGGTGTAGGCCGGAATCAACTCCAGATTCAGAGACCTGTGCAGGAGACAGTAAATGTGTTAGCTGTCGTAAACATGAATATTATTTGTAACCGGGCTGGTGATGCTGCTGGGGCTTCTGTTGATGCTGTTGCTGCTGCTGATGGTGGTTCTGTTGATGTTGTTGCTGCTGCTGATGGTGGTTCTGTTGATGTTCTTGATGTTTTCTAAGGTTCTTTTGGTACAAAATTATTAATTTTTACATTAACATAAATTAATTTTTTGTTATCTTTAAACGTATAAGAGAAAATTTTAGGAAGGATCTAATTTTAAATGAGTTCTTGCTAATTGACCAATTTTACCTATTCGGCACGACATTAAATATATATATATATATATATATATTATTATTTTTTTATTTTATATTAGATAAAGATAAAATTTAATATATATACCTTATCTTTATATTTATAAATATATAATATTATTAATAATTTTCTATTTATATGTAATATAATATTATATATAAAAACTAGATTAATATGAACAAACTTTTATCTCAATAGCGACCCCACCCCTTACTAAGATGATAACTTTGAATCATCTGTTTCGCTCATTCCTAACGAACACCTCACAAACCTTCCTCAGCCTCGTTGTATACACAATGACCCCCTCCTGTATATATACACAAGACATTCAAACTCTGGTGTATATATATATATATTATATATTATATATATATAATTAATTATAAAAATATTTTATGTTAAATTAACTGTGTTTATTCCTGGGCAAAGGACTTAAACACGCCTGTTGTTCCTCATACACAATAACTTACACCTCCCGAATACACTGAGAAGCACGGTTCTCCGTGTCATACCTTGAAAAACACCCCTTTCGTTGTATATACACAATGAACCACCCCTCCCGGTATATATACACTAAGACACTTCAAAACTCTCGGTGTATATACCCGACATGGTTCACTTGCCTGTATAAATATATATTCACTGACTTCTCTCATATCAGAGGCTTAAATGTAATTGTTATTGAATACGAGATTTTTAAAGTAATTTCCCTCGGTAAAGACCATTTAAAATACTTTAATCTCTAAAAGACTGGCAAATTAAAACCGAGTACAACTCACCCGTTGTCCTTGAAGGGAGTGAAAGTCGGGGCCATCATCCCACGGAACAAAAATCGGGACTGGAATCATAAAATGTAAAAAAAAAAATTACTGACAGGGGTTATTATATTCCTAGGGATGGAACTAAAGTTAAGGGTAACTCCCATTGCTTGGGACAATATGGAGACAGAAATAGGAATAATGGGGAGTTTGTATATTTCGACCTTCAACTAGGGTCCTCTTCAGAAGACCACCAGTTGAGGGTAGAATATTCAGACAAAAATATATTCGTGGTTGTGTCGATATAGCAGTGTGACTCCTCAAGTCACAACTGGTCATTACATCTTACATATTCCAATATGAACTTGCGTGTATATAAAACATTGCAAATTATAGAGGTACAATATAGTATAAACTAAAAGACAATTATATATATATAAAACTATATATATATATATATATATATATATATATATATATATATATATATATATATATATATATATATATATATATATATATATTATATTATAATATAAAAAGCTAATTAATATAAAAAAATATGAGGATAGATATAGAAACATTCCCTGAACTTAGAAAGAGAGAGAGAGAGAAGAGAGAGAGAAAAAGGAGAGGAGAGAGAGAGAGCGACGAGAGTGAAGAGCAGATTGATCGAGAGAACAGAGAACAGAGAGACAGAGAGTACAGAGAGACAGAGAAAGAGAACAGAGAGAGACAAGAGAGAAGAGAGAGAGAGAGGAGAGACGAAAGAGAGGGAGAGAGAGAAAGAGGGAATATTTATCATATTTGCGTAAATATTTGGCAATGTAAATTCTTTTATGGTCGAAAAATATTGAATCCAAAGGGGCAAAATCTTTATCAACATTGTTGCAACTTTTACGAGCCTTCTAAAATTTTTTAAAAGTGAGGGTAATGAAAGGTTGTAGTGTATTCCTCACACACGGGCAGGGGCGGTGATCGACCGACAACAACAGCTAGTGAGTCACACACACACACACACACACACACACACACACACACACACACACACACACACACACACACACACACACACACATCATACACACGCACACACGCAGCACACACATACACACACACACACAAAACACACACACACACACAACACACACACACAGGTGTTCCCTTGTAACACTGGACCCTTATCGCCAGAAAGTGTAACCACCTGACATCTCGCCAATAACAAGTGGGACCACCTGGGCATTCCCCCAACAAGTGGTACCTGGACCACTCGCCAGAAAAGTGGTACCACTGGACCATCTGAAACAAGTGTACCACCTGGACACTTCGCAAAAGGGGTACCACCTGGACCATCTTGCCAGAACAAGTGGTACCACCTGGACCATCTCGCCAGAACAAGTGGTACCACCTGGACCATCTCGCCAGAACAAGTGGTACCACCGGACCATCTGCAGAACAAGTGGTACCACTGAGACCTCGCCAGAACAAGTGGTACCACTGGACCATCTTGCCAGAACAAGGGTACATGGGCCACCTCGCCAGAACAAGGGTACACTGGACCATCTTGCGAAAAGTGGTACCACTGGACATTCGCCTGAACTAGTGGTACCACTGGACCATCTCGCCAGAACAAGGTGATACAGACATCTCGCCAGAACAGTGGTACCTACCGGACCACTCGCCAGAAACAGTGGTTACACCGGAATCTCGCCAGAACAAGTGATACACCTGGACCTCTCACCAGAACAGTGATACCACCTGGACACTCGCCAGGGAACAAGTGATACCACCCGGACCATCTCGCCAGAACAAGGTGATACCACCTGGACCCTCTCGCAGAACAAGTGTACCACCTGGACCATCTCACCAACAATGATACACTGGACCATCTCGCCAGAACAATGATACCACCTGGACCATCTCGCAGAACAAGTGATACACTGACCATCCGCAGAACAAGTGTACCACCTGACACATCTCGCCAGAACAAGTGATACCACCTGGACCATCTCACCAGAACAAGTGGTACCACCTGGACCATCTCGCCAGAACAAGTGATACCACCTGGACCATCTCGCCAGAACAAGTGGTACCACCTGGACATCTCGCCAGAACAAGTGATACCACCTGGACCATCTCACCAGAACAAGTGTACCACCTGGACCATCTCGCCAGAACAAGTGATACCACCTGGACCATCTCGCCAGAACAAGTGGTACCACCTGGACCATCTCGCCAGAACAAGTGGTACCACCTGGACCATCTTGCCAGAACAAGTGATACCACCTGGACCATCTCACCAGAACAAGTGATACCACCTGGACCATCTCGCCAGAACAAGTGATACCACCTGGACCATCTCGCACAGAACAAGTGGTACCACCTGGACCATCTCGACAGAACAAGTGGTACCACCTGGACCATCTCGCCAGAACAAGTGGTACCACCTGGACCATCTCACCAGAACAAGTGGTACCACCTGGACCATCTCGCCAGAACAAGTGGTACCACCTGGACCATCTCGCCAGAAAAAGTGGTACCACCTGGACCATCTCACCAGAACAAGTGTACCACCTGGACCATCTCGCCAGAACAAGTGGTACCACCGGACCATCTCGCCAGAACAAGTGGTACCACCTGGACCATCTCGACAGAACAAGTGGTACCACCTGGACCATCTCGCCAGAACAAGTGATACCACCTGGACATCTGCCAGAACAAGTGTACCACCTGGACCATCTCGCCAGAACAAGTGATACCACCTGGACCATCTCGCCAGAACAAGTGGTACCACCTGGACCATCTCGCCAGAACAAGTGGTACCACCTGGACCATCTCACCAGAACAAGTGATACCACCTGGACCATCTCGCCAGAACAAGTGATACCACCTGGACCATCTCGACAGAACAAGTGGTACCACCTGGACCATCTCGCCAGAACAAGTGGTACCACCTGGACCATCTCGCCAGAACAAGTGATACCACCTGGACCATCTCGCCAGAACAAGTGTATACCACTGGACCATCTCGACCCGAACAAGTGGTACCACCTGGACCATCTCGACAGAACAAGTGATGTACCACCTGGACCATCTCGACCCGAACAAGTGGTACCACCTGGACCATCTCGCCAGAACAAGTGATACCCACCTGGACCATCTCCAGAACAAGTGATACCACCTGGACCATCTCGCCAGAACAAGTGATACCACCTGGACCATCTCGACAGAACAAGTGGTACCACCTGGACCATCTCGACAGAACAAGTGATACCACCTGGACCATCTCGCCAGAACAAGTGGTACCACCTGGACCATCTCGCCAGAACAAGTGGTACCACCTGGACCATCTCGCCAGAACAAGTGGTACCACCTGGACCATCTCGCCAGAACAAGTGGTACCACCTGGACCATCTTTGCCAGAACAAGTGGTACCACCTGGACCATCTTCGACAGAACAATAATCACAACAAAAACAAAATACCAAAAAAAAAAAAACAATGTTATACCATTTGTGACCAGTATCTGCAAAAAAATAAAAGATGAATTATCCAAAAAATTATATACGAAATGGCACCATGGTCCTGCCCAACAAGGACATCTTGACCACCTTCAGATTTAATTATTGTTCCATCCTGGATTTCTTCCATACCTTCCATCTCTCTCATCTCTCTACTATCCTCTCTCCTCTCTCACTCTCTCTCTCTCATCTTCTCTCTTCTCACCTACACCACAACAATTGATAATACTACATTTATAACAATTATACACTAGACCATTATGTGCCAAAAAGTCATAATTTTTCCCGGTCAGAATTCAGTGAATACCTCGGACACCAACACAATGTACTCAAGAAATACTGTGCAGGAACAGTCTTACACTGCCACTAACATCCTGGATCAATTACCTTGGACCATCTCCCCAATTTTGCATCACTGACAATTCCAGAACAGTGTGATTGAAACACAGGTCAATACTAACAATGTACCCTGACCTCCCCTCTGTGGAACTGGTTCTGCATGAATAATAAATATATAAAAATAATATAATATATATATAAAATAAATATATATATATTAATATATGTATATATTATATATCAAATAAAAAATAATAATAGTAATTATGGCCCAAAAAGTTTAGATATACAAATATTGCACCATAAGATGCATATACAGACATGGATGTGAGAGAAAACCGTACATATTTTAATTTTATTTTATAATTGCGAAAATCTCATCCAGCTCTTCCAGAACTGGGCGCTGCCCAAATCACAGCAGCATTCCCTCTCTGTAACACAGCGCTGAGTCGCTGGAAAGAAAAAAGCTGTCCTGGATCTATTTATGGACCAGGTCTAAAGGAATACATAATGTGTATTTAAGGCTAAAGAGTTTTGTGGAATGGACTTGGAAACGTATACAGGGTGATTAGGGGGGTAATGGCAGATGATGCAGGTGTATGGGTAGGAGGTAGGTTTCACTGAAAGCTAGTGAAATTTGATTTTACTGAGGATAGTGAGGCTCACTTTAGAGTACGTAGGAATGAGGGAGTTAATTTCCCAGTAAAAGTAGGCCTTAGAACAGGTGTGTGATGTAGTTTTTTATATTTATAGATGGGTGTATAGAATATAATAGCAGGGTCTTGGCAAGAGGCTGGAGTAAAAGATAAAGATATCAATTATAAGTGGGAGTTGTCACAGTTGCTCTTTGCTGATACACTGTGCTTTGAAGATTCTGAAGAGAAGTCAGAGGTTGGTGGATGAATTTGGTAGAGTGTGCAATAGAAGAAAATTAAAAGTGAATACAGGAAAGAGTAAGGTTATGAGGTTAACAAAAAGATTAGGTGATGAAAGATTGGTTATCATATTGGAGGGAGAGAGTATGGAGGAGGTGAATGTATTCAGATATTTGGGAGTGGACGTGTCAGTGGATGGGTCTATGAAAGATGAGGTGAATCATAGAATTGATGAGGGGAAAAGGGTGAGCGGTGCACTTAGGAGTCTGTGGAGACAAAGAACTTTGTCTTTGGAGGCAAAAAGGGGAATGTATGAGAGTATAGTTTTACCAACAGTCTTATATGGGTGTGAAGCATGGGTGATGAATGTTGCAGCGAGGAGAAGGCTGGAGGCAGTGGAGATGTCATGTCTGAGGGCAATGTGTGGTGTGAATATAATGCAGAGAATTCGTAGTTTGGAAGTTAGGAGGAGGTGCGGGATTGCCAAAACTGTTGTCCAGAGGGCTGATGAAGGGTTTTTGACGTGGTTCGGACATGTAGAGAGAATGAAGCGAAACAGAATGACTTCAAGAGTGTATCAATCTGTAGTGGAAGGAAGGCGGGGTAGAGGTCGGCCTAGGTAAGGTTGGAGGGAGGGGGTAAAGGAGGTTTTGTGTGCGAGGGGCTTGGACTTCCAGCGGGCATTCGTGAGCGTTGTTTGATAGGAGTGAATGGAGACAAATGCTTTTTAATACTTGACGTGCTGTTGGAGTGTGAGCAAAGTAACATTTATGAAGGGATTCAGGGAAACCGGCAGGCCGGACTTGAGTCCTGGAGATGGGAAGTACAGTGCCTGCACTCTGAAGGAGGGGTGTTAATGTTGCAGTTTATTAAAAACTGTAGTGTAAAGCACCCTTCTGGCAAGACAGTGATGGAGTGAATGATGGTGAAAGCTTTTCTTTTTCGAGCCACCCTGCCTTGGTGGGAATCGGCCAGTGTTAATATAATATATATATATATATATATATATATATATATATATATATATATATATATATATATATATATATATATATATATATATATATATATATATATATATATTATATATATAAACACTGATCTCTGGCCGAAGGAGACTCGAATCTACGAACCTTGGAACAAGGTACATTAGAACATAAGAAAGAAGGAACACTGCAACAGGCCTACTGACCCATGCGGAGCAGGTCCATGCCCCCCCCCCGTATAAGACCAATGACCCTCCCCCCGGATTAGCCCAATGACCCACCCATTCTGGTCACCTTCACTCAAGGATGGAGCACTGCACCAGACCAGCAGCACAAGCTAGTCAGGTCCAACTCACACCCACCCACACCTACTCATGTATTTATCTAGCCTATTTTTAAAACTACTCAACGTTTTAGCCTGAATAACTGTACTCGGGAGTTTGTTCCACTCATCCACAACTCTATTACCAAACCAGTGCTTTCCTATATCCTTCCTGAATCTGAATTTTTCCATCTTGAAACCACTGCTGAGAGTCCTGTCTTAGCTGGAAATTTTCAGCACGCTATTTACATCCCCTTTGTTTATTCCTGTTTTCCATTTATACACCTCGATCATATCCCCCCTAATCCTACGCCTTTCGAGAGAGTGCAGATTCAGGGCCCTCAGTCTATCCTCATAGGGAAGATTTCTGATGCATGGGATCATCTTTGCCATCCTCCTCTGTACGTTTTCCAGAGCATTTATATCCATTCTGTAATACAGTGACCAGAACTGAGCAGCATAGTCTAAATGAGGCCTAACCAAGAATATATAGAGTTGAAGAACAACGTGAGGACTTCTATTATTTATAACTTCCTAGATATGAATCCAAGAATTCTGTTAGCTTTATAGCGAGCACTAATGCACTGTTGTCTTGGTTTTTAGAGATTGCTGCTAACCAGACTCCTAAATCCTTTTTCGCAATCAGTAGTATAAGATCTACATTATTTTAGTTTATATGTATCATGGTTATTTAAACTGTCGCAAACAATTGAGAACTTTGCATTTGTCAATATTAAACTGCATCTGCCACTTTCTCTCCGACCAATTGCATCAAGTCTATTCACATCATCCTGGAGGTGCTCTAGTGTCCTCATTAGAATGAATAGGACGCCTATTTTGGTGTCATCAGCAAATTTTTACTTATGTCGCTTATTTTATTCCTCAACTATGTCTTTATTAAAATTGTGAACAACAACGGCCAACACTGACCCCTTAGGAAAACCCGCTTGTGACGTGCCCCCCATTCAGATTTCTCCCCATTTATGCAAACTCTCTACTGTCTATTGTCAGCCATGCTCTACCAGGAAAAATTCTCCGCCAATTCCGTGTGCCTTAAGTTTCCCTCCTCCTCATATCCTCTGGTGTGGAGCTCGATCGAAAGCCTAACTGAAGTCATATACACAATATCATAATCATTTGCCAAGATCTAATCCTCCTCAAAACACCTTAGAGAAAAAGTTAGTAATTTCGTAAGACAGGAACGCCCCCTTAGTTAAAACTATGTTGAAGATTCATTAATCAATTCTTGCCTGTCAAGATTGCTACGAATTGCTTCTGCAATTATTCGATTCCATAAATTTTCCCAACTATGGAGGTAAGGTTATTGGTCTAAAGTTCGAAGCCAAGGCCAGTCACCTGCCTTGTAAATAGGTATTACATTTTCCATTTTCCACTTATCAGCACTATGCCAGTTTATATGATATGTTAAAAAGATTAGTAGCCAAAGGTAACGCTAAGTTCTTCTTACATCCTTTAACGCCCTATGCAACAGTTCATCAGGACCTGGGGATTTGTTTTAGGTTCAGTTTCTCAATTTGTCCTGAGGACCATTCACTAAGTTACCGCAATCGTACATAGTTATTAACACTCCTGTTCTACATAATCCTATTTATTTCAGGAATATCCGCTAGTATATTCCTGGTGAAAACTGAGAAGGAAGTAGGTACTGAGAATTCACACATATTCTTATCACTGTCTGTGGATCTGACAAAGTTTACTCTTTAAGTGGGGCCAAA
>NC_069406.1:67991039-68097402 GCF_026875155.1 Cherax quadricarinatus
TCGGTGTATATACACTGAGAAATACACCTCTTAGTGTATATACACTGAGAGATATACCTCTCAGTGTATATACACTGAGAGATATATCTCTCAGTGTATATACACTGAGAAATATACCTCTCAGTGTATATATCCCGTTAACGAGCATGTTTGATGCTGACTTTTTTTTTACATACTTTTTCGCATAAAATTAACAGGTTTGATAATTGCAATAAGTTATTTATATCGGAGAAGGACATCTTCTGTGGATAAGCAATCTTAAACATTATTAGTAATTTCCCATTACAATAATATTCAACAAATTTCTGGCATACATCAATTGCTTACCTGTAAATAACTCTGGCAATAAGAGTTCACGAAAGAGAGTTTTCAGTCCTAGACGATGTTTGCTGGCTCTCAACTACACACCACACGATCTTGATATCAACTGGCTCCCTCTGTGTTAAGCATCCAGTGATACAGGTCCCGTTTTCTCTAACTACACGGGATCATAATGGGCAGGCTTCAGAATTTGTATCTTTAATAATAATAATAATAATATAATATCTTAATTTCTACAAGTACATGTACAAGGTATACAGACCATAGCTGACATCAGTGACATACTACTACATAGAAAGTCGCTTGTTATGCAGAGTATTTCGGACAAATTAGGTCAGTTTTGTCCCAGGATGCGACCCACACTAGTCGACTAACACCCAGGTACTCATTTTATACATGACAGAAGATGTCTTATGAAAACACGTCCTATTTTTCCAGTCGTACCTTTTAACTGAAATTTCAAAACAATATTGTAAGTTTTGGATTTTCAGAATGCTAGAAACTTTCCACATATTCCCTTCCCACCTGACTTATTGTTATGGGTCCAACTGCAGAAGAGCTGAAGGAGATTCGTAATCTTTCATATATTGTACTATTCTATACGTATTTGTGCCTTTTAAATAAATATAATATACATTATTTTATATATAATATTATATATATATATATAATATATATAATATATATATATATATATATATATATATATATACATATATATATATACATATATATATATATATATATATATATATATATATATATATATATATATAATATGTGTGTGTGTGTGTGTGTGTGTGTGTGTGTGCGCGTGTGTGTGTGTGTGTGTGTGTGTGTGTGTGTGTGTGTGTGTGTGTGTGTGTGTGTGTGTGTGTGTGTGTGTGTGTGTGTGTGTGTGTGTGTGTGTCTCGTGCCGAATATGTAAAACTGGTCAATTAGCAAGAACTCATTTAAAATTAAGTCCATTCTAAAATTTTCTCTTATACGTTTAAAGATATATTTTTTTCATTAATGTTGATGTAAAATTTTATAATTTTGCACCAAAAGGAACTTAGAAAACTTACCTAACCTTATTATAACAAGAGCAATTT
Source organism: Cherax quadricarinatus (assembly GCF_026875155.1). Lineage (NCBI taxonomy): Eukaryota > Metazoa > Arthropoda > Malacostraca > Decapoda > Parastacidae > Cherax > Cherax quadricarinatus. Next base: position 67,992,455 of record NC_069406.1, read on the forward strand.
ATTTTAGCCTAACCCAACTAAATATATTTTATATTTGTTTACAATAATTTAATACTAAACAAACACAGTGAAATATATTTTTTTCGTTAGGTTCAGAATGATTTTGGCGAAATTATTGCTGGATGAGATTTTCGCCATATAATCGGTGATACACACGTAACAACATGTACCGTATATGCCACCTTTATATTAACAATGTATCTCTTAAATCTTCTGTACCATATTATGTAATAAAATATTCCTATTGGTAAAAAAAAATAGTTTAAAAGATGGGGTGGTAGGGGAAGTGGAATATTCAAACGGCTTCAGGAAGAAATCCAAATATTCTTCCTTGAAGCCTTTTTATCCACTTCTCCGAGGCTATGGGTCCCACAATTTACACCAGAGGTGGACCCCATCCTATATTTTTAAATATATATATATATATATATATATATATATATATATATATATATATAATATATTATATATATATATATGTATATATATATATATATATATATATATATATATATATATTCTTCCTTGAAGCCTTTTTATCCACTTCTCCGAGGCTATGGGTCCCACAATTTACACCAGAGGTGGACCCCATCCTATATTTTTAAATATATATATATATATATATATATATATATATATATATATATATATATATATATATATAATATATATATATATACATATATATAGAGCACACCTGCCTTATGCTCCAAGGGTTTACGTCCCTATTGGGATGAAGTTATAGCAAGGGGGAAGGTCTTCATATTTGCGGAACTTCTGGGTCTCCCTGTGGCTGGCAGCTCCACCCCCTTCAGCTGTGGAGTATGGCACAGGTGTTTAGTGCAGTGTATAGCGGTGTGTTGTTTATAGTGGAGGGCTGTATATAGTGTCGTTACCAACTCACTGCAAGTAGTGCAGTGAATTGGTAACTCTGCCAGGCCGGCCTCCCCAGGTCGTCACCCCTCCTCCACTACTCCCTCACCCTTATCACTCCTATTCACACTATCTCCACCTTCTCCCTACCCCGCCTTCCATGAGGACTTGAGACCGCCAACCAGATCTAGGCCTACGCTCTCCTCCACCCCTCTCCACCCCCACATGAACAACCCAGGGTATGTGCTTCCACCCACACGTGCCATTCTCCCTTCAGCCTGGGCTTACCACACAGATTGAGGTATGGCAGATGATGCAGCTAGCCAGCCACAAAGCCAGGGAAGCAATGCACCTAACAATGAAAGAAGAGGCACATGCCAGGTGTGTGGAGAGCATCGGGCACTTAACAGGAATGGCGTTATCCGTGCACACAATGGGTGTGCTGGATCATATATGGTCCCTGCAGAGAGCAGCACCCAGCCTCCACAGGCAGATGAAAGCTTCAATGGTAACCTCCTCAGTTGCGATGATCTGATTCAAATCCACTGCTAGCAGTACCCTATCTCACATTCCTAAGGCTCGTCCATATGCGGCAGGGAAATTCACAGACCTTCTTAAGCAGGTGAATGGAGGTTCCACTAACTTAGAAGCCCGCGGCACCATTAAAGCAATGTTCAGCAATGTCTGTCTTGCAGTTCCTGAAAGACGAGGCAAATTGCTAACCACATCAATCATTAAGGCAGTGCGGAACTGCCCAAGAACAACGGATAATTGTGTCTCTCTTCCCCATCATCATAGGAATCACAGAGGTACACCCAAGAAAAATTCTACTGAAAACGAGAAAATCTGCACACAGGTTAGCAAAAAAAAAATCAAAGAAGGTAACACTGTGGGAACAATCAGAATAATTACAAGTGATGACACTGTTGCTCCCAAAGATGAGGCCACAGCCCAAGCACTAAGACACAAGCATCCAACAAGGGACACCAGAGTCGTTAACAACAACCCTGAGGAAGACCCCATCACTGGACAATTAGTTTTGCCAAAATCATAAGTTTATAAGGCAACAGTGTCATTTCCAACAGGATCTGCAGGAGGTTACACTGGAATTCGACCACAACACGTCAAAGAGATGGTAAATCCAGCACTCGGCACAGCTGCAGCAATTCTTCTCTCCCGGTTAACAACCTTCGTCAACAACTCTCTGGCTGGGCGGATTCCAGAAGAAATTAAACCTTTCTTTTTGGAGCCTCATTATGTGCTTTGAAGAAGAAGGAAGGGGAATCAGACCCATTGCTGCTGGTAACACTCTTCGCCGTCTCGTTGCCAAAGCAGCAGTAAGAATCATTCGCCTAGAAGCTACCAGTTTACTCCAGCCACACCAACTGGGCTTTGGGGTCTCTCCAGGCAGTGAAGCGACAGCTCATGCAGCAATGGCCTACATCATTAACTTACCAGAAGACAAGGCCGTAGTCAAACTCAACTTTAGAAATGCTTTTAATATGGTGAAAAGAGATGTGGTCTTGCCATCCATTCGGGATCAGTTCCCCGGTCTTTTTTCCTTCATTTCAGCTGGCTACAGCAAACCTTCAATTTTTTTGTTCGGCAAACATGAAATTCCCTCATCAGAGGGTGTTCAACAGGGTGACCCACTCGCTCCACTTCTCTTCTTCTTTGCAGTAAGAGAACTAACTAACAGCCTGCGTAGCAAGCTCAGCATCTGGTACCTAGATGTGGGCACTCTGGCAGGTACTGAAGAGTCCCTGCTAGAGGACCTACAACTGGCGTAACATTTACACTTCACTGTGCTCACTGTTTGAGGGTTGTGGGTGGCTGTCCGCATTGGTAAACTTCTTAGCTAACTATCAGCTCGCTTGTTTACCTGCCGGCGCCTCAAGAGGACCAAGGGAGAGTCACGTGATCGCACTTGAGTTTAAAGACTGTCCGCCAGTGCGGCCAGGCGCCCACTCCCTGACCCTGGGTATTCACTGAGCCGCCACTGGTATGACAGGGCGACTCACAGGGCATCCCCTTCAAGAATTCGGTCGTAGACCAGGGACCTGCGGGTGCATATCCATTGCCTACGCTTAGGGTATCCCACCACTGCACGGATCTTCAAACGGGCAAGAAAGGACTCTGTGTTCACTGTGACCGGATGGTTCCGAAACCTCTGGTGCACTACCTGTTAGATTGCCCAGCTACGATGCTCCTTCGCCACAGACACTTCCCAATAACCCCAGTGGGACAAGCCCGGGAGGATGAGAAGGCATATCTAGTCTACTTAGCCATCAGAGACTTGGAGACCTGACTCCCAGTCATTGCACGTAACCCCCCCCCCCCCGCTGACGTCGCTGTGAAGGCCTGCTGAGGACCTCCGTTGCACCCCACACCAACCACCATTAGAGCAAACTAACTTTCCGGACATCATTTGTCCATAGAACCAGAGAGGAACCCCTCTTCCCACCGAAGGACTGTCACGCAAGTAGGAGAGAAGATAAACGACACTTCCCTACTCGGGGAGTCAATGCCGGGTCACCAAATTGGAAGAGACCCCAGCCGGGATCCATACCGGCTGGGGTGTGACTTACCGATGAGTAAGTCACACGTGAAACAGTTGGAGGTAAAGATAACGTGACGCTCTATCAGCCTTGAAGGAGTTCTTGTGGTGGTTGGTCCCTAGGTCAGGAGTAGAGTTCAACTCCGTATTGGACTGAAGAAGCCTACCGTGTAGGCGATACGTTTCAACAATTATACCAAACTGTTGCACTTGTGTCTTACTCATATACTTGTATTTTTATTTATAGATATGCCATATAGTGTATTTTCAAGGAAAAGTGATTGAGAATGTGAGGCATAACGAGGAGAGACAGTAGAAGAGGTAGGAGCAGCAGCAAGAGAGTTTACATCAGCAACAATAGAAGCAGCAGCTGTAACAATAGCTGGAGAGGTGCAAGCAGCAGCAACAGCAGCAAACGATTCGGCAACAGAAGATACAGAAGTATCAACAGCAGGATAATAAAGCAGAGAGGCTTTCAACACCACTCTAACTCGAAAACGCAGGACCAAAAATAAAATTTTCCTTTCCAGAAAATTCTTTATTACGACACTAATAGGCTTCCTCAATCTCCCACCAGACCAGACTCTTCACCACCTGGAGAGCTGTTTGGAGAATCTCCGCATTGTGAGCCTCTATTATTCCTCACTCAAGTTTTCCATTCAAAGGGTTCACAACTCGACAAAGTGGCTTTTAAAACGTCCTGTCCAGATGGTCCCCTTATGAGAAATGTGGATTTCTGAGTGTGCCGTAAGATTACTTAAGTTTCTACCACTAAAAGGGATTTATAGCGAATTATTTTTTTTACAAGGAATATGGATTTACTCACGTTCCTGCAAAATACCAGAGATCTTCGGGGTTTCCTACAAGCAACGAGGATATATTGGCAGTTCTTGTAAAGAATGGGATTCACTCAGATTCTCCATCTCTCAAGTGTTTTCTCCTCAAGATGTATACGAAGAAAGTGTAAAGTGAGTAAATAAGCTAATAGATTAATGAGAATAAATAAAGTCTTTGAATAAAATATAAAATTCAGAATGGAAGGAGAGGAATTAGAATTTAATATATTCAGAGATTTGAGGGAGAATTTTTTTTAGCTATGAGTAGAAGTAGCGTGAGAAAATATCGTAATTCTTGGACCGATTGCTAAATCGACTCAAAATAAAGTTATTTCAGTGAAACAAGATCAAAGATGAAGCGATGTTGAAAAGATTTGTTCAATAAATTGCATGCGTGCTCATTTCCCTTAAGTTGTCGGCAGTCATTTATCTTCTTGCTACAAGTTGCAGACGTGTTAATTATTTATCATTAATGAAGAAATTTGTCAATGGCTGCAGAAAGAAAAATGCATTAGAGCTTATTAATAACGCTGATATATGTATAGGAGAAGCTGCTGAGAAAAATATTCTTTGAGATAAATATTCGTTAAAGTATAGGAGGAGCTGCTGAGATGGCCGAGTAATAGCGTAAAATCTGACCAAAATAGGTTGTAAGAGGATATAAAAATTTGTGTGAAGAAAATAAAGTTGAAGGGATGGTGTGAAAGAGATGTTAAGAGGTAAGGTAGATTAAATATTCAATAAGCGCCTAATTCCCGAGTGCGAGATGGTAATAGATATGAAGGAACTCGGGTAAAGTGACTAGCTGATCTCTGCTCCTTCAAGAAGAGAAATACAGCGCCTGCACTCATCATTTTTTGTAGTCAATTTATCGTTCAGTAAATTAATACTAAACAACTATGCCTTGATCTTAGGTAAACACTGCAGTAGTTACTGATGGTAACTATGAAGAACAGGTGGGAAGAGACCCCTGAGAGGTGCCAATGAAATTAGTCCATAAAAGGAATATATTAATATTTTTGAATGTGTTCAGGGAGATCAATATACTAGGTCGTGATGTCAGTGAAGTTATGATAAGTCACTTTGAGAGCAAGTGAAATATTAAACCGAAATATTAAATATTAAACGAATTTGCCCTCTAAAAATAACGTTTTTCTTGGCCTGATAAGCCAAGTGAATAAAAAATTATGCACAAAATCTGCTAAACCTCTTCAGAACATAACGAGAATATAATAAAATGTGAACGTTATTAATTATAATTAACATAATTTCAATTTAAACTGAACTATGAAGATTTACTAGAATTAGGTTGAAATATAAGAAAAAACTGCGAACAAGCAATACAAGATGTAAAAAACCATGGGGGCCCTAGAGCTATCATTCAACTTCACTTGTGGCTGTTTTGTAATATATATATATATAATATATATATATATATATATATATATATATATAATATTATATATATATTATAATAATAAATCACAGTAAACAGTGATTTTAAAATATCCAAACATCTTTTGAAAGAGAAGTGAAATTCCAAACGCTTTTGTGACTATTCACATTTCAAGGAACTATGAAAGTAATAACAAAGAAGGATATAAAGGTCTAGACAACACCTCACAATCACATCCTATAACAAAGAAACAAACCCACACGCACAATACCGGACTCATAAAAAATAGGAACACTGCCCCAAGGTTCCCCTGGCCAACTGACATCCTCAAAGCAACCCATAACAAATATTCTACCAAGAATTAATTTATAATTTGTCCAATGTATTATTTAAATTCTTCCCATATTCTATTAATTATAAATGAATCTAATTTATATAAACCAAAGGAAATATTCACATTATTTTCAAAACTGCTTTTTATGAAACAAGATTCAATTATATTCCTGTCGACCATGGACTTGTTTGATACAATTTTCTCAACTTTTTGAAAATCAATTGGATGGTTAAAATCTCTCACATGAATAACTAGAGCATTGGAATCTTGTCCAGTTCTAATGCTATATTTATGTTGTTTTAATCTAAGGTCGAGATTTTTACCAGTTTGACCGTAATAAACTTTATCGCAAATTTTACAAGGAATCTTATAGACACATCCATCAGCATTTTGGGGGGAATTCTTAATCAAAAGTTTTTTACTGTATCAAGATTTTTAAATACAACTTTAATATTAAAAGTCTTAAGAAGAGAAGGCATATCAACCAAGTTTTCATGGTAAGGGAGAACCAACATATTTTTAGTTGAATAATGTTGGTTGTCCCTTTTAGGGTTGTAAAAAGTATTTCTAGCAATTTTAAATGATTTATCCATTACATTTCTTGGGTATTTCAGATCATTAGCTATTTCATAAATTTTGGATATTTCTTCATCTATGAACTCTGGGCCACAAATACGTAAAGCTCTCAAAAACATTGATGAGAAAACAGACAGTTTAACTCTGTCTTGATGTGAAGAATAATAGTGTACATAGGAACAGTTGTTTGTAGGTTTTCTCTAAATTTTAAATTTGAATTCATTATTACTCAAACTGGTAAAAGTCTCGAACTTAGATTAAAACAACATAAATATAGCATTAGAACTGGACGAGATTCCAATGCTCTATTTATTCATGTGAGAGATTTTAACCATCCAATTGATTTTCATGGTAATGATGCCGAGAGGCATGGTTGCGGTCCTTCATCATCCCAGCTGGATGCTAACCTGGTTCACTGGTTCCGAGTCTTTTTTCACCTGGTCATTGGTACAGTAAACAGCATGTGAGCTCTGGAAACCTCCAGCCAATATGACAAACAATAATTTTCACCGTTCTTTACTACGTGAATTTTATTTGGTGTTTATTTGAGATGAAAGCCAGAGCGCCATTTTACTCAGAGTTTTTTTGCCGCAACGGATAAAATACGAATTTTATGACCTGGTGTAAATACGTCCTAAATTACACGTTCGTCTCGGATACTCAGTGTTGGAAGTAAGCTAGCGATGCATGTTCGGAAGGTAGAGCAATCTGCAACAAGACGAAAGAATCAGTGAATCTCACTTGTTTTGCAATTCAACACAGAGCACGAAAAACGTGACTTGTGTTAATACAGATGCCCCTTGTTGTCTACCTGCTGAGGGTTCCCAGTGGCGGGGATCTAACCTCCTAGGTGCTACTTTCACACACTCTAACTGCTTTTTTCACACACTCTGCTACTTTCACATTCTCTATCTGTTGCAGTGACGAATTCTAACTGCTACTTTCACACATTCTAACTGCTACTTTCACACATTCTAACTGCTTCTTCCACAGTAGTCACTTCTTTCTCATACATTAATTACTTCTTAACCAAAATTTAGCTACTGCTGTTCCACGCTTCCTGTTCCTTACTCACACATACCGAGGGAAAAAATTAATGTAGCTATTCTAATGGAATTAACGTAACTCTGTCGTCGTCAGGATAAAATCCGAACAATGTTTGTAGAAATCTGAACCGTATATGTAAAAAAAACAGAAGCGCGTGCGAATGTAAGCTGGATATTTACTTGTGTATACATATCTAAATAGAATGTGTGTATGTACATATCTCAACCCTGCATGAGTACAAATCAGACGGGTCTCTGAATATATTTAAATGAGCCGTATTAAAAAAATACCCTAGTGCTTAAACACATATCTTCAGATATGTGTTTAAGAACATGAAAGCGCTCAGGTTTTATTTCCTGTTTTCATTTTTTTTCATATTTGCAATCAAGTGTTTTATTGTGATTTCTTCTATAATGAACCGTATTTTTTTTAAATCCGGACCGTATTTGTACATAGCTATATATGCAGGCATATGTCATAAAATCCTGTCACAGAATATATGTATACACACGAGAGATGTATGACTTTCACCCAATATATATATATATAATATTTTTATATATATATATATATATATATATATATATATATATATATATAAAGGTATAGGTTGGGAGACAGCAACACCCAAGGAAGTACTACCGTCCTGCCAAATGACTGTGAAACAAAAATCCTGTAACTGTTTTGCATGATGGTAGATTGCTGGTTTCTTTTTCTGTCTCAAAACACGCTAGATAACAGGGATATCTTGATTCTCCTACTTACACTTTGGTCACTCTTCACAGACACGCACATGCATATATATATACCATACATCTAGGTTTTTCCTCCTTTTTCTAAATAGCTCTTGTTCTTTTTTATTCTTCTATTGTCCATGGGGAAGTGGAAAAGAATTTTTTCCTCCGTAAGCCATGCGTGTCGTATGAGGCGACTAAAAATGCCGGAGCAATGGGCTAGTAACCCCTTCTCCTGTATACATTTAAATAAAAAAGAGAAGAAGAAAAACTTTATAAAACTGGGATGCTTAAATGTGCGTGGATGTAGTGCGGATGACAAGAAACAGATGATTGCTGATGTTATGAATGAAAAGAAGTGGATGTCCTGGCTCTAAGCGAAACAAAGCTGAAGGGGGTAGGAGAGTTTTCAGTGGGGGGGAAAAAAATGGGATTAAATCTGGAGTATCTGAAGAGTTAGAGCAAAGGAAAAGGGGTAGCAGTAATGTTAAATGATCAGTTATGGAAGGAGAAAAGAGAATATGAATGTGTAAATTCAAGAATTATGTGGATTAAAGTAAAGGTTGGATGCGAGAAGGGGGTCATAATAAGCGTGTATGCACCTGGAGAAGAGAGGAATGCAGAGGAAGAGAGAGTTTTTGGGGAGATTTAAGTGAATGTATAGGAGCCTTTGAAACCAAGTGAGAGAGTAATTGTGGTAGGGGACCTGAATGCTAAAGTAGGAAAACTTGTAAGAGGGTGTGGTAGGTAAGTTTGGGTGCCAGGTGAAATGATAATGGGAGCCCTTTGTTTTGAACTACTTTGTATAGAAAGGGGTTTAGTTATAGGTAATACATATTTTAAGAAAAAGGGGATAAATAAGAAATACACGAAAATGATGTAGGGCGAAATGACAGTAGTTTGTTGGTTTATGTTTTGGGTAGATAAAAGACTGTTTGAGTAGATTTTCGGGATGTACATTTTATAGAGGGGCCACAGATATATCAGATCACTTTCTAGTTTGTAGCTACACTGAGAGTAAAAGGTTAGATGGGATACAAGGAGAATAGAAGCATCAGGAAGAGAGAGGTGAAGGTTTATAAACTAAAAGGGGAGGCAGTTGGGGTAAGATATAAACAGCTATTGGAGGATAGATGGGCTAATGAAGCATAGGCAATGGGTCGAAGAGGTATGGGGTAGTTTAAAAATGTAGTTTTTAGAGTGTTCAGCAGAATTTTGTGGTTACAGGAAAGTGGGTGCAGGAGGGAAGAGGAGCGATTGGTGGAATGATGATGTAAAGAGAGTAGTAAGGGAGAAAAAGTTAGCATATGAGAAGTTTTTTACAAAGTAGAAGTGATGCAAGGAGGGAAGTATATGGAGAAAAAGAGAGAGGTTAAGAGAGTGGTGAAGCAATGTAAAAAGAGAGCAAATGAGAGAGTGGGGGAGATTTATCAACAAATTTTGTTGAAAATAAGAAAAAGTTTTGGAGTGAGATTAACAAGTTAAGAAAGCCTAGAGAACAAATGGATTTGTCAGTTAAAAATAGGAGAGGAGAGTTATTAAATGGAGAGTTAGAGGTATTGGGAAGATGGAGGGAATATTTTGAGGAATTGTTAAATGTTTATGAAGATAGGGAAGCTGGATTTCGTGTATAGGGCAAGGAGGAATAACATCTTGTAGGAGTGAGGAAGAGCCAGTTTTTGAGTGTGGGGAAGTTCGTGAGGCAGTAGGGAAAATGAAAGGGGTAAGGCAGCCGGATTGATGGGATAAAGATAGAAATGTTAAAAAGCAGGTGGGATATAGTTTTTGGAGTGGTTGGTGCAATTATTTAATAAATGTATGGAAGAGGGTAGGTACCTAGGGATTGGGGAGAGCATGCATAGTTTTCCCTTTTTATAAAGGCAAAGGGGATAAAAGAGAGTGCAAAAATTAAGGGGATAAGTCTGTTGAGTGTACCTGGTAAAGTGTATGGTAGAGTTTTTAATTGAAAGAATTAAGAGTAAGACGGAGAATAGGATAGCAGATGAACAAGGAGGCTTTAGGAAAGGTAGGGGGTGTGTGGACCAGTGTTTACAGTGAAACATATAAGTGAACAGTATTTAGATAAGGCTAAAGAGGTTTTTGTGGCATTTATGGATTTGGAAAAGGCGTATGACAGGGTGGATAGGGGGGCAATGTGGCAGATGTTGCAAGTGTATGGTGTAGGAGGTAGGTTTATGAAAGCAGTGAAGAGTTTTTACGAGGATAGTGAGGCTCAAGTTAGAGTATGTAGGAAAGAGGGAAATTTTTTCCCAGTAAAAGTAGGCCTTAGACAAGGATGTGTGATGTCACCGTGGTTGTTTAATATATTTATAGATGGGGTTGTAAGAGAAGTAAATGCGAGGGTCTTGGCAAGAGGCGTGGAGTTAAAAGATAAAGAATCACACATAAAGTGGGAGTTGTCACAGCTGCTCTTTGCGATGACACTGTGCTCTTGGGAGATTCTGAAGAGAAGCTGCAGAGATTGGTGGATGAATTTGGTAGGGTGTGCAAAAGAAGAAAATTAAAGGTGAATACAGGAAAGAGTAAGGTTATGAGGATAACAAAAAGATTAGATGATGAAAGATTGAATATCAGATTGGAGGGAGAGAGTATGGAGGAGGTGAACGTATTCAGAAATTTGGGAGTGGACGTGTCAGCGGATGGGTCTATGAAAGATGAGGTGAATCATAGAAATTGATGAGGGAAAAAAGAGTGAGTGGTGCACTTAGGAGTCTGTGGAGACAAAGAACTTTGTCCTTGGAGGCAAAGAGGGGAATGTATGAGATTATAGTTTTACCAACGCTCTTATATGGGTGTGAAGCGTGGGTGATGAATGTTGCAGCGAGGAGAAGGCTGGAGGCAGTGGAGATGTCATGTCTGAGGGCAATGTGTGGTGTGAATATAATGCAGAGAATTCGTAGTTTGGAAGTTAGGAGGAGGTGCGGGATTACCAAAACTGTTGTCCAGAGGGCTGAGGAAGGGTTGTTGAGGTGGTTCGGACATGTAGAGAGAATGGAGCGAAACAGAATGACTTCAAGAGTGTATCAGTCTGTAGTGGAAGGAAGGCGGGGTAGGGGGCGGCCTAGGAAAGGGGTTTGGAGGGAGGGGGTAAAGGAGGTTTTGTGTGCGAGGGGCTTGGACTTCCAGCAGGCATGCGTGAGCGTGTTTGATAGGAGTGAATGGAGACAAATGGTTTTTAATACTTGACGTGCTGTTGGAGTGTGAGCAAAGTAACATTTATGAAGGGATTCAGGGAAACCGGCAGGCCGGACTTGAGTCCTGGAGATGGGAAGTACAGTGCCTGCACTCTGAAGGAGGGGTGTTAATGTTGCAGTTTAAAAACTGTAGTGTAAAGCACCCTTCTGGCAAGACAGTGATGGAGTGAATGATGGTGAAAGTTTTTCTTTTTCGGGCCACCCTGCCTTGGTGGGAATCGGCCAGTGTGATAAAAAAAAAAAAAAATATATATATATATATAAATATATATATATATATATTTATATATATACTGAGAGTTTAATCATGGTATGTTACGTACAGCTTTAATGACTCTAGTGTAGTCGATAGGTTTTAAATTCCCAAAACCCAAGCACCCCAGTCCTGTCATATCCCCGCTTGTCGTTTTCAACATGATAGAGCTTGATATCGAATTGTGTTCCTGCATAATATATCCATATTATTACGGTACTGGAAAAAAATCCGTTTATCGGCCTCAGTTTTTTGTCGTTGTTGTCTTTACTGGATAAACAAAATAAAATGAGAAGGAATAAACAGGGAAAATATGTGTTTGTTTTGGAATGGGTGGCCTGGCACCGAGTGTTTACCGAGAAATGAAGAATTTAACTTATGTATCGAAATAGCATTATTCAAGACTTGTTTTGCTGTTTTTAACATAAGTTTCTCCAGCAGATGAGAATTTTCTTTCCACAATAAAAGTCTCTCGTTGACTATTGTTAATTTAGTGTTTTCTTATCGGCGGTAAAAAATAATTTGGGTTGACAGGAGTGCATTTGCAAGTGTCGATGAACTGGATAATTTTCAAGGGAAAGGTAGAGGAGAAATGGTAAACAGAAATAGAATAGGAAGAGAGGAAAGCTAATAACTGGACAAGTTCAAAAAGAATGGAAAAGGGATAGAACCAAGAAAACGTTACCAAGAAAGTTACTTCTGAGGAAAACATTATAGAGAAACAAGTTGATAAGAAGAAAACATAATGTAGTGGACCCCCGGTTAACGATATTTTTTCACTCCAGAAGTATGTTCAGGTGCCAGTACTGACCGAATTTGTTCCCATAAGAAATATTGTGAAGTAGATTAGTCCATTTCAGACCCCCAAACATACATGTACAAACGCACTTACATAAATACACTTACATAATTGGTCGCATTCGGAGGTAATCGTTATGCGGGGGTCCACTGTATATGATGACGGAAGACAAATGATGAGAATGAGGTCAGTTTCTTGAGAATTACAAACGAAAACAATTTTGCATAAAAAAAATAGATGAAATAAAATAATGATTTACGAAATGAGAAAGTAATGAGAGACAAAGAAAATTTGTAACATTTAAACTTCTGCCGTTACTAATTTAACTAATAAATCTAAAATTATTTCTACTCTGAATTTTTTTTACCGTATTGTTATATGTTGTACGAGATAAAAATAAGAATTATTTTTAGTTTGGATCCGAATATTTACAGCAAACTACTTGATGAGCAGAGTAAATTGCACACACACACACACACACACACACACACACACACACACACACACACACACACACACACACACACACACACACACACACACACACACACACACACACACACACACACACACACACACACTAGGCAGGACATGTCAGCTACATGCTCGCAGGAGCCAAAAACTTTCTTACCTAATTTAATAGTGGAAGTTAAGAGTATCATGAAACTGATGTTCCGGGGCTAAAAATGGGAGAATTTAGGAAATAAATTCAGAGAAAACTGTTTTTTTTTTTGTAACTGTTGAAATTGCAGAGCAAAAGCTCTTATTTTAACCGAGCTCATATATAAGCTCAATCCTATTTCAAGTTGCTGGAATTTCCAGCTCTTCTGCCACCACAACTGACTGGCATCCAGGTACCTATTTACCTAGAGGCTAACAGTGGCAACAGGTGTATGTAGACTAGCAACCAGATACCTGTTTACTGACAAGTGAACAGGGGTAACTCTTGAAGTTTGCTTTGAAGTGTACGTAAACATAAGAACATAAGAACATAAGAAAGAAGGAACACTGCAGCAGGCCTACTGACCCATGGGAAGCAGGTCCATGTTCCTCCCCCAGATTACCCCATCGACCCACCTAGTCAGGTCACTTCCACTTAAGGAAGAAGCACGGCATCAGACCTACTAGCACAAGCTAGTCAGGTTCAACTCACACCCACCCACACCCACTCATGTATTTATCTAACCTATTTTTAAAACTACACAACGTTTTATCCTCTATAATTGTACTCGGGAGTTTGTTCCACTCATCCACAACTCTATTACCAAACCAGTGCTTTCCTATATCCTTCCTGAATCTGGATTTTTCCAACTTGAAACCATTGCTACGAGTCCAGTCTTGGGAAATTTTCAGCACGCTATTTACATCCCCTTTACTTATTCCTGTTTTCCATTTATACACCTCGATCATATCCCCTTTAATTCTACGCCTTTCTAGAGAGTGCAGATTCAGGGCCCCTCAGTCTATCTTCATAGGGAAGATTTCTGATACATGGGATCAACTTTGTCATCCTCCTCTGTACGTTTTCCAGAGCATTTATATCCATTCTGTAATACGGTGACGAGAACTGAGCAGCATAATCTAAATGAGGCCTAACCGAGGATATATAGAGTTGCAGGGACGCAATGATGTCAGTACAACACCATCAGTGATGACACTATTTTAACACAACCAGTGATTATACTATAATGCACGACCAGTGATGTCTCTATGCCACGACAAGTGGCACTATAGGGACGACCAGTGATAATTCTATAGGAACAACAGCTACAGGTACAGAGAATCCAGGAAAGACGCCATGACAGGTGCCCCTGGGCCTGGTATACAACGTTTTCACTTCACACACTGAGTGTCCGTGGTTCGATCCCCGGCAAGGGTGGAAACATTGGGCGTGTTTTCTTACATCTGTTGTCCCGTTCACCTAGCAAGCAAGTTGGTACCTAGGCGTTTGTCAACTTGAATGGGTCGCATCCTGGGGGGACAAGATTGAGTGCCCCAATGGAAATAAGCAAACAGTCCCTCGATGATGTACCGACTCTCTTAGGTTATTCTGAGTGGATAACTCTCTGGGGTTAAAAATCCGAGGAAAATCTTATCTCTAGCCTTGAAGTGGAGATAGGTGAAGAACAGCGCTAGAGAGGAGTGTCTTTCCCCAGAGGGGAAGAGGAAGGGCATAGTCACTATGTGGAGACGCTCAGGAGCAGTACTTCTTGAAGTTTTGGTTAGTTGGAGACGGCAGGCGGGCAATGAGGCATGATCCAGGAGAGGAAATACTCTTCAGTTTAAGGTGAGGCGGTGGGTGGTGTCTCGGATGGGGTCATGGTGGAAGACCCGTTCTTCAGTTTTCTGAATGTGGACTTGGAAAATTAGGGTAAACCATACCACGGGCCGGGCTTGGACCAGCGGTCAGAGAATCGTGAAACTCCAAACCGCGTGAGTTAGAAATAGGGTACTTTGACAGTGGTGACTGTCATCAGCGTGAATTTTCATATATTCTTGAACTTGCTTCAGTGATAAGAGGTATGGTGGACTACAAGCGAATTTGACGGAAATAACATCTAGAACTGTGTATAACTCCTTGGAGAGCATAGCACTCCGTTTGGAGGAAATGTTGCAGATGATGATGCTCCATGCGAGACCGGCGGCGTAGATATCAATTTCTTGCTCATCAGAGCAGTCAGCAGCTTAGGACATCGGTAGTCTTAGATGTGACGGATTGACTTTGATGATTTGAAAGACGATTGGTTGAGCAGGTGGGAAAGTTTAGGTGGTAGGTGAGACAGCGGCTGTGAGAGTAGCAAGAGCGGTGAGCGAGGAGGTAGTTGGCTGGACAGATGGATTGGCTTGGTTGGTTTGAGGGGTATGAGCTGTCAGGTGAAGTTCTTAATGTTTTGAAGGATTTTTAGTAAGTCTGAAGATGGGGCAGAGTTGGGGAATCTGAAGCTGGGCATGTTGTTTACACGAAATTGTTCACTGATGATGTCGTTGAAGGATTCAGTGTCGACTTCCATTGCCAAATGGGCATAAATCTAGAGTATTTCCATGGCCCACTGTCTGGAAGTAACGTGAAAGAGATGCTTATGATGTAGAGAATCTTAGTGGTGTCAGTTTCATGCCTATCTACTTTGATGTAGAGTGCCCAGGTTAGAGTCCTTTACTATTCTGAGATAATGTAAAAGATTGTGATGAATAAGTGAATATATTTATGATTTTGTTTGTGGACCTTTGATATTATGATTGTTAAGTATGATTGTTAAGTATGATTGTTAATTATGATTGTTAAGTATATTTAGAGATTGTTAAGTATGATTGTTAAGTTATGATTGTTAAGTATGATTGTTAAGTATGATTGTTATATGATTGTTAGTAGATTGTTAAGTATGATTGTTAAGTATGATTGTTTTATTAGGTATGATTGTTAAGTATGATTGTTAAGTATGATTGTTAAGTATGATTGTTAAGTATGATTGTTAAGTATGATTGTTAATTATGATTGTTAAGTATGATTGTTAAGTATGATTGTTAAGTATGATTGTTAAGTATGATTGTTAAGTATGATTGTTAAGTATGATTGTTAAGTATGATTGTTAAGTATGATTGTTAAGTATGATTGTTAAGTATGATTGTTAAGTATGATTGTTAAGTATGATTGTTGTAAGTTATGATTGTTAAGTATGATTGTTAAGTATGATTGTTAAGTATGATTGTTAAGTATGATTGTTAAGTATGATTGTTAAGTATGATTGTTAAGTATGATTGTTAAGTATGATTGTTAAGTATGATTGTTAAGTTATGATTGTTTTAAGTATGATTGTTAAGTATAATTTTAATATAGTTAATATTTCGTTAATATATTTATTTAATTAATTGTCGTAGCTCATATTGTTAAATATTTTTCAAGTTAATATAAATAATCCTAACAAATATTCATTAACTTATTTTCTCATATTTAATATTTCTCAGCTTAATTTCAAGATCTAATTTTTCACCTCATCTAGTAATTCTCACTATCATCATTCTCACTATCATCATTCATATTCATTCTCACTATCATCATCTACATTATCATCATTATTTCCATCCTCATTATCATCAAAACCATCATCATCAAAATCAAGCTCAATTACCATCTTAACAAATCATCAACATGTCTAAATTCAAAATTTAATTGAATTAGATGACTAATTATAAATTATAATCATAATTAAAACTATAAATTATAATTATAAATTACAATTATAAATCAGAAAAACAGTAATAAAATATTTTTTCCCATCGATTTAGAACTTTTTTCATAGAACTAATTTTAGAAAAAAAAATCTTCAGAGTGTGTTAGAAATGTTGATCAGTAGTCAAATATGTTTACCCCAATGAATGTTAGAAATGTTTCCTACAGCAAGTGGTCGAAATGTTTCCAGTGGTGTCAGAGATGTTTTCTAAGAGGAGTGTTAGAAATTTAACCCCTTACCAAGTGGGAACTAGAAATACTTCCCACAGGGAATGTTAGAGATAATTCCACTAGTGGTTGTTAGAAATTTTCTCCACAGTGGTTGATAGAGCTCATTCTAACAGTGGGCATAAAAATTATTTCACCAGTGGATGTTAGATGGCATTTCACCAGTGGGTGTTACAAGGTATTTCACCAGTGGGTGATAGAAGGTATTTCACCAGTGGGTGTTAGAAGGTATTTCACCAGTGGGTGTTAGAAGGTTTTGCACCAGTGGGTGTTAGAAGGTATTTCACCAGTGGGTGTTGGAAGATATTTCACCAGTGGGTGTTAGAAGGTATTTCACCAGTGGGTGTTAGAAGGTATTTCACCAGTGGGTGTTAGAAAGTATTTCACCAGTGGGTGTTACAAGGTATTTCACCAGTGGGTGTTAGAAGGTATTTCACCAATGGGTGTTACAAGGTATTTCACCAGTGGAAGTTAGAAGGTATTTCACCAGTGGAAGTTAGAAGGTATTTCACCAGTGGAAGTTAGAAGGTATTTCACCAGTGGGTGTTACAAGGTATTTCACCAGTGGAAGTTAGAAGGTATTTCACCAGTGGACATTACAAACGAATATTCTAGTTGGTGTTAGAAAATAATCCACCAACATAACAAATAATTCAGACATGGTGAGGAATGCTGGTGTCTCTTCCTAAAGAGAGAGAGAGAGAGAGAGAGAGAGAGAGAGAGAGAGAGAGAGAGAGAGAGAGAGAGAGAGAGAAAGGAAAAGTTCCATCCTCTTTGTTTAAAAGTTGAAAGAAAATCTCTTCCTCTGTCACAACGTGAGCTACAAAAAAAAAAAAAACGTTTTTCTGTTCAATAAAACCTTGCATACCCTCGAAGGGTCGTCTGTAACGAGTGAGAGATAGGCTGGTTTAGTCCCCCTCTCACCCGTTGGAGTTCTCCCGTTGTAAGAAAAAGGCTGCCCTGGTATCCCCAACCTGTCGCCGAAAACGGGTCCTCAGCTGTGAGAGATTCGCTGTTCTGTCCCTCTAATACACACACCTGTTACTTCTTACTGGGTCCTCCATTGTGTAAGATGTGATGCTGTGGCCTATTGCTTTTTGATCCTCTGATTTTCTGCAACAAACGCAGATGACAACAGTTCAGTGAATCAGCATAATCATGTGTACTACCATTCAAAGGTAAAGAGCGAGTCCCCTGGTATGAGTGATTCACGAAATCTGCAAAAAAAACAGATCGGCAAAGGAAGAAAAATTTATTAAAACAACAATCTAAAAAAAATCATATTTATGCTTCTTTGACGTCCCATAGTTTAAACTCACTTTACATTTTAGAATCTGTAAATAAAACGATTCGTAAATAAAACTAAGAATTTTTTTTATGGGGCTGGCGAGAGCCATTGTTTACCAATACTTCTAGAGAGAAAAAGTTTTGTTGGCTTTTGCAGGGAGAGAGAGAGAGAGAGAGAGAAGGTATCACCATCCAGGGATATACGCTGAAGACCCAAGTGCTATTATTAATGAGCGTTAGTTGTGAATCTGACCATTCCAACGTTAAAGAAAAAAAAACAGGTTAGTGATGTTACACATACCATCACACAGAACAGAGAAATGTCAATTTGGCAAAAACCTAGGTATTTTTTTTTTGGGGGGGGGGGGAATACAGGAAGCACAGATTGCCAGGACCCGACTCCGAGGTCAAGACCTCATATAACGTTACCTGACTTCCGTGGCCTGAGACTTCACGGCGCCTCACCATAACCTGATTAAGAAAAATCACCTACACCTGACCTCACTTACGCCAGTCACGTATTTTCTTGAGCCTGGTAAAGCCTCTTGTTTATGAATCGTATTTTTAATATAAGATCTCCTTTTACTATTTATGTTCTTGAAGTTTCTTGCCAACTAACAAAAAATGTTGATACTACAGTAAGTGAAAATAGTTGATATTTACTTATGATTTTAAGCAAGTATCTGGATACTTGCTTAAATTTTCCTCTCTAATAAAAATCTAACCAACTGCAACATACCATAACGTCAGTAAATACAATACTGAATAAAGAAGATAGAAACGTTGGAAGTATAAACAATAAAGGAGGATCTACCCGGCGTTTGGTAAGAGTCAGATAACCACTTGTCCATTCCAGTGTCACAGTCACACCGTTGACGTTCTTAACCAGAGTGATATAGGAGGAGGATGGTATGCAATATACTATACACTGAGAGGCGCATGTCTCAATGTGTTTTCTTTTTTTTTTTTTGATAGTTTACTTCAATCACTATTTTAGGGATTGAAGTATTCTTGACTGGTGGTAAACCAGTGATATGTAGTCTTAATGACCCCTGTGTTCTCGACTGGTTCTTAACCTCTCTAACAAACCTCCACGTAAATATATGATAACCGGGGAGGGGGAAACGTTCAACATATAGTCAGTATAGCAGAACCTTCATCATCTTCAGTTTATTCTGCCATGGGTATGGTTTTTGTAGCTTTTAACCAGTTAATACACAGGTGTTCTCTGAAAAAAAAAAATATGTGATTGTTGCTTTTTCGTACAGAGGAACGTATACATGCCCTCACGATATCACGCATGCAAGCACACACTTACACACATACACACCTCCTCTCTGATGTTCTCGTTCTCTTCTGACTTGTAATTAGTTGTTAAGTAACATAAATTAATCCAAGACTTCACATAAACATCTAAACCATGCATACATCTCTGCAACTATGTAAGTCATTAATATTGTTCTTCGGTTACTAGTTATCAGCAGGAGCTGCAGCAGCAGAGGCAGAAGCCGGATTATACCCCCACAGACGACAACAACAGCAGCAGCAACAACAGCAACAACTACAAGAAAACCTGCATTAGCAACAGAAAAGGCATTTACACCAATAACAGCAACAAATAGCCGCAGATGCAGCCCCACCCCCAACACCAACAAAAGCATCATCATCATTACTAACACAAGCGCGAACAGCAACACCAGCAGCAGCCCCAATAGCAGAACTGGCAGCAACAATAACACCTTCAGCAGTAACAGCAGCATTAAGTGTTAAAATGATCATTCCCATGAAGACAACTCTCGAGGATCATCGTTGTATTGTGAGTGAAAACACTGGGAGAGAAGAAACCTGGCCTGGACCACATCCTCACGAGGCGGTGGCAATATGAAGAGACTGGAACCACTTCTTAAAACATCCCTTGGTGCAAGCTACATATACACAAGCTAGCTGTGTTTATTCAGCATCTCTGAGGGGGGAGTTTTCGGATCTGTAAGAGTTTCTAAAAGAATTTTAACGTTTTTCAATGAGATGTTTTAGGTTTTCTAGTGATTTCTAATGGGATTCACTAATGGGTATTTTTTCTAGAGATTTCTAAGGGGTGTTTCAAAGGAATCATAGGAGAATTACAGGAGTATAAGCGGTGATTTATGGGTTTCTAACTATGCACTGAAGGAATGATTTAAGGGTTACTTAGGAGATCTATAATAATTTTCTAAGGAGACTTCTACAAGGATCTCTGCTTTTTTCAGGGAATATCTGAAGGAGAGATACTTAAGAGAATATTTAAAGTTTTAAGAAGAAATCTCTGAAACGAGCTACGAGCCTTTAGGAAAAGAATCATTAACACATTAATGGTATAACATATATATATATATATATATATATATATATATATATATATATATATATATATATATATATATATATATATATATATTATATATATATATATATATATGAGAGAGAAAGAGAGCAGTCAGCAGGACTAGATACTGCTACTGGGGACGGTCAAGATTCCCAGGCACCGCTCTTGTCCACACAGCCGCAGTATCGAGTCCTGCTGACTGCAATCTTTCTCTGTGTATACTCGCTTGTTTCTGCGTGGTGCATATTATATATATATTATATATATATATATATATATATATATATATATATATATATATTATATATATATAATATATATATATATATATATATATATATATTATAATATATATATATATATATATATATATATATATTATATAATAACAAGAACTTAATACATGAATTAAATATATGATTTTATATTTGGTATATATTTTATAATATAAATGAAGAATGTAGAATGAGCCTTTTACTAGTGGAGATGATTAAATATATGCATCTTTCTATCGGGTAATCTTGCTCTTCATAAACAAGGAATGGAAAATTGAAAATTGTATGCTTGACTTATGTGGAATGATTGTAGCTGAGAATTGAGTGGTGCAGCAACTGCTGGTATACCCAGTGATCAAACTTCAGCCTCTTGAAATTTTTAACAAGGAACGGAATATCATGTTGAAAAAGTGATGGGTTATCTGCTGACTCAGACGGTATTGCTAAAGTTTTGATTCGTTGCCTGGAATTGATCCGGTGGGCTGGAGACTACTTCTTGCTATCATGCCTTCAGTGCCGATTATATACTTATAGTCCTAATTTTTAAAAGGGTGGACCGGTAAGCTATCGGAAGGCCTCGGTCATATGACCAAAAGCTGTGGGTCATCATATGACTAAGACTCACCTCAAGAAACACTTGTTCTGTTTCCTGGCAAATTTGACGTAACCTTCAGTGCCGATTGACTCTTGAGGTGGATAGATGTGTTGTGGGTGCCTTGAATAACCTTCTCAATTTTAAACAATATTCTTCAAATATAGCAAAGAAACATGTATAATATAGCAAAGAAACATGTACAATATAGCAAAGAAACGTGCTTAATATAGCAAAGAAACATATATAATATAGCAAAGAAACGTGCATAATATAGCAAAGAAACATACATAATATAGCAAAGAAACGTGCATAATATAGCAAAGAAACGTGCTTAATATAGCAAAAAAAGTGCTTAATATAGCAAAGAAACGTGCTTAATATAGCAAAAAAACCTGCATAATATAGCAAAGAAACGTGCATAGTATAGCAAAGAAACGTGCATCATATAGAAAAGAAACGTGCATAATATAGCAAAAAAACGTGCACAATATAGCAAAGAAACGTGCTTAATATAGCAAAGAAATGTGCTTAATATAGCAAAGAAACGTGCATAATATAGCAAAGAAACGTGCATAATATAGCAAAGAAACGTGCTTAATATAGCAAAGAAACGTGCATAATATAGCAAAGAAACGTGCATAATATAGCAAAGAAACGTGCATAATATAGCAAAGAAACGTGCTTAATATAGCAAAGAAACATACATAATATAGCAAAGAAACGTGCATAATATAGCAAAGAAACGTGCTTAATATAGCAAAGAAACATACATAATATAGCAAAGAAACGTGCATAATATAGCAAAGAAACGTGCATAATATAGCAAAGAAACGTGCATAATATAGCAAAGAACATACATAATATAGCAAAGAAACGTGCATATATAGCAAAGAAACGTGCATAATATAGCAAAGAAACGTGCATAATATAGCAAAGAAACGTGCATAATATAGCAAAGAAACGTGCTTAATATAGCAAAGAAACGTGCATAATATAGCAAAGAAACGTGCGAAATATAGCAAAGAAGCGTGCTTAATATAGCAAAGAAACGTGCATAATATAGCAAAGAAACGTGCATGATATAGCAAAGAAACGTGCGAAATGTAGCAAAGAAACGTGCTTATTATATCAAAGAAACGTGCTTAATATAGCAAAGATGAAGATGAGGGTCCCCAGTAAAGTTCTAGAGGTGGTACCTCCCTATACACACACACACACACACACACACACACACACACACACACACACACACACACACACAGAGCAGAGCAGAGGCGCTATGTGTACCCCTAACAACAATTTTCAATACATCTATCGAAACAGGGAGATTGCCTGAGGCATGGAAGACAGCAAATGTGGTCCAAATCTTTAAAAAAGGAGACAGACATGAAGCACTAAACTACAGACCAGTGTCACTGACATGTATAGCATGCAAAATCATGGAAAAGATTGTCAGGAGAAGAGTGGTGGAACATCTAGAAAGGAATGATCTCATCACCAGAAGCCAACATGGTTTCAGAGACGGGAAATCCTGTGTCACAAACCTACTGGAGTTCTATGACATGGTGACAGCAGTAAGACAAGAGAGAGAGGGGTGGGTGGATTGCATTTTCTTGGACTGCAAGAAGGCGTTTGACACAGTACCACACAAGAGATTAGTGCAAAAACTGGAGGACCAAGCAGGGATAACAGGGAAGGCACTGCAATGGATCAGGGAATACTTGTCAGGAAGACAGCAGCGAGTAATGGTACGTGGCGAGGTGTCAGAGTGGGAACTGTGACCAGCGGGGTCCCACAGGGTTCAGTCCTAGGACAGTGCTGTTTCTGGTATTTGTGAATGACATGACGGAAGGAATAAACACCGAGGTGTCCCTGTTTGCAGATGACGTGAAGTTGGTGAGAAGAGTTCATTCGATCGAAGACCAGGCAGAACTACAAAGGGATCTGGACAGGCTGCAGACCTGGTCCAGCAATTGGCTCCTGGAGTTCAATCCCACCAAGTGCAAAGTCATGAGGATTGGGGAAGGGCAAAGAAGACCGCAGACGGAGTACAGTCTAGGGGGCAAGAGACTACAAACATCACTCAAGGAAAAAGATCTTGGGGTGAGTATAACACCAGGCACATCTCCTGAAGCGCACATCAACCAAATAACTGCTGCAGCATATGGGCGCCTGGCAAACTTCAGAACAGCATTCCGACATCTTAATAAGGAATCGTTCAGGACCCTGTACACCGTGTACGTTAGGCCCATATTGGAGTATGCGGCACCAGTTTGGAACCCACACCTAGCCAAGCACGTAAAGAAACTAGAGAAAGTGCAAAGGTTTGCAACAAGACTAGTTCCAGAGCTAAGAGGTATGTCCTATGAGGAGAGGTTAAGGGAAATCAACCTGACGACACTGGAGGACAGGAGAGACAGGGGGGACATGATAACGACTTACAAAATACTGAGAGGAATTGACAAGGTGGACAAAGACAGGATGTTCCAGAGACTGGACACAGCAACACGGGGACACAGTTGGAAGCTGAAGACACAGATGAATCACAGGGATGTTAGGAAGTATTTCTTCAGCCACAGACTAGTCAGGAAGTGGAATAGTTTGGGAAGCGATGTAGTGGAGGCAGGATCCATACATAGCTTTAAGCAGAGGTCCGATAAAGCTCATGGTTCAGGGAGAGTGACCTAGTAGCGACCAGTGAAGAGGCGGGGCCAGGAGCTTGGACTCGACCCCTGCAACCTCAACTAGGTGAGTACAACTAGGTGAGTACACACACTTCAGTATCTGTGTAAGTGTACGTGTGAAGAGACACATAGGATCCAAGAAACAGTCAACATCTGCAGAATTTCCCTGGGCATGCAAGGAGGAAGAGGGATGATTTGTAGACATTTGAGAGGTGGGTGTGTATCTTGCACTTGAGAAGCTGCAGGTTGTATGAAGAGACGAACGTGTGGAGGTAGTGAGCTTCGCTATCGCCTTGCGCGAGGATCAACAGATGAGAGAGAGAAAGGAGGATCTTGTTGGTGTTGTCTTGAAGATTCTTGGGGGATAATCCTGCCGCTTCAGAATATACAACTTGAGCTTAATGTAAAAAATTTTAATTTTGCACCAAAAGAATCTTAGAAAACTTACCTAACCTTATTATAAAAAGAACAATTTATTTTTGCTTAACCTAACTAAATATATTTTAGATTTGTTTACAATAATTTAATACTAAACAAACACAATGAAATATATTTTTTTCACAAATTTTCACTTGTCCTATATGGCAAGATGTGCGTTGCTATTTAGGCCAAGATCGCAAGTTCTGCCTATTCGGCACGACATTATATTATATATATATATATTATATATTATATATATATATATATATATATATATTTATATATATATATATTTTATATATATAGGGAAGTACCACCTCTATAGCTGGAATGGGGACCCTCATCCTCAGAGAAGACAATAAACGTACCTCAGAGAAAACTCAAGGTTCTTCCCGGAGCTGTTTGAATATTTTCTTCTCCTACCACCCCTATATATGTTTTATTCTATGTGAACATTTATTAAAAAAAAATACATTTACAGAAAAAAACATAAACATGAATACAATGGCACAATGTATCAAAGATGATGAATTTCCTCCAGCTCCTCCGAGGCTGGACGTGAGCCAAGTATGCAGCAAGCATTTCCCCTCTGGATGGCGACGCTGTGGCGCTGGAACATGAAAGTGGCTGCCCTTGGGTCCCTGGTGGTGTCGATGAGTCTGGAACCCAATTCTTTAAGGAAACGTGTGGCATTTTTTCCCCATGATCCCAAGGTCTCTGATCCCACTGGGACAAATTGATACTGTTGGCTAATGTCCCTGTACTTGCTGATCTTGTACTCCTCCCCGTGGTCAGCAGCTCCTCCTGTCGCCCCACACTGTGATGGATATAGGTGTCAGCCAGTGTGGACACACAGGTATAGTCCCCCTGCTAAGAGCTTCCATTCTTCCCAAAGGGTAGATGGTGATCCCGTCGGGGCGGTTTGCTGGGTTGTGGGTATTGTTTGCTGCAAGTGATCGTGGCTCCCTCTCGGCAGGGCATCCAGCTGTATATATATATATATATATTTATATATATATAATATATATATATATATATATATATTATATATATATATTATAATATATAATATATATATATATATATATGCAATAAGATCATAGTAAACAGGTGATTTCAGAATATGCAAAAGAACCTCTGTGAAAGAATAGAGAAGTTCCAAGCGCTTTCGTGACTACTCACATTATCAAGGAACAATGAAAGTAAAGCATCAAAGGAAGGTATATAAAGGGGTAGCCCACACCTCACTATCAGATCCCACAACAAAGAAACACCTGACGCGAGACAGCAGGCCCGCCGGCCGAACTAGACAGGTCCTTCACACAACCCACCAACAAACTATTCTACCCAAGAAACAAGAAATTTAGAAAATTATTGTTTGTCCAATGTATTATTAAATTCTTCCCAAATTCTATTAATTATAAATGGATCTAATTTATATAAACCAAAGGAAATATTCATATTATTGTCAAAACTGCTTTTTATGAAACAAGATTCAATTATATTCCTGTCGACCATGGACTTGCTTGATACTACTTTCTCAACTTTTTGAAAATCAATTGGATGGTTAAAATCTCTTACATGAATAAATAGAGCATTGGAATCTTGTCCAGTTCTAATGCTATATTTATGTTGTTTTAATCTTAGTTCGAGATTTTTACCAGTTTGACCGTAATAAACTTTATCACAAATTTTACAAGGAATCTTATAGACACATCCATCAGCATTTTGGGGGGAATTCTTTATCAAAAGTTTTTTTAGTGTATCAAGATTTTTGAATACAACTTTAATATTAAAAGTCTTAAGAAGAGAAGGCATATCAACCAAGTTTTCATGGTAAGGGAGAACCAACATATTTTTAGTTGAATAAGGCTGGTTGTCCCTTTTTGGATTGTAAAAAGTATTTCTAGAAACTTTAAAAGATTTATCAATTACATTTCCTGGGTATTTCAAATCATTACCTATTTCATAAATTTTGGACATTTCCTCATCTATGAACTCTGGACTACAAATTCGTAAAGCTCTCAAAAACATTGATGAGAAAAATTTGATGTGAAGAACCTGTCTAGTTCGGCCGGCGGGCCTGCTTTCTCGCGTCAGGTGTTTCTTTGTTGTGGGATCTGATAGTGAGGTGTGGGCTACCCCTTTATATACCTTCCTTTGATGCTTTACTTTCATTGTTCCTTGATAATGTGAGTAGTCACGAATGCGCTTGGAACTTCTCTATTCTTTCACAGTCGTTGTTTTGCATATATATATATTTATATATATATATATATATATATATATATATATATATATATATATATATATATATATATATATATATATATATATATATATATATATATATATATACCGTATTAAGACATAAATAGCGAGCAAAACTTTATTGCAGCAGTTTTTTCGCTCAGGATTAGAGAAAGAAGAGAGAGAGAGAGAGAGAGAGAGGAGAGAGAGAGAGAGAGAGAGAGAGAATGTCTGAAAAACAGACACACAATACTTCCATTTTCGTCGCCCAAAAGCATGAATTTAATCCCCTCCAGAGAGCGAATTAATTAAGAAAAAAAATGAGATTTCAGTACATTTCTATTTATCTGAAAGTAGATATAAATGATAGAGGAAGATCAAACTGCTAGAATTATTTGTTTATATATATATATATATATATATATATTATATATATATATATATATATTATATATATATATATATATATATATATATTTAAACACTGATCTCTGGCTAAAGGAGACTCGAACCTACGAGCCTTGGAACAAGGTACGCAGTGCTTTACCAATCTACCCACACTGGACCAATACTTTGGAGTCCAGCTTGCGCTAGACTTTGATCCAAGGCAGCCAGCTTTCAGGGAGAAGGCTTACAGCTTTCCATCTCATCCCCTGCATGCATCAGCCTTACTAGAGATACTAACAACGCAAGGAATTCGCAAGAGCAGGCGAAATATACTCAAACACTGAGTCTCCTTCAGCCAGAGATCAGTGTTTGTGTATATTTCGCCTGCTCTTGCGAATTCCTTACGTATATATATATATATATATATATATATATATATATATATATATATATATATATATATATATATATATATATATATATATATATATATATATATATATATATATATATATATATATATATATCTTACAAAAATTTGCCCTAGCAATTTTTTATTTTTTATAATTAACCTATTTATGAAGGAATTATTTAAGTAAAATATATAACAGGAGATTTTTATCTTTTTATTTTTATTTTCCAGTATCTGGCGCAGGTTTTTCTATGTATCTGCTGCAGGTTTTCCTGTGTGTCTGCTGCAGGTTTTTCTATGTGCCTGCTGCAGGTTTTCCTGTGTATCTGTTGCAAGTTTTCCTGTGTGTCTGTTGCAGGTTTTCCTGTGTGTCTGCTGCAGGTTTTCCTGTGTGCCTGCTGCAGGTTTTCCTGTGTGTCTGCTGCAGGCTTTCCTGTGTATCTGTTGCAGGCTTTCCTGTGTATCTGTTGCAAGTTTTCCTGTGTGTCTGTTGCATGTTTTCCTGTGTGTCTGCTTCAGGTTTTCCTGTGTGTCTGCTTCAGGTTTTCCTGTGTGTCTGCTGCAGGTTTTCCTGTGTGTCTGTTGCAAGTTTTCTTGTGTATTTGCTGCAGGTTTTCCTGTGTGTATGCTGCAGGTTTTCCTGTGTGTCTGTTGCAAGTTTTCTTGTGTACTTGCTGCAGGTTTTCCTGAGTATCTGCTGCAGGTTTTCTTGTGTGTCTGTTGCAGGTTTTCTTGTGTGTCTGTTGCAGGTTTTCTTGTGTATCTGCTGCAGGTTTTCCTGTGTGTCTGCTGCAGGTTTTCCTGTGTCTGCTGCAGGTCTTTCTGTGTGTCTGCCGCAGCATTCCTCCCAACACCATCACCTTGCAACGTTAATCTCTCCCGACATCTCGTCTATGTGGCTGCACAGGCTTTCCCGGGATTTAACAACCAAGGTAACAGCGACAGCAGCAGAAACAGCAACAACATCAGAGACAGCAATAACAGCCACAGCATTAGGAACAAAAGGAAGAACATCAACAGAAACCAAAAAGGGCAGAAAGAGGAGCAAAAGAATCAACAACAGTAGCATCATCAGCAACATCAACAGCAGCAGAAATAGCAGCAATAACAACAGCAGCATCAGCGGCAGAAGTACCAACAGAAGCAACTGAAATTTATGCTGATGAGGCGGTAGGAAAAAGTTGAGATGCGAAAGAATCTCACTTAGCACAGAAGGAAGGAACGTACACACACACACACACACACACACACACACACACACACACACACACACACACACACACACCACACACACACACACACACTCACACACACACACACACACACACACACACACACACACACACACACACACACACACACACACACACACACACAGGAGAAGAGCGGGATGGTTAGGTAAAAATAACAAAAAAAAATCAAAAAAGAAGTCTGTGACGAGTTAAACAATCGATTTAAAGAGGCATTACAGTGGACACATGAGCCACACTAAAGAGTCGAATAGAAATAGTGCACCAGCAGGTAATGGACACCGTACACACATTAGGGAAAGAAGTGAAAAGTGAAAAAACTTTTTTTGTGGGGGATGGGGAAGGAACTTGACGCATCAAAAGTAATGAGACTTGACAAAGTGTCCACATGAAGTTTGTGAGAGGAAACATGAATGAGTGAACCTCTGTCTAAGATTTACAAGCATGCAATGCCCACAGGACAGTTGCCAGAGAACTGGAAGATACTAAGCTTCAGACTGGTATCACTGACATGCATGCCATTTAAAAAAAAATGAAGAAGACAGTCATAAGGAGAGTGGTAGAGAACTTAGAGAGATGGAGTTTCGTAAACAATAATCAACACGTACTTAGTGTTGACAAATCTTGTTTCACAAACCTACTGAAGTTCTGTGGTGATATAACAGAAGTGAGGCAGGAAAAAGAGAAGGAATGGTGACTGCATATTCTTGCACAGTATTGATACTGTACCCTACAAGAGACTGGGGCAAAATCTTGAGGAGCAACCAGGAATAACATTAAATTAATAACAGTTTATAAATAAGTGTTTTATAGGAAGAATAAAGAGAGTGATTGTCTGAGGGGAGATATCAGAATGGGACAGTGTAATCAGTGAAATTCTGTAACGATCCGTATTAGGCCCAATACTGTTACAGAATAATTTGAATGGCTTACCAAAAGACACAGTGAAATGCATCTGCGTTTGCAGATAGTGTACCATAAATAAGAAGAATAAAACGGATAATGATAAGGAAAAGTTACAAACAGATTTGGACAAACTGCAGGATCGATCAGATAAGTGGCCTCTTGAATTCAACCCCAGCAAATGCAAAGGTTGCGAAAACTGAGAAGGTTAAAGAAGACCGAAAACTGAGTATAGGCTCAAATCAGACAGAGGCTGCAAAACTCACCCTAGGGGTGAGCATAGTGGCGAGCATATTGACAGAGGCTCAGATAAACAGAATAATCTCTGCTGCAAATGTTCATTTAGGAAATCTAAGACAAGCTTTCAGGAATATTAACAAAGAGTTATTTACGGCTTTGTATAGGACATATATCTTACCAATACTGGACAAAGCATGTATGTAAAAACAAGTCTTATTCCATTCTTGACAGCTAGAAGACAAGGGCTAGAACTGCTACAAATGGAGAGAGGCTATAGAAATGCAGCCTAACGATATTAAAGGATAGGATCACCAGAGGAGGCATTCTAATGGCATAGAAATTAGTTAAAAGACCTTCAGAGTAAGCAGGGGCAGACTTTTTGAGAGGCATGAAACAGGTTCATGAGGGCACAGCTGGAAATCAAACCTATAGATAAGCCACATGGATTACAAGACGAATTTCTTCAGCCAAAGATCGGTAAGGAAGTAGAATAACCCGGAAGAAGGAATACTGAAGGCAGATTCCTTGCATAGTTTTAAGAATAATTATGACAGGGGCCCACTAGGAAAAGATAGTGCAAAAGCGGCATGTGGTAAGTCAAGAGGCAAAACCAGGAGCTGCGATTCAACCTCTGTAACCACAAATAGATGAGAACGCGTCTCCTTTACAGCAACAACTGGAAGCAACGATCACAGCAAGTGGCTGTTGGCTGAATCAGTAACGTGTGTGTTTCTATTGAGGATGGAGCCACTAGTGCCATTCAGGGAGTGCCATAAACCCTCGCCAGAGTGCAAGATGGAATATAACAATCTGTGGCACCTGCTATATGAAATTTGTGTACTGGAATTTTCGTCGAGAACGACCAAGTTGTTGTTTTTCCAGATTGCAAAAAAAAATCTTTACGAAAACCATGAATGACTTTAATATAGAATGCTAATGCACGTAGCTGTTTTGATATTCACTCATCCACGCACATATGCAAACAAGCACGCACTTTAAAACATGCACTAAATATACGTACTACCCTCTGCAACATGAGGATATATTAAAACATTAGAAAATAGAAAAACCAGAGGAGACATGATCACAACATATAAAATACTCAGAGAAATAGACGAAGTAAATAGGGACCGACTATAAAGGGAGGAGTGAAAACAACTGATAGAAATAATTACTCAAATAAACAACATAAACAAAAAATATAAAATCAATTCTTTTAGTGTTAGGATCTTGAAGAAAGAGAATGCATTCTGGAGGCCAGATAACACAGGGTTTCAAACCCAGATATAACAGGCAAGAAAAGGCAGGGAATAAGTCATGCTAAAGATGAGGCGGAGCCCAAGAGCTAGAGCTCCTGACACCTGCTGCCTCTGTTTATGTAACGATATGCAGGTACTGTGTTTAGTTGATGGTTGACTATTGTTGGTTGTGTTAGCAAAAAATACCAGCAGAGATTTTAATTAAAAAAATGGCTAATTACAACTGACTTATTATTATTATAACTACCATTATTTTAGTTATTATTATTATTATTATTGTTACTACCACTACTACTACCACTACTGCTACTACTACTACTACTACTACTACTACTACTACTACTACCACTACTACTACTACTTACTACTACTACTATACTATATACTACTACTACTACTACAACTACTACTACTACTACTACTACTACTACTACTACTACTACTACTACTACTACTACTTTCATACTACTACTACTATACTACTACTATATACCACCACTACTACTACTAGTACTACTACTACTACTACTACTACTACTACTACTACTACTACTACTACTACTACTACTACTATACTACACTACACTACTAGCTATACTAACTACTACTACTCTACTACTACTACTGTACTACTACTACTATCGACTACTACTTACTATACTACTACTACTAACTACTATTACTACTTCTACTACTACTACTACTACTACTACTATACTACCACTACCACTATCTACTATACTACTACTACTACTAATACTACTACTACTACTACTACTTATATATTAATACTACTACTACTACTACCACTTCCACTACTGCTACTACTACTACTACTACTACCACTACCACTACTCTACTATACTAACTACCACTACTACACTACTGCTGCTACTACTACTTACTACTACTACTACTACTACCTACCTACACTACTGCTACTACTACTACTACTACAACTACTACTACCACTACCCCTACTAATATACTACCACTACTGCTATACTACTACATACCACTACTACTACTACTACTACTACTACACTACTGCTACTACTACTACTGTTACTACTACTACTACTACACTACCTACTAACTACTACCACTAACTACTACTACTACTACACTACTACTACTACTCACTCACTACTACAATACTACTACTACACTACTGCTAAACTACTAAATCTATACTACTAACTACTACTACCACTACTACTTCTACTAACTACTCTCATACTACTACTACTACTACTAACTACATACTACTACATACTACACGCTACTACTACTACAATACTACTACTCTACTACTACCATATACTACTACTACTACCACTACTCTACTACTACTACTCTTACATACTACTACTACTACATACTACTACTACTACTACATAACTACTAACTACTACTACTATCTACTACTTACAACTACTACTACTATACTACATACTAGACTTCTACTACTACATATACTATACTACTACTGCACTAACACTACTACTATCTACTACTACTACACTACTACTACTACTACTACTATATACTACACTACTACTACTACTACTACCACTACTACTATACTACTATACTACTACTACTATACACTACTACTACTACTATACTACTACTATACAACTACTTACTACTACTATACTATTACTACCACTACTAACTACTACTACTAACTACTACCATACTTATACTACACTACTACTATACTATACTCTACTACTACTACTACTACTACACTACCTACTTACTATATACTACTACTATACATAACTACTACTAATACCTACTACTACTACTAACACTAATCTACTAACTACTATTACTATACTACTACTAACTACTACTACTACTACTACTACTACACTACTACTACTACTACTACTACTACTACACTACTACTATACACTACTAACTACCACTAATACTACTACTACACTACACTACTACTACTACTACTACTACTACTACTACTACTACTACTACTACTACTACTATACTACTACCACTACTGTACTACTACTACTACTACTACTACTACTACTACCACTACTATACTACTACTACTACTACTATACTACCACTACTATACTACTACTACTACTACCACACTACTACTACTACTACCTACTTCTACTACTACTACTACTACTACTACTACTACCACTACTACTACTACTACTACTACTACCACTACTTACTACTACTACTACTACTACTACTACTACTACTACTACTATACTACTACCACTACTACTACTACTTACTACTACTACCATACTACACTACTACTACTACTACTACTAATACTACTACTACTACTACTATACTACTACTACTACTACACTACTACTACTACTACTCTACTACACACTAGACTACTACTATATTACTACTACTACTACTACTACTACTATTTTATATTTTTATTATATTATTATCACTATTATTATTATTTATTATATTTAATTAAAAAAGATAATTACAACTATGACAATTTTAATTACAATTTTCATCATATTTTCTATATTACTACTACTACTACTACTACTACTACTAATAATAATAATAATAATAATAATAATAATAATAATAATAATAATAATAATAATACTGATAATAAATTAATAATAATAATAATAATAATAATAATAATAATAATATATTATTATTATTATTATTATTATTATTATTATTATTATTATTATTATTATTATTATTATTATTATTATTATTTGGGGAAGTGCTTAACACGTAACAATGACACTGCGCCTTAATTGGCTACAAAAAAAGTCATCACAATTTAAACATACTTATTTAAACTCTTTTGCTCCCAATCACTTGAAATATATTCTCTAAATATATTCTGTTCACTTGAAACATATTCTCCAAATATGTTCTGTCCTTCACGTCCAGTGTATGCCACATAACTCTGTCTTTAAACTTTGCTTCTCGTAAACACTTTGGAAATCACTTGGGCGCAACGACCCCCGCCTTTGAGTGCAACAAAATTCTGCAAGAGAAAATGTATAATGCAAAACTGAGTCCCTGTTTCAATGAGAGAATTCCTGACCTGCCTTCCCACGCTGGAAGATTATATTGTGTAGCTGGGAATTATGCGGGAGATCAATAGGAAGAGAGAAAGAGGGAGCGGCTCCTCTCTTCCAGAAAACAGGCTGGAATTTTTTGTCAATCATTCGTCCAGATGAGAACAACTGGAATGGCAGAGCGTCGTGTGTGCTGCTTCCTCCACACCTGAATATTTAAATCTCGGGATTACTGATTCGGCGTCATTGCTGGGTGCCGGAGATGTCACTGCTAGGTGGTGGAGACATCACTGCTAGGTGCTGCGTGCTGGGTGCTTGACAGGCAACACGGTTGAGTTCTGACGTTATGATTGAACCTTATGGAATAATGTTATAATGCTCAGTTTGGCGTTTTCTTTAAGCGTTTGCATAATTTATATTTTCAACTTTCTGTATATTTATTCTTTATATTTCCACATGTATGAACCTGACACATGGCAGAGTTCAGTGTGACTTTGTAAATGGTCCACGTCGGACCGAAACGTCGTTGTCAGCTCCTCTCTCCTATGTGCGGGTTATTTGTGTATGTTAGGAATATGTAATGTGTGTTTTATTATATTCTTAGAGTGTGGTAGGACCTGTGACGTACGACAGCAGACATGTCTAAGATAGATCTAGGTAAGGTTTGTCAGGAAACAAAAAGTAATTTCTGACGTGATGCAGGTCTTGGTCAAATGATGACTCGCAGCTGGAGCTTTTGGTTATCTGATCGAGGCCTTCCGCTGGCTTACCGGTCCAGGACGGACCGGCATTTTTGTGTGTTACTGCTCTACTTGTCTATTGGCCGATGTGTGGGGACGTAGTCATACGTAATTATGCTAGACGCATTTCTAGCAATGAGAGTTGCCGCCCCGTTGTGATGTTGTTCCAGCAGTCTCAATCTTCCCCGACATTTGTTTGGTTAATAGTTAGAGAGAGGATGTGAGACCAGAGGGGTTTTCCTGATGAAGAAGCAGCTATGTAATATTCTGTAGTGGTTTGCTATGTAATATTCTGTAGTGGTTTGCTATGTAATATTCTGTAGTGGTTTGCTATGTAATATTCTGTAGTGGTCTGCTATGTAATATTCTGTAGTGGTTTGCTATGTAATATTCTGTAGCGGTCTGCTATGTAATATTCTGTAGTGGTTTGCTATGTAATATTCTGTAGTGGTTTGCTATGTAATATTCTGTAGTGGTTTGCTATGTAATATTCTGTAGTGGTCTGCTATGTAATATTCTGTAGTGGTTTGCTATGTAATATTCTGTAGCGGTCTGCTATGTAATATTCTGTAGTGGTTTGCTATGTAATATTCTGTAGTGGTCTGCTATGTAATATTCTGTAGTGGTTTGCTATGTAATACTCTGTAGTGGTCTGCTATGTAATATTCTGTAGTGTCTATGTAATATTCTGTAGTGTTCTGCTATGTAATATTCTCTAGTGGTCTGTGTAGACAGATGCCCAGAGAGTTTTTGTAATGCTCTCTTTCTCCAGTTAGAACGACCAGTCTCCTCCAGTTAGAATGATCAGTCTCCTCCAGTTAGAACGACCAGTCTCCTCTGGTTAAAACGACCAATTAGAACGACCAGTCTCCTACAGTTAGAACGACCAGTTAGAATGAACAGTCTCCTACATGAGCTCTTTAACTGTAAAACGTTTGTATTGTGAAAGAGTGTCCATGTGTGTCAGTAGGGAATTATAGGAATTCTCATTTATTCTCTATCCTTCTCAGATGACGATAGATACAAACTCAACAGAGTTCAGAATTATATTGGAAGCTCCAGTATCAGTGATGGTTGAAGGTTTATCTTCAACAGGACACGCAGTCTTCCACAGTCAATACTGTCTGTCCTTTACTTCTTTGCCGGAGTCACATTACGACGAGCCTCCAGCCTTCTGTAAAACATGTACGTAACTTCCTCCAAGTGCTTTCAGTATTCCTACTTTATTTTTATATGTTATTATCTGATATTTATGATACATTATGTAAGGAAGAAGCCTCTTTATGGGCCAGTAGGCCTGCTGCAGTGTTCTTCCATTCTTGTATTCTTATGAGTGAAAAGGGTTGGATTCGAGTGGGACTTGCACATGAATAAATAGGGTTATCAAAGTTAATTCATTAGGCTGCCTTGAAAATAGGTTAGGCAAATATTTTGTTAGTGGGTTTGGGTAAACACACACTATCGTGTAGTCTAAATAAAACATAAATAGATTTACAGTCTCGTGGCTTGGAAGTACCCCATGTACGTAAACACCATCTCGTGGTTTGGGAGTACCCTCCCTACGTAGACACGTTTTCTCGTAGCTTGGAAGTATGCCACTTAAGTATAAACATAATCTCGTGGCTTGGAAGTACGCCGCGTACGTAAACACGTTATATTGTTGCTTGGGAGTACGTCACGTACGTATAAACATCAATCTCGTGGCTTGGGTAGTGGGAGTTGCGTGAGGGTTACAGGGTGTGGGGTGGGGGGTTGGCTGTGATGGCATTTATACATTATAGAGGGAGAGAGAAGCTGAGCAGCGAGAAGGTCGATACACAGCCTCATCACCAGTGTGAGGAACATCTGGCCTGGAGGGTGTATCACATCTCTCTGGTGTTTAGGTAGTGTTGGTAAGGACCAGCTGGCGTGTCTGGCAGTGATGCTAACTCTCTAGGAAGCTTTTATGAAGATTTTTGAGTAGGGAAATTTACATGAGCACACACATACACGCCCACATACACGCACACACACACACACACACACACACACACACACACACACACACACACACACTCACGCACACACACACACACACACACACACACACATACACACAACACACACACAACATACACACAACACACAGTGTTTTCATGTTCTGATTCAGAAAAGATGACAATACAAAGAGGCAACATCTCACCCAGTGAGATAATGCCTCAAAGTGCACTGTAGAAGGCCTATTCGTTCACAGATTCAACAATAATAGTAAAACTGTTTTCCATTAAACAGTAAACTACAAATATGTCAAGACCCTCATTAGATTAACATAGTCAGATAATGATGTCTAACCAACACGAAAATCATGGAAATGGAGAAGCACTGCGGAAGACTCACCGGCCCACTAAAGGAAGGTATCTCCAAAATCCAACCTCAAATATACATATAGCTGTCCAACAAATATGTGTATTTCAGTAGGAGTGTAAGCATTTATGAAGGGATTTAGGGAAACCGGTTAGCAGGGTTTGAGTCCTGGAGGGTGGGAAGTACAGTGCCTGTGCTCTGATGGAGGGGTGTTGATATTTTTTTTTTTGACTGTAGTGTAGGCGGGCCTCTGGCAAGACAATGGTGGAGTGAATGATGATGAAAGTTTTTCTTTTTCGGGTCACCCTGACTCAGTGGAAAAGGGCTGATGAGTTAATTAAAAAAATGTAAAATGTTTAATATAGAATGTGATTGGTAATCTGATCTGCTTGACTCATATTCAACTTACATTCGATTGATGTTAATATCTTTTTTCGAGTCTCTTACTTGTGTTTACAAATCACTGCATCTTCTGTATTTCTGTCCGTCATTAAATCTTTTCACCCTTCCTCAAATACGCCCCCCCAGTCCCACCATCCATACATACGACCGACCATCTATTCATCCACTCGTTAGCAAGCCCGTTCATACGGCTGCCAGTTTATCAACATGTGCATCAACACCCTATCCATTTT
Source organism: Cherax quadricarinatus (assembly GCF_026875155.1). Taxonomy (NCBI): domain Eukaryota; kingdom Metazoa; phylum Arthropoda; class Malacostraca; order Decapoda; family Parastacidae; genus Cherax; species Cherax quadricarinatus. The sequence continues at coordinate 68,030,635 of NC_069406.1, forward strand.
CACCATACAACAGCCTCAAAAAATAGAGACGAGAGGCAGCTGGGCAGTGCAAACTACACAAAGACTAAGACCCGTAATAACGTACAATAAAAACACTTCTACGTGACCCTCCATTAACATACAGATGAACCACAGTACGCCTCCATATTCAGCTGTTCTTTCTGCCTTCTGCCAATATATAAATAAAACAGCACATATCAACATGCATGCTGAATGAATTCAGCCATAACATCTCCTCAGCACCTCCATCAAAAATATTCTAAAACAAATTTATAATCTGGAAGAAAACTGTACTATCATGACGAGTGAGAAGCCACATGGTCAAGAAAACGAAACAAATGTCAAAGAGACCAATAAATTTCAGACTCAGAGACACTTCAGGATCTCACATGGAGGCCAAAATATGCATGTCAATCTCACCTGTATTTACGACGCTTTAGTCCAAGCTTCTGATGTCATATGCAATCAATGTTCAGTTTGGATAACTGAGGGTTAGAATTCAAGGGAGATTCTCTGTGAAGAGGCTAACATATAACACTGATCACCAAGGATACATAAACACTGAGCACCAAGGATACACAAACACTGATCACCAAGGATATATAAACACTGAGCACCAAGGATACACAAACACTGATCACCAAGGATACACAAACACTGATCACCAATGATACACAAACACTGATCACCAAGGATACACAAACACTGATCACCAAGGATACATAAACACTGAGCACCAAGGATACACAAACACTGATCACCAAGGATACACAAACACTGATCACCAATGATACACAAACACTGATCACCAAGGATACACAAACACTGATCACCAAGGATACACAAACACTGATCACCAAGAATACACAAACACTGATCACCAAGGATACACAAACAATGATCACCAAGGATACACAAACACTGATCACCAGGATACACAAACACTGATCACCAAGGATACACAAAACACTGATCACCAAGGATACACAAACACTGATCACCAATGATACACAAAACACTGATCACCAAGGATACACAAAACACTGATCACCAAGGATACACAAACACTGATCACCAAGAATACACAAACACTGATCACCAAGGATACACAAACACTCATCACCAAGGATACACAAACACTGATCACCAATGATACACAAACACTGATCACCAAGGATACACAAACACTGATCACAAAGGATACACAAACACTGATCACCAAGGATACACAAACAATGATCACCAAGGATACACAAACACTGATCACCAAGGATACACAAACACTGATCACCAAGGATACACAAACACTGATCACCAAGGATACACAAAACTGATCACCAAGGATACACAAACACTGATCACCAAGGATACACAAACACTGATCACCAAGGATACACAAACACTGATCACCAAGGATACACAAACACTGATCACCAAGGATACACAAACACTCATCACCAAGGATACACAAACACTGATCACCAAGGATACACAAACAATGATCACCAATGATACACAAACACTGATCACCAAGGATACACAAACACTGATCACCAAGGATACACAAACACTGATCACCAAGGATACACAAACACTGATCACCAAGGATACACAAACACTCATCACCAAGGATACACAAACAATGATCACCAATGATACACAAACACTCATCACCAAGGATACACAAACACTGATCACCAAGGATACACAAACACTGATCACCAAGGATACACAAACATAAAAAGATCAAAACACGGTTTGTTGATGGATTAGCGGCTTGTTTGTTTACGTATATGTATAATTGCCAACAGAAGACAAGGTGAGTGAAAAAAAAACGCCAATTTGAGGCAAGGTGGGTAGGAAGAGCCACTACTGGCAAACAAGGCTAGTGAGAAAAAGCAAACAGGAGTCAAAGATACTCAAATACCAATAATAGGAAAAAGGGAATATTTCACAAGCAATCACTAGAAAAGAGAGGCTTCACAAACTATAAACAGAAGAAGAATAAAAAGTGAAAATACTGTGGCTGGAAGAGTACACAAATAACCAGCACTTACCCGTCTGAAACTATGACGATGTTTCGGTCCGACTTGAATCACTAACAGGCCGAAAGAAAACGCTGTCTTAGTTTCGGTCTCCTAAGCTCGGAGATACTAGTGTAACAATAGAAGACAAAGGAATTTCATGAACCGCCAGTATGAGAGAGCGAGGCTTCACAGACCATCAACTGGAGTCCAGTAGGAGACAGCAAGACTTCACAGACCATCAACTGGAATCCAGTATGAGAGAGCGAGACTTCACAGACCATCAACTGGAGTCCAGTAGGAGACAGCGAGACTTCACAGACCATCAACTGGAGTCCAGTAGGAGAGAGCGAGACTTCACAGACCATCAACTGGAGTCCAGTAGGAGAGAGCGAGACTTCACAGACCATCAACTGGAGTCCAGTAGGAGAAGGAAAAAAAGAGCGAGACTTCACAGACCATCAACTGGAGTCCAGTAGGAGAGAGCGAGACTTCACAGACCATCAACTGGAGTACAGTAGGAGAGAGCGAGACTTCACAGACCATCAACTGGAGTCTGGGAAACTTCACAAACCACCAGTCAAAAGCCGTGGAACCAATAAAATAAAAAATCCAATCTCTTGTCATCCAAAAAACTATTCCATGAGAACACTGTCACGAGCAAACGATCCGTTATTCAATATAAAAATTAAAGGCAAAATGTTTGCTACTCTTTTCATTCCTCACAACATGGAAGAAATTTACTCAAAACATTTGCCCGTTTTGTGTATTTCGCGTCACGTATATCTTAGAGACGAGAAAAATTATTTGTCCTCTTTGCGTGTTTCGCGTCACGTATATCTTAGAGACGAGAAAAATTATTTGTCCTCTTTGCGTGTTTCGCGTCACGTATATCTTAGAGACGAGAAAAATTATTTGTCCTCTTTGCGTGTTTCGCGTCACGTATATCTCAGAGACGAGAAAAATTATTTGTCCTCTTTGCGTGTTTCGCGTCACGTATATCTCAGAGACGAAAAAAATTATTTGTCCTCTTTGCGTGTTTCGCGTCACGTATATCTCAGAGACGAGAAAAATTATTTGTCCTCTTTGCGTGTTTCGCGTCACGTATATCTTAGAGACGAGAAAAATTATTTGTCCTCTTTGCGTGTTTCGCGTCACGTATATCTCAGAGACGAGAAAAATTATTTGTCCTCTTTGCGTGTTTCGCGTCACGTATATCTCAGAGACGAGAAAAATTATTTGTCCTCTTTGCGTTTCGCGTCACGTATATCTTAGAGACGAGAAAAATTATTTTTCCTCTTTGCGTGTTTCGCGTCACGTATATCTCAGAGACGAGAAAATTATTTGATATTTGAAGAAAGAATCCTGTTTTTTTTTTTAATAACAAATTTTCGACAACTGTTTTTGCAGGACGTGTAATTTTTGGAGACAAGGAAATGAGAGGAGAGATAAAGAGTTAGGACAAAAAAAGAGATGAATGGGGGATGAAAAATGTCATATTTTGTGGTCTGATTTGTTCTCGTTTCCTAGTCTATGTCGTTTATGTAAATTGTTAAGAACACTACATTAACATCAAAATTAATTCAGCGTAACTTTCACAAGGTTCCACCTAAATTAACAATGATTTATTACGTAAAAAAGATACATTTTACATTCCACCACAAAATCATTCCATAATATACAGTTTGTGTACAGTATTATTGTAGAATTATATACAAAATTCAGACTAAAGGTGCAGTAGCAGGATGTGAGGACCTCTGTTGATATTACATTGCAATATGCAACCGTAAAAACAGCATTCAGTTTGCATAATCTGATAAGTATCTATCTTTAATGTGTACGCACTGTGAGCAACATTGCATGCGCATTTAGAGGGGTGTAAATCTCCGTATATTACCATCATCCCATAATTCCTATGTTACCATAATCCCTAAGTTACCATAATCTCTATGTTAGGTAATGAGATATTTCTGACTGGCGGATAACAGGTTTCTTGCAACTTTGATGACCCTTTGTGATGTCCATTTGACGTAAACCTAATTCATGAATCAACCAAAACACCAGTAAGTGTATATATACAAAAACGTTTGTGTTTCTCAGAGTGTATATGTTGAGAATATATTTTATTCTTGTTATAGGAATTAAAGAATCATTGATTGATGGTATACAGGTGACATGCAACATTAACTCTCCTTGCAAAGGAGACTGGGGTTAAATTTGATAACCCCTTACTCACACACACACACACACACACACACACACACACACACACACACACACACACACACACACACACACACACACACACACACACACACACACACACACACACACACACACACACACACACACACACACACACACACACACACACACACACACACACACACAAGGGAAATATCAATAGCGTTGTTGATTGCTTGTCTGACAAATCTAAGAACAGCTTTCAGGAATTTCAGCAGTGAGACACCGCATTTATACATTAGTCAGGCCCATCTTGTAGTACACAGCACCAGTATGGAACTCTCACCTAATAAAACATGTTTATAATCTGGAGAAAGTGCAGAGGTATGGAAAGAAACTTGTCCCAGAGATAACATCTGTGAACGGAAGACCGAGGGTAGACATGAAAGATTTGATAGGGTGGGGCAGAGATTAAACTATTCTAGATCCGGGAAGCAGACACAGAAGGGGCACAAACTAGTCACAGGGATATCAGGAAGTGTAATGACCTGGTAGAAACAGTATACCTGGAGAGTATACCTAATGAAGGGGTTTCGGTGGTCAACGCCCCCGCGGCCCGGTCTGTGACCAAGGCTCGTGAACACAGGTTTCAAACACAGTTTTGTGTTTTATGAAGCAAGGAGGCAGTAATCCCAGCAAATGGCAAATTATGTGGCAGGTTTAAGATCCGACTAGTCCCCTACAACCACAAATATGTGAGTACAAATATGTGAGTACAAATATGTGAGTACAAATATGTGAGTACAAATATGTGAGTACAAATGATATTACAAGGATAGTACAAGGATATTAGAAAATATTTCCTTAGCTTAGAGTGGTAAGGAAGTAGTAGAAGCAGAACTCATACAGAGCTTTAAGGATAGGAATGACAGGGGTCACGCAGCCGGGAGAAAGTGAAACTAGTAGTGATTAGCAAAAGTGGGCCCAGGAGCTGAGACACGACCCCTTGCAACCACAGGTGAAAGAGGTGAATACAAATACACATTTTTCAGGGTGTATAGACTGAAAGGTTCCAACACTGGCGGTGTATTGCTCTAATATTCTTTTTGATTCTTGTGCGGCCAACAACTTTTTGAGATTAAGACACATGTGCAACATCTGGGTATCTTTATTGTAGACGTTTCGCCATCCAGTGGCTTTATCAATACAAATTCTAGGACATAACTTGAAGACAGTAGAACTATGTACAGAAGATGATGTAATCAGTCCCTCAACCTAGAAGTAGGTGCGAAGAGCACCTACTATGGTGCTCTTCGCACCTACTCCTAGGTTGAGGGACTGATTACCTCATCTTCTGTACATAGTTCTACTGTCTTCAAGTTATGTCCTAGAATTTGTATTGATAAAGCCACTGGATGGCGAAACGTCTACAATAAAGATACCCAGATGTTGCACATGTGTCTTAACCTCATCTTGTCGGTATTGTATACCATTCGTACACAACAACTTTTTAACTAAACCAAAGCAGCCGCAAGAGAGAAGTTAAACCGAAGATTTTGCCGTAGGCATATAAACGAGAGGTTGTTTTGAGCGGATAGCCTCGTGATTGCCTGATTAGTGCGTTCCATTAACCAAAGTTATGTCTGCAGTTTGCAGTTGCTAACTGTCTAACTGCCACATATACGATTGTTTTTATAACCCTTTGATGGTTCCCGCTTCACCTCGTCAAAATTTGGTGGTTATTTATCGCAGTTGTAAATTAAAACTAATTACTCAGCGTTTGAATGGTATGTTTCATACTTTTTTTTGTGTGTGTGTTGAAAACAACAATATACACAATAAATATGAAACAAGCAGCGAAACACTATACAGTGGGATATGGTAATTCATTATGTATACGTATGTATGCATATATGTATTATATATATATGCAAGAATTGCGAACAAGCGATACAAAATGTAAACAACTGTGGTTGTTTTGCGTATTATATAAATGTATATACAGCAGGACTCGAGCCCGCAACTCAACATCAGAGTACACAGTACTTTACCACGGAGCCAGAACCCAGATATATATGGACGCCTAGCCTGAGCTAGATGATGTTTCCCCATACCCAGGGACACCAGACTTGCTTTCAAATCTATTTCATCAAATCCTGCCACGTGCAGTGAACAACTAAAGAGAATTGAAATGCTTAACAATTCGGAAACAGGCGAAATTATTTACAAATATTATCTCTACGTCCACAGCAGGACTCGAACTTGCAAACTCTGTATCATAGTACGCAGTACTTTACCACGAAGCCAGATCCCAGATAAGTGGTAAAGTACTGTGTACTCTGGTACAGAGTTTGCAGGTTTGAGTCCTGCTGTGGACGTGGAGATAATGTTTGTAAATTATTTCGCCTGTTTGTGAATTGTTAAGCATATTTGTATATATATGAGAAATGACAAAAGCGCTCGTTTTGCATCTTGTATCGAACCATGGTCCACAAATTGACAGTCCGACGCTTTACCGCCTAGGCTAACCTGGGCTTCTAATAGGAAGGATCTGGAACTAATACTTACTGTAATTTATTCCGTCAGAGGCACGAACTGTAACCCAACTGAACTCGATCCCGTACCGGTGTGCTTCATTCAGCGCAAGGAGTGACTGGGGCTCCATCCTCCGTCCGCTAACTGCGGCCACATCTCTGATCCGTCAGGTTGTTGGTGAATGATGGAGGAAAGTAACATTTCACGGTCACGTTCAGTGCAATTTAAGATAATCATCTAATGTTTTTGAGCTAGTTCATATAGACGGGCACTGTAGGATTTTATTACCCCAATACACAAATAACCCACATATACGAGAGAGGAGCTTACGGCGACGTTTCGGTCTGACTTGGACCCTTGGCAAAGTTAGTGTGTGACTTTGTAAATGGTCCAAGCCAGACCGAAACGTCGTTGTAAGCTTGTCTCTCCTATGTGCGTGTTAATTGTGTATGCTTACAGTCAGGGTATTGTTCCTTCTTATTCTTTATTAACCTAATTCCCGTTTTGTAGTTCATTTCATTTACATATTTTTAGGACTTTCCTCTGATATATACGATTTACAAAAACAGTTTTCCCTCTTTTGGACGAGTTAGAAATTAGGTAAACAGGTAAATTCTTGTGTCCTCTCTCACCGAGTGAGTGTGTGTGTGTGTGTGTACTTACCCTCAGGTCCCATTAGGGAAGTTAGTCCTCCTCAGGGGTCCGTGTTAATCCTCTTCAGGGGCCCGTGTTTATCTTTCCGGACTCGTGGAAAAATATGAAAGAATCGTAATGAGAGGGAAGAGAAATTCTTTAAAACTGTTGGTTTTCCCCGCCATGATTATCGCCATCGCGACGCAACTCTGAACTTGTACAGCTGATGTAGTGCCTTAGGAAATGGGAAGTAATCAGGTTTGACCCAAGGAAGGGGTAGGGGTAGCTCCAACTCATTGGATCAAAAGCTCTTCACTTCACTGACTGCCAACTAAACGGAAGCATCCACCAAAAAATCATTTCCCCATTAAAGTTCAAACTTTCACTATGAAAAAAGAAATTTGTCATGACAAACAAGAACAAGAGAGAGGAACTTTCAGCTTCACTTTTCTCCTTGCCTCTCGTAAGAGCTTCAGTGTACTCAACCACCAAATTAACTGCGAAATTTAGACGTTCTTGGCAATGCGTGGTTCCCCCCCTTTCCCCATCCAAACACGAGACAAATCCGAAAGAATCGGGGATACAAGAGGAAGATTGCCTGGCATGGTGATCCAAAATCGGAAATACAAGAGGAAGATTGCCTGGCGTGATGGGTTGAAACAGGCCAGAAGAGAGTGCAATCAGTGAGAGTGGGAGACTGAGTGCTTGACATTACAGCATCTTTGGCTGATGATGCTGAAACAAGAGTGTGATTTGTCTTAGTGAGAGTAGAGCCAACTACATCAATGGCCCAGAACACATTACCTGTGTCACAAGCTTCGTAAAAGGCTCAAATTGTTTACAGTTTTTTAGCTGTTTATCATTTGTCATGAGGATGGTGGTACTTACCTAGTGTGTGACGCTTGCTTCTGGTTACCTACCTGGAGGGTGTTTCTGGGGTCAACGCTCCCGTGGCCCAGTCCTTGATCAGGCCTTCTGGTGGATCAGGCCCTGATTAACCTGCTGGCGGCATGTAGTCCAACGTACGAATCACAGCCCGGCTGATCGGGTACTAACTTTAGGTATCTGTCCAGCTCCCTCTTGAAGGCAGCCAGGGGTCTTGAAGGCAGCCAGGGATCTTGAAGGCAGCTAGGGGTCTTGAAGGCAGCCAGGGGTCTTGAAGGCAGCCAGGGATATTGAAGGCAGCTAGGGGTCTTGAAGGCAGCCAGGGGTCTTGAAGGCAGCCAGGGGTATTGAAGGCAGCCAGGGGTCTTGAAGGCAGCCAGGGGTCTTGAAGGCAGCCAGGGGTCTTGAAGGCAGTCAGGGGTCTACTGGTAATTCCCCTTATACCTAGTGAGTTTATTCGTCTCCTAACACTGGTCTTCGTGAACTGATGACTCCCTGATGGTTACTTAAGTAGCCACCTGCTTACGTCGGCTAAATATTACACTCCACATCCAAATCGAAGGATCACTGTCTAGTAGCATCCTGTGATGCCCTCAAGGTTGCGAGAAATATAGAATTGCACATGGTGAATGACTGCAGCATTTTCGCTAAAAATTCTTTATAGATTTTGTGAATTCTATGTGAAGCACTAAACCCTAGTGGATTACTCAGTTTGGGGACTGATGAGGGCTCGATCCTCCGCTCTCGAAGTCACAGTGGAGATTACTGTCTCTTGCTAATAGTTGACTTGAAGATAGAGTTAGATACTTTCCGAAAGTCAGTTGCTAATTAGTCAAGCTGAGATTCGTACTGTGAACTTCGTGCTGGCAGCACCAACAGCCAGACTTACTCAAACCATCAGCTTCGAGCCTTGGTGTGGGACCGTGCCGCAGGGGCGATGACCCCCGCGCCCACTCCTTCATAGGAATCCAACTTGCATCTCATTATTTTAGTTCTATACCTTCTTCTGCGAGATGACATCTCTGTTGCTCTCTCAGTTTCTCTCTATCTCACTTTATTCATTCTTGTGGGTGGGTGTAAGTTAGATCTGACCAGCATGGGCCAGTAGGTCTCCTGTAGTGCTCTTTCCTTATGTTCTTATGTGTTTACGAAATATGTTTACCATTATATTCATCTTTATTCATTTTCTCACTAGGGTCACATTGCATTTTTTATATATATTATATATATATTATATTATATATATATATTATATATATATTTATATATATATATATTTATATTATATATATTTATATAATAAACTTGGCTACCACTTGAACGCTGTTCCCTGGATAAATACTGACAAATGTCCATCGAAGAATGGTAATGCTTCGATATAGAAAGCTATCAGCTCTTGACTTCAGGAGGTCAAAGGTCACAGTCAGTGAAGCATTGAGGTCATTAAGGTTCATGGTCAATACAACACTAAGGTCTTTAAGGTTCATGGTCAATACAACACTAAGGTCATTAAGGTTCATGGTCAATACAACACTAAGGTCATTAAAGTCATGGTCAATAAAACAGTAAGGTCATTAAGGTCATGGTCCGTAAAGCACTAAGGTCATTAAGGTCATGGTCAATAAAACATTAAAGTCATTTAGGTTCGTGGTCCGTAAAACACTAAGGTCATTAAGGACAAGGTCAATAAAACACTAAGGTCATTAAGGTCATGGTCAATAAAACACTAAAATCATTAAGGTCATGGCCAATAAAACACTAAGGTCATTAAGGTCATGGTCAATAAAACACTAAGGTCATTAAGGTCATGGTCAATACAACACTAAGGTCATTAAGGACAAGGTCAATAAAACACTAAGGTCATTAAGGACAAGGTCAATAAAACACTAAGGTCATTAAGGTCATGGTCAATAAAACAGTAAGGTCATTAAGGTCATGGTCCGTAAAGCACTAAGGTCATTAAGGTCATGGTCAATAAAACATTAAAGTCATTTAGGTTCGTGGTCCGTAAAACACTAAGGTCATTAAGGACAAGGTCAATAAAACACTAAGGTCTTAAAGGTCATGGCATAAAACATAAATCATTAAGGTCATGGCCAATAAAACACTAAGGTCATTAAGGTCATGGTCAATAAAACACTAAGGTCATTAAGGTCATGGTCAATACAACACTAAGGTCATTAAGGACAAGGTCAATAAAACAAAAGGGTCATTAAGGACAAGGTCATAAAACACTAAGGCATTAGGTATGGTCAATAAAACACTAAGGTCATTAAGGTCATGGTCAATAAAACACTAAAGACATTAAGGTCATGGTCAATAAAACACTAAAGACATTAAGGTCATGGTCAATAAAACACTAAGGTCATTAAGGTCATGGTCAATAAAACACTAAAGACATTAAGGTCATGGTCAATAAAACACTAAAGACATTAAGGTCATGGTCAATAAAACACTAAGGGTCATTAAGGCATGGTCAATAAACACTAAGGTCATTAAGGTCATGGTCAATAAAACATTTAAGGTCATTAAGGTCCATGGCCCAATAAAAACACTAAGGTCATTAAGGACAAGGTCAATAAAACACTAAGGTCATTAAGGTCATGGTCAATAAAACACTAAGGTCATTAAGGTCATGGTCAATAAAACACTAAGGTCATTAAGGTCATGGTCAATAAAACACTAAGGTCATTAAGGTCATGGTCATAAACACTAAGGTCATTAAGGTCATGGTCAATAAAACACTAAGGTCATTAAGGTCAAGGTCAATAAAACACTAAGGTCATTAAGGTCAAGGTCAATAAAATACTGTTCAGTAATAACTTATTATGTGTCCACAACGAGAACTATAAATTTCGAACTCAAAATATTAAAAGTGTGAAGCCAGCATTTGTTTTTGTTTTTGTTTTTTACGTAAAAAATCTGTTTTATTGTGCTTGGGTTTAGCAGTGACATAGATTTTTATATTTCATTGGTATGATTTAACTGGTATGATTTTTTTTGTTACTGAGCAATAAGATTAATAGCTTTGCCCCTATGTGAGAGTATGTGTGAGTATGTGAGAGTATGTGTGAGTATGTGAGAGTATGTGAGAGTATGTGAGAGTATGTGTTAGTATGTGAGTGTGAGACTATGCGAGAGCATGTGCGAGTATGTGAGAGTATGTGAGAGTATGTGAGAGTATGTGAGAGTATGTGAGAGTATGTGAGAGTATGTGGACATTTAGATAGTGAGAGTATGTGAGAGATTTAGGTATGTGAGACTATGTGAGAGTAGTGAGATATGGAGAGTTGTGAGGTATGTGAGAGTATGTGAACTATGTGAGAATGTGAGAGTATGTGGAGTATGTTTGAGTATTGGAGATGTGAGACTATGTGAGAGTATTGAGGTATGTGAGAGTATTGAGCTATGTGAGAGTTTTGAGCTATGTGAAGTATGTGAACTTGTGAGTATGGAACTATGTGGGGTATGTGAGATATGTGGGTATGTGAGACTAGTGAGGTACGTGGACTTGTGAGAGTAGTGGACATGTGAGAGAGATTATCGTAGATATACAGAAAAAATGGAAAAATTGGAGTATGTAAAAAAAGCTAAGGGGACATTTGTTTGTGTTTCGTTACGTTACTGTTTCTACTGTTACTGTTTTCTACTGTTGGTTGACATATTATTTTGTCGGTTAAAATACATAATGAATAATAATATATACGTATATGTAAGAAAATTTAAATGAGATTGTTTTTTTTTGACCTAAAAAATATAAAATACAATTTTTTACCAGGATGGTATCCCATCGATGGCAGGGGATCAGGGGATCTCATTGATGGAGGTATCAGGGTATCCATTGATGGCGGTATAAGGGTATTATTGATGGCGGGTATCGGGGGTTCCCATTGAGGGCAGGTATCAGGTTCCCATTGATGGCGGGTATCGGGGTTTTCCCTTTGATGGCGGTATCGGGTGCCCATTGATGGCAGGTATCAGGGTATCCCATTGATGGCAGGTATCAGGGTGTCCCATTGATGGCAGGTATCAGGGTATCCCATTGATGGCAGGTATCAGGGTATCTCATTGAGGGCAGGTATCCGGGTATCTCTTTGATGGGGATCGGGGTCCCCAATGAGGGCGGGTATCGGGTTTTTGTCCCATTGATGGCAGGTATCAGGGTTTTCCCTTTGGGCAGGTATCAGGGTTCCCAGATGGCAGGTTAGGGTTTTCCTTGGGGGCGGGTATCAGGGTTTCCCCTTTGTGGCGGTATCAGGGTCTCATTGATGGCAGGTAATCGGGTTTTCATTGATGGCGGGGATCAGGGTTCCCCTTGATGGCAGGTATCGGGGTATCCCTTTGATGGCAGGTATCAGGGTTCCCCATTGTCAGGAAGGGAATCCCATTGTGGCAGGTATCGGGGTTCCTGATGGAAAATATCAGGGTTTCCCCATTGAGGCGGGTACGGGGTTTTCCCATTGATGGAGGTATCTGGGTTTCCCTTTGAGGGAGGTATCAGGGTATGTCATTGTGGCAGGTATCGGGTATCCATTGATGGGGGATCTTTTTGTCATTGTGGGGTATTCAGGTATCCCTTTGATAACAAGAAATAGGGGTATCCCATTGATGGCAGGTTTCGGGTATCCTTGATGGAAAAATTTTTAGGGTATCCCTTGAGGCAGGTATAGGGTTTTCCCTTTGAGGCCCACGGGGATGTCATTAGGCGGATGGGGGTGTCCCTTGTCTTTTCGGGTATGTATTGAGGCGGTTTTCAGGGTTTACCCTTGAAGGCGGAAAGGGATTCATTGATGGATTTGGGTTTCCCCAATTGAAAAAGTTCAGGGATTATTAGGGGTTCAGGGTATCCCATTGTGGCGGTTTATTTTTGACGGAGGTATATATATTATGGGGTTTTTCAGGGCACCCCTTGACGGCAGGTATGGGGTATCCCATTGTGGCAGGTTAGGGTATCCCTTGATGGCAGGTTCGGGATCCTTTGGTGGCAGGTTCGGGTATCCCATTGAGGGCAGGTATCGGGGTATCCCATTGAGGCGGGTTCGGGGTATCCATTGATGGGGGTTCAGGGTATTTCATTGGGGAGGTATGGGGGATCCCATTGGGGGAAAAGTACGGGGCCCCCTTTGACGGCGGGTTTCGGATATCCCTTTTGACGGCGGGTATGGGATACCCCATTGATGGCAGGTACGGGCATCCCATTGACGGCAGGTATAGGAAATTTCCCATTGTGGCAGGTATCAGGGTACCATTGAGGAGGTATCGGGTATTCATTGGTGGGGTATCAGGGTATCCATTGAGGGAAGTACGGGGCCCCATTGAGGGCAGGTATCAGGATACCCATTGAGGCAGTCGGGCACCCTAATACCTTACTCTGACCTAAACCTCATTTTTCTCTTTTTTTTTAAAAGTGGCATTAATAAATATTGGCGAGAATTTATCGAAGTTGGAGAATTTGCGCTTTTGCACGACCATCTTGGCAGGCACTAATTCTTCTTAGAACAAGCGCTATAATCGCTTCTTTAATTCATTTCATGATCAACCTAAACTGAGGGTTAATTGAGAACTGATGAGATAGATAGCAACGTAAAATCTATTTCTCATTGGGGGAAAACAAAAGACGGGATTTCATGTTATTGTACACGTTTAGCGGGGGGGGGGGAAGGGTTTCTAAGGAGAGGGCAGAAACTTTAAGTATCACACGCATCTGGTTGTGAGCAAGCAAGAAGAGATGGCTTTAATTAGCTAATGTGATTCTCCTTCCCTCGTGGTTTGCATACAAAACGACAGTGAAGAGAATTACCCCAACACTCGCACACACACACACACACCTGAGAGCAGTCTGAGACCACAAAGGTAAATTCTAATCTAAGTTAAACTTGACGAGTAGAGATATTACCTGCTGTGCTTCATAAATATTCCATGTCCTTGCGAGAGTTCTCTTTCATTAATTTAATGATTCCTTAATACGACGTTCAGTGGTGGCATGTTTAGTTCAATGTCAAGACCTTCATGGAGAAGCATTAAAAGTGGAAGATTTTTTATAAGTACGGTTATTAAATCTCTTTAGGAGTTTCTGCATCATTTTTCAAGGAAGACAACCTATTTAAGGTTCTCGGTCTATTGAACAGTGTGCATGCCAAGTCTCGTAAGTGTAAAAAGTGAGGCAAGTTATGAAAAGCATCCACGATACTGATAAATTGAAACTAATAGTGGAAGGTAAATACAAACTGTACAGGCTTAACCTCCAATTCATTCGTCATAAACGTATACAAGAGGAAAATGTAAGCTTGTTAGAGTCGTATTTTGAAATGTCAGGAGGTGAGAGAGAAGCCAGGTGTGTGTGTGCAGGAGCCACCATTAACAACTCCGTTCTTGTCTGACTGGAGTGAAAGACGCTTACGTGGGTCGCCTCTATTGCTTACACTAGAAGTACGTGGGTGGTGAGAAGGTTGAATTAGGATGGTGAATGAGTGAGAAAAGGCTTAGTTATGGGTGAGCGAAGGGAGGTTAAGCTGAGGTAATGAATGAAGAAGAGAAGGCTTAGTTATGGGTGGGCGAAGGATGAGTAAGCTGGGGTAACGAATCAGAGAGAGAAAGCTTAGTTGTCAGTACATGAGCATGGGAGAAGGGTACGTACAGGTTGTTTGAGGGAGAAGGGAAAGGGAAAGAAGAGGTGACTGATGAAGAGCGAATGGGGAGGAAATGAGAAACTAGAGAGGGGCGAGGAACGAAGATGATGAGAGTATGAATGGTGAATGGGCGATTTAATTCTCTCCACTCACACATTTGGATAGGAATGGATTTATGAAGTCCAGCAGACACAGTTCCAGGGAAGGGAAAAGGAGATACAGCAGGAAAACGAAGGATGGGGTGGATTACATTTCCCTTGATTATTGAAATAAGCTTGAAAGCATAGCAAAATACCCAAGCTTATTCCTAATGTTTAACAAGCTGGTTGTAACAGCAAATGATGGCTGTAGAGAAAGTGTGCCACAAGGATAAATAATAATACTGGTATTGGTCTTGATTTATGTAAACGATATGCCAGAGGCATTTGTGTCACATATTTCAATGTTTTGCGGATGATGTAGTCGTGGGTTAGTTGTGAAATGTTCCAGCCACGGTATTGCGACTTTTATTCTGCATATACGCACACGCGTACACATAAACACGCACGCATGTATACACACACACACACACACACACACACACACACACACACACAGATTATTCGAGAGACGGGGCCCAGGAACACGAGAACATAGCAGGAAGTTAAAACCACAGATGAGCCACAGGAATGTTAGAAAGTATATATTCAATATTAGTCAGGAAATCGATTGCCCTGGACAGTGGAACGCTAAGAACAGGGTCTCTTTAAGAAGAGGTACAAGAAGAATCGAAACCAGGAGAAAGAGAGATAACACACTCCTTAGAAGATGTAGTGAGACGAGCCTGGAGGAAGCACTAAACCCGTAGAGGTCACGCAAGACTCGATTAAGGAAGGTGGAGGGCATCCCCAATGCCGTGGACAAAGAGCCCTTCACCAGCATCGTTGGTGAGGGATGAACTATCCTTCCCTATCGCGCTGACGGGAATATTGCTGAATACATATTAAGTAATTTGCATAATGACGTTGACAAAGCTATTTAAGCTATTCCCAACCCCGGGATTTGCCATTGATGAACAATGAAGCTTCGATTTCAATATATTATGAAGCGGCATCAGGGGAAGTTAATATTTCACTTTTTACTTTGTTTACGAAGGCAACAAATATACACACCAGCGATGTGTGTATATTTGAAGAACATTAATAATGAAAACCTTCTGCGTTGTTCTTCGCTTCTGTCGTAATGTAACTTCTTAGCATTTTCTTTTAAGCAAACGTACTTATTTTCCCTGCCTAATTTTGTTTTTATTGCCACTCAGTTGCTATACGGCCAAAGTTTTCTTTATTAAGTCATCCTGAGCTCACAGTAAGGCACATCCAGGGCTCATGATTCTACTTGAAGAACAAAAAGACACAATACCGTAACTGAAACTATATATAAATATCCTGCAAATGGGAGAGAGAAGCTTACGACGACGTTTCGGCCCTACTTGGACCATTTGCAAAGTCACACTAACACTAAAGAGTGAGGGAGCCAGTATACATAAGCGAGGGGGGACAGGGACGGGACCAAGAGAGGAAGAAAAAGAAGTAGTGGTAGTGGTAATTCTGGTAGTGGACGTGGTAGTAGAAGTAATAGTGGTAGTAGAAAGTAGGGAGAGTAGTTAAGTGGCACAAGAGAGTAATGGGAGTGAAGGGTAAAAGGAAGCTTCCCTTTACCCTTCTCTGCTATCATTACATTAATGTTTTTACTAAATTCTACATTAGTGAAAAGGGGCAGTAAGTACTCCTGTCTTCTAATAAAATGTTCATTTTTCCACAATGATCTACAGTGTCCATAATTTCTATCACATTTGCTTCGTCTGTTTCGTAAGGTGAAGTCCAGGATCTTTCCTTAATTCATGGTATAACTTAAAAAAATCTTTGATGACAGTTGTGTTGCAGAAGTCTTCAACTTCCAGTTTGGTGTGTGTGTGTGTGTGTGTGTGTGTGTGTGTGTGTGTGTTAGTTACTATATTGTCGTAGACACACACATGTGTGTGTGTGTGTGTGTGTGTGTGTGTGTGTGTGTGTGTGGCAGGAATCGACCTATAGCTCCTGGCCCAGCTTCCTTTCCTGCCGCTACTTGGTTGAACGAGGCTCCTGTTACATCATCCTTCAAGCCCCATTTTTTTTATGCTTCCTCTGGGTCCTTGTTCTCTTCTTAGTACATCCTCCAGATTCTTCTTCTCTTCTTATTACATCCTTCAAGTCCTTTTCTTCTTACAGCATCCTTGACAACGGCACTGGACAAAATTACAGCATCCCCGACAACGACACTGGAGAATACTACAGTATCCTTGGCAACGACACTGGAGAATACTACAGCATCCTTGGCAACGACACTGGAGAATACTACAGCATCCTTGACAACGACACTGGAGAATACTACAGTATCCTTGGCAACGACACTGGAGAATACTACAGTATCCTTGGCAACGACACTGGAGAATACTATATCATCCTTGACAACGGCACCATAGAATACTACAGCATCCTTGACAACGACACAAGAAAATTATTGTGACTATCAAAAGTTGCAAGATTTTCTTTCGTGATTATTTTTCATTATTGCTCTCTCGTTCACAATTATTTAAGTACCTCGTTCTTAAGTCCCTCGCGTCACATGCAATGTTGGAGATCTAAATCTCTTTATTTCCTTTATTTCCTTTGTGACCATTTTTTTATTTTTTTTTTTTCGTTTTTCTGATTACTCTCTTGAGCTTTCATTACTCTCTTGTTTGTTTTCCTTTGATTTCCCCTCTTGTTTTTCTTGATTACTGTCTTGTTATTTCTGATTTTCATTATCACTCTTCACTTTCTTATTTGTCCTTATTATTCTTAGTGTCTCTCGATTATTCTTTCACTTTTTTCTGATTGTCTTCGATTTTACCAACTTCTCTGTAGATTTTACCAACTTCTCTGTGGATTTTACCAACTTCTCTGTGGATTTTACCAACTTCTCTGTGGATTTTACCAACTGCTCTGTAGATTTTACCAACTTCTCTGTGGATTTTACCAACTTCTCTGTGGATTTACCAACTTCTCTGGGGATTTTACCAAACTTCTCTGGGGAAATTTTACCAACTTCTCTGGGGATTTTACCAACTGCTCTGTGGATTTACCAACTTTCTCTGTGGATTTTACCAACTTCTCTGTGGATTTTACCAATTTTCTCTGGGGAAATTTTTACCAACTTCTCTGTGGATTTTACCAACTGCTCTGTGGATTTTACCAACTTCTCTGTGGATTTTACCAACTTCTCTGTGGATTTTACCAACTTCTCTGTGGATTTTACCAACTTCTCTGTGGATTTTGCCAACTTCTCTGTGGATTTTACCAACTTCTCTGTGGATTTTGCCAACTGCTCTGTGGATTTTACCAACTGCTCTGTGGATTTTGCCAACTTCTCTGTGGATTTTACCAACTTCTCTGTGGATTTTACCAACTTCTCTGTGGATTTTACCAACTTCTTTTGTGGATTTTACCAATTTTCCTGTGGATTTTACCAACCTCTCTGTGGATTTTACCAACTTCTCTGTGGATTTTCCCAACTTCTCTGTGGTTTTTTACCAACTTCTCTGTGGATTTTACCAACTTCTCTGTGGATTTTTAACCAACTTCTCTGTGGATTTTACCAACTGCTCTGTAGATTTACCAATTCTCTGTGGATTTTACCAACTTCCTGTGGTTTTTACCAACTTCTCTGTGGATTTTACCAACTTCTCTGGGGATTTTACCAACTTCTCTGTGGATTTTACCAACTGCCTGTGGATTTTACCAACTTCTCTGTGGATTTTACCAACTTCTCTGTGGATTTTACCAACTTCTCTGTGGATTTTACCAACTTCTCTGTGGATTTTACCAACTGCTCTGTGGATTTTACCAACTTCTCTGTGGTTTTTAAACCAACTTCTCTGTGGATTTTACCAACTTCTCTGTGGATTTTACCAACTTCTCTGTGGATTTTGCCAAACTTCTCTGTGATTTTACCAACTTCTCTGTGGATTTTGCCAACTGTTCTGTGGATTTTACCAACTGCTCTGTGGATTTTGCCAACTTCTCTATGGATTTTACCAACTTCTCTGTGGATTTTCCCAAACTTCTCTGTGGATTTTACCAAACTTCTCTGTGGATTTTACCAACTTCTCTGTGGATTTTACCAACTTCTCTGTGGATTTTACCAACTTCTCTGTGGATTTTACCAACTTCTCTGTGGATTTTACCAACTTCTCTGTGGATTTTACCAACTTCTCTGTGGATTTTACCAACTTCTCTGTGGATTTTACCAACTGCTCTGTAGATTTTACCAACTGCTCTGTGGATTTTACCAACTTCTCTGTGGATTTTACAATTCTCGTGAAATTTTACCAACTTCTCTGTGGATTTTACCAACTTCTTGTGATTTACCAATTTTCTCTGTGGATTTTCCCAACTTCTCTGTGGATTTTACCAACTTCTCTGTGGATTTACCAACTTCTCTGTGGATTTTACCAACTTCTCTGTGTATTTTACAACTTTCTGTGTGGATTTTTACCAACTGCTCTGTAGATTTTCCCAACTGCTCTGTGGATTTTACAACTTCTCTGTGGATAACACTTCTCTGTGGATGTTACCACTTCTCTGTGGATTTTACCAAATTCCTGGATTTTGCCATCTTCTCTGGGATTTTACCAATTCTCTGTGATTTTGCCAACTGCTCTTTTGGATTTTACCAACTGCCCCTGTGGATTTTGCAACTTCCCTCTGTGGATTTTACCAATTTCCCTCTGTGATTTTACCACTTCTCTGTGGATTTTACCAACTTCTCTGTGATTTACAACTTCTTTTGTGATTTTACCAACTCTCTGTGGATTTTACCAACTTCTCTGTGGATTTTACCAATTCTCTGGATTTTACCAACTTCTCTGTGGATTTTATCACTTTCTGTGGATTTTACCAACTTCTCTGTGGATTTTCCCAACTTCTCTGTGGTTTTGCCAACTTCTCTGTGGATATTTACCAATTCTCTGTGGATTTGCAACGCTCTGGGATTTTACCAAATGCTCTGTGATTTGCAACTTCTCTGTGGATTTTACCAACTTCTCTGTGGATTTTACCACTTCTCTGTGGATTTTACCATTCTCTGTGGATTTTAACCAACTTCTCGATGGATTTTACCAACTTCTCGTGGATTTACCAACTTCTTGGGGATTTTACCAACTTCTCTGTGATTTTACCACTTCTTGTGGATTTTCCCAACTTCTCTGTGATTTACCAACTTCTTGTGGATTTTACCATGCTCTGTAGATTTTACCAACTGCTCTGTGGAATTTTACAATTTCTCTGTGGATTTTACCAACTTCTCTGTGGATTTTACAATCTTCTCTGTGGATTTTACCAACTTCTCTGTGGATTTTGCCAACTTCTCTGTGGATTTTTTTTACCAACTTCTTGTGGATTTTGCCAACTGCTCTGTGGTTTTACCAACTGCTCTGTGGATTTTGCCAACTTCTCTGTGGATTTTACCAACTTCTCTGTGGATTTTACAACTTCTCTGGGGATTTTCCAACTTCTCTGTTTATTTTACCAACTTCTCTGTGGATTTTACCAACTTCTCTGTGGATTTTACCAACTTCTCTGTGGATTTTACCAACTTCTCTGTGGATTTTACCAACTTCTCTGTGGATTTTACCAACTTCTCTGTGGATTTTACCAACTGCTCTGTAGATTTTACCAACTTCTCTGTGGATTTTACCAACTGCTCTCTTTTCGCTTCGAAGTTTGTCTCACTTCAATCCATTTCCACCTATTCCTAACCTTTGCAAATAACTATTTATTTTCCTCTCATCCCATGTGGGTTTTCGCCGGTCTCGTCCCACCTCGTCTCTTCTCATGTACCTTGGAAAGGACAACTTGGCCCCTGGTGCCTCCTATCTCATATCCGCTGAGGTACTCTTGTCTAGCCCAGCGGTGTAGAGAAGTAATAATCCTTCTCCATATTCAAAGGAGCTTCGCTGTGTCCCTCCCCTCCCTCCCTCATTCCTCCATCCCTTCCTTCTACCCTCCCTCCATCCCTCCCTCCTCAGCCTGCGGCCCCGGGCTTTCATATCACATTATCTCTCTCTCCTCTCTCTCTCTCAAATCACATATACTCTCACACTCATGAAGCCCCCCTTACACACAGACATAAGTACACATACATCCCACTGGTTCTGTCCTCCAATGATCGTGGGCATCTGTAGGATGAAGCACAGTTAGACACAGGTTTTTCTGCACGATGATGATATATGTGAACACCCTTCACCAGCTGGCAGTGGGCTCGACCAGCTGCCCCTCTGGAGGATCGTGCCACCTGTTGCCAGCTAAGCCAGGATCATGACAAGGACTACTTTCTTTAGTCTCACCACACTTAAGACTTTCTCCAAACCAAAATTAAATTCAGCCTTACTAAAAATTCTTGCTGCCGGTCGTAATACTGGGCTATAAGTCATTTATTATAATCGAAATAATAAATTTATTTGTAAAAACCGATACGTATTTGAGTCTTTTCATTGGAGAAACGTTTCGCCTGTGCAGCAGGCTTCGTCAGTCGAGCATACAATTATTACAAACGAAGAGGATCAGTCCCCGCAGCCTTGAAACTCCAAGATCCTTCAAGATAAAGGAAATGAACACATTTCTCGAGGCTGAGGGACTGATTGCATATTATTCCACTGTCTTCTGTATACACCTCTGTATTTAACTGAAAAAAGCCACTACCTGGTGAAGAGTCTTCAAAAATAAAGATACCCAGGTGTTGTACACGTGTTTATTAACCCGGTATTGTACACCAGTTAGGTGGTAAAGTTAACCCGGTATTGTACACCAGTTAGGTGGTAAAGTTAACCCGGTATTGTACACCAGTTAGGTGATAAAGTTAACCCGGTATTGTACACCAGTTAGGTGGTAAAGTTAACCCGGTATTGTACACCAGTAAGGTGGTAAAGTTAACCCGGTATTGTACACCAGTTAGGTGATAAAGTTAACCCGGTATTGTACACCAGTTAGGTGGTAAAGTTAACCCGGTATTGTACACCAGTTAGGTGGTAAAGTTAACCCGGTATTGTACACCAGTTAGGTGGTAAAGTTAACCCGGTATTGTACACCAGTTAGGTGATAAAGTTAACCGGTATTGTACACCAGTTAGGTGGTAAAGTTAACCCGGTATTGTACACCCCGTAAGGTGGTAAAGTTAACCCCGGTATTGTACACCAGTTAGGTGATAAAGTTAACCCGGTATTGTACACCAGTTAGGTGGTAAAGTTAACCCGGTATTGTACACCAGTTAGGTGGTAAAGTTAACCCGGTATTGTACACCAGTTAGGTGGTAAAGTTAACCCGGTATTGTACACCAGTTAGGTGATAAAGTTAACCCGGTATTGTACACCAGTTAGGTGGTAAAGTTAACCCGGTATTGTACACCAGTAAGGTGGTAAAGTTAACCCGGTATTGTACACCAGTTAGGTGATAAAGTTAACCCGGTATTGTACACCAGTTAGGTGGTAAAGTTAACCCGGTATTGTACACCAGTTAGGTGTAAAGTTAACCCGGTATTGTACACCAGTTAGGTGGTAAAGTTAACCCGGTATTGTACACAGTTAGGGTGGTAAAGTTAAAACCCCGGTATTGTTTCACCAGTTAGGTGGTAAAGTTAAACCCGGTATTGTACACCAGTTAGGTGGTAAAGTTAACCCGGTATTGTACACCAGTTAGGTGGTAAAGTTAACCCTGTATTGTACACCAGTTAGGTGGTAAAGTTAACCCGGTATTGTACATCAGTTACGTGATAAAGTTAACCCGGTATTGTACACCAGTTAGGTGGTAAAGTTAACCCGGTATTGTACACCAGTTAGGTGGTAAAGTTAACCCGGTATTGTACACCAGTTACGTGATAAAGTTAACCCGGTATTGTACACCAGTTAGGTGATAAAGTTAACCCGGTATTGTACATCAGTTAGGTGATAAAGTTAAAACCCCGGTATTGTACACCAGTTAGGTGATAAAGTTAACCCGGTATTGTACATCAGTTAGGTGATAAAGTTAACCCGGTATTGTACACCAGTTAGGTGATAAAGTTAACCCGGTATTGTACACCAGTTAGGTGATAAAGTTAACCCGGTATTGTACACCAGTTAGGTGATAAAGTTAACCCGGTATTGTTTCACCAGTTAGGTGATAAAGTTAATCCGGTATTGTACACCAGTTAGGTGATAAAGTTAACCCGGTATTGTACACCAGTTAGGTGATAAAGTTAACCCGGTATTGTACACCAGTTAGGTGGTAAAGTTAACCCGGTATTGTACATCAGTTAGGTGATAAAGTTAACCCGGTATTGTACACCAGTTAGGTGGTAAAGTTAACCCGGTATTGTACACCAGTTAGGTGATAAAGTTAACCCGGTATTGTACATCAGTTAGGTGATAAAGTTAACCCGGTATTGTACACCAGTTAGGTGATAAAGTTAACCCGGTATTGACCACCAGTTAGGTGATAAAGTTAACCCGGTATTGTACACCAGTTAGGTGGTAAAGTTAACCCGGTATTGTACACCAGTTAGTTGATAAAGTTAACCCGGTATTGTACACCAGTTAGGTGATAAAGTTAACCCGGTATTGTACACCAGTTAGGTGATAAAGTTAATCCGGTATTGTACACCAGTAAGGTGGTAAAGTTAACCCGGTATTGTACACCAGTTAGGTGATAAAGTTAACCCGGTATTGTACACCAGTTAGGTGATTTAAAGTTAACCCGGTATTGTACACCAGTTAGGTGATAAAGTTAACCCGGTATTGTACACCAGTTAGGTGATAAAGTTAACCCGGTATTGTACACCAGTTAGGTGATAAAGTTAACCCGGTATTGTACACCAGTTAGGTGGTAAAGTTAACCCGGTATTGTACACCAGTTAGGTAATAAAATTAACCCGGTAATGTACACCAGTTAGGTGATAAAGTTAACCCGGTATTGTACACCAGTAAGGTGTAAAGTTAATCCGGTATTGTACACCAGTTAGGTGATAAAGTTTTAACCCGGTATTGTACACCAGTTAGGTGATAAAGTTAACCCGGTATTGTACACCAGTTAGGTGATAAAGTTAACCCAGTATTGTACACCAGTTAGGTGATAAAGTTAACCCGGTATTGTACACCAGTTAGGTGATAAAGTTAACCCGGTATTGTACACCAGTTAGGTGATAAAGTTAACCCCGGTATTGTACACCAGTTAGGTGATAAAGTTAACCCGGTATTGTACACCAGTTAGGTGGGTAAAGTTAACCCGGTATTGTACACCAGTTAGGTGGTAAAGTTAACCGGTATTTACACCAGTTAGGTGATAAAGTTAATCCGGTATTGTACACCAGTTAGGTGATAAAGTTAACCCGGTATTGTACACCAGTTAGGTGATAAAGTTAACCCGGTATTGTACACCAGTTAGGTGATAAAGTTAATCCGGTATTGTACACCAGTTAGGTGATAAAGTTAACCCGGTATTGTACACCAGTTAGGTGATAAAGTTCACCCGGTATTGTACACCAGTTAGGTGATAAAGTTAACCCGGTATTGTACACCGTTAGTGTGATAAAGTTAACCCGGTATTGTAATCAGTTAGGTGATATAGTTAACGGTATTGTACACCAGTTAGGTGATAAAGTTAACCCGGTATTGTACACCAGTTAGGTGATAAAGTTGGCAAGGTAATCAAGATGATTATGTAATAATAATAAAGATGATTATGTAATCAAGAAGGTTAAGTAATAATCTTTATTACGAATGCAGTTTGAGCAGTTTTTTTTTTCTTTTTATTGGAGGTAGAGAACGTCAGTGAATTCTTCTTAATAATACTGTTTCTGAACGGTAATAAAAAGCTGTTCGTTCAGGGAACTAGACCTTATCTCCTCTTTTTCCTCGAATCTAATTATATTAGTCCATCCCCAGGCTCTGTTGTAACATCTATGGGTTGTTACCTTCCCTTGAATATAATAATAATAATAATAATAATAATAATAATAATAATAATAATAATAATAATAAATGGGATTAAATCTGGAGTATCTGAGAGAGTTAGACAAAGGAAGGGGTAGCAGTAATGTTAAATGATCAGTTATGGAAGGGAAAAGAATATGAATTGTAATTCAAGAATTATGTGGATTAAAGTAAAGGTTGGATGGAGAAGTGGGTATAATAAGCGTTTGTATTTCACCTGGAGAAGAGAGGAATGCAGAGGAGAGAGAGAGATTTTGGAGATGTTAAGTGAATGTATAGGGCTTGAACCAAGTGAGAGAGTAATTGTGGTGGGACTTGAATGCTAAGTAGGAGAAACTTTTAGAGAGCGTGGTAGTAAGTTGGGGTGCCAGGTGTAAATGATAATGGGGCCTTGATTGAACTTTGTTAGAAGGGGTTTAGTTATGGTAATACATATTTTAAGAAAAAGAGGATAAATAAGTATACACGATATGATGGGAGGGCGAAATGACAGTAGTTTTTTGGATTAGTTTTGGTGGATAAAAGACTGTTGAGTGACTTCAGGATGTACATGTTTATAGAGGGGGCCACAGATTATCAGATCACTTTCTAGTTGTAGCTACACTGAGGTAAAAAGTAGATGGGATACTGAGAATAAAACATCAGGGAGAGAAGTGAAGGTTTATAAACTTAAAGAGGAGGAGGCAGTTAGGGGAACATAACAGCTATTGAAGATAGATGGGCTAATGAGAGAGGCAAATGGGGTCGAAGAGGTATGGGGTAGTTTTAAAATGTAGTGTTAGAGTGTTCAGCAGAAGTTTGTGGTTACAGGAAAGTGGGTGCAGGAGGGAAGAGGAGCGATTGGTGGAATGATGATGTAAGAGGTAGTAAGGGAGAAAAAGTTAGCATATGAGAAGTTTTTCAAAGTGAAGTGATGCAAGGAGGGAAGAGTAATGGAGAAAAGAGAGAAGTTTTAGAGAGTGGTGAAGCATGTAAAAAGAGACAAATGAGAGAGTGGGTGATCTTATCAACAATTTTGTTGAAAATAAGAAAAAGTTTTGGATGAGATTACAAGTTAGAAGCCTAGAAACAAATGATTGTCAGTTAAAAATGTGAGGAGAGTTATTAAATGGAGAGTTTTGAGGTATTGGGAAGAGGAAGGAATTATTTTGAGGAAATGTTAAATGTTGATGAAGATAGGGAACTTTTGATTTCGTGTATAGGAAGGAGGGATAACATCTGTAGGAGTGGGAGAGCCAGTTGTGATGTGGGGGAAGTTCGTGGGCAGTAGGTAAAAATGAAAGGGGGTAGGGCAGCCGGATTGATGGATAAAGATAGAAATGTTAAAAGCAGGTGGGGATATAGTTTTGGAGTGGTTGGTTTCAATTATTTAATAAATGTATGGAAGAGGTAGGTTACTAGGGATTTGGCAGAGAGCATGCATAGTTCCTTTGTATAAAGGCAAAGGGGATAAAAGAGAGTGCAAAAATTATAGGGGGATAAGTCTGTTGAGTGTACCTGGTAAAGTGTATGGTAGAGTTATAATTGAAGAATTAGAGTAAGACGGAGAATAGGATACAGATGAACAAGGAGGCTTTAGGAAAGGTAGGGGTGTGTGGACCAGGTGTTTACAGTGAAAATATAAGTGACAGTATTTTAGATAAGGCTAAAGAGGTCTTTGTGGCATTTATGGATTTGGAAAAGGCGTAGACAGGGTGGATAGGGGGGCAATTTTGGCAGATGTTGCAAGGGTATGGTGTAGGAGGTAGGTTACTGAAAGCAGTGAAGAGTTTTTACAGGATAGTGGGCTTTAAGTTAGAGTATGTAGGAAAGAGGGAAATTTTTTCCCAGTAAAAGTAGGCCTTAGACAAGGATGTGTGATGTCACCGTGGTTGTTTAATAATTTATAGATGGGGTTGTAAGAGAAGTAAATGCGAGGGTCTTGGCAAGAGGCGTGGAGTTAAAGATAAAGAATCACACACAAAGTGGGAGTTGTCACAGCTGCTCTTTGCTGATGACACTGTGCTCTTGGGAATTCTGAAGAGAAGTTGCAGAGATTGGTGGATGAATTTGGTAGGGTGTGCAAAGAAGAAAATTAAAAGGGGAATACAGGAAAGGTAAGGTTATGAGGATAACAAAAAGATTAGGTGATGAAAGATTGAATATCAGATTGGAGGGAGAGAGTATGGAGGAGGTGAACGTATTCAGATTTTTTGGGAGTGGACGTGTCAGCGGATGGGTCTATGAAAGATGAGGTGAATCATAGAATTGATGAGGGAAAAAGAGTGAGTTGGTGCACTTAGGAGTCTGTGGAGACAAAGAACTTTGTCCTTGGGGCAAAGAGGGGAATGTAAAGAGAGTATAGTTTTACCAACGCTCTTATATGGGTGTTTAAGCGTGGGTGATGAATGTTGCAGCGAGGGGAAGGCTGGAGGCAGTGAGATGGTCATGTCTGAGGCAATGTGTGGTGTGAATATAATGCAGAGAATTCGTAGTTTGGAAGTTAGGAGGAGGTGCGGGATTACCAAAACTGTTGTCCAGAGGGCTGAGGAAGGGTTGTTGAGGTGGTTCGGACATGTAGAGAGAATGGAGCGAAACAGAATGACTTCAAGAGTGTATCAGTCTGTAGTGGAAGGAAAGGGGGGGTAGGGGTTCGGCCTAGGAAAGGGTTGGAGGAGGGGGTAAAGGAGGTTTTGTGTGCAGGGGCTTGGACTTCCAGCAGGCATGCCCTGAGCGTGTTTGATAGGAGTGAATGGAGACAAATGGTTTTTAATACTTGCGTGCTGTTGGAGTGTGAGCAAAGTAAAAATTTATGAAGGGGTTCAGGGGAAAACCCGGGAGGCCGACTTGAGTCCTGGAGATGGGAAGTACGTGCCTGCACTCTGAAGGAGGGGTGTTAATGTTGCAGTTTTAAAAACTGTAGTGTAAAGCACCCTTCTGGCAAGACAGTGATGGAGTGAATGAGGGGAAAGTTTTTCTTTTTCGGGCCACCCTGCCTTGGTGGGAATCGGCCGTGTGATAAAAAAAAAAAAAAAAAAAAAATAATAATAATAATTATAATAATAATAATAATAATAATAATAATAATAATAATAATAATAATAATAATAAATTTTTATTATTATTATTATTAATATTATTATTATTATTATTTTATTATTATTATTATTATTATTAATATTAATAACAATAATAATAATAATAATAATAATAATATTATTATTATTATTATTAATGGTTGTTGAATTATTGTAATTATGTGTAATTATTAAAGCAGTCTATATGAAGTGGAATTATTTACATGATGTGTTTAACTCTGTTGGTCAGTGGTCTTCTGTTGCTCAGTGGTCATCTGTTGCTCAGTGGTCATCTGTTGCTCAGTGGTCATCTGTTGCTCAGTGGTCATCTGTTGCTCAGTGGTCATCTGTTGCTCAGTGGTCATCTGTTGCTCAGTGGTCATCTGTTGCTCAGTGGTTAAAAAAATAATATTACGATAAACCACAGTTTTACTTGTGGTTACAAATGTTAATTAACACCGACGGGTAGGAAACAAGACACGTGTGGTAACCAAGACATTTTATTGAAGAAACGAGCTGGTAATGATTGATAAAGTCACAGGTTGGCGAAACGTTCCCTTGTCAGTGTGTCCAAGTTACCACAGATGTCTTGTTTACCTCGGGTGTCACGGAAATTATAAGTCGAGTGAACGACACGGAACCGTTTCAAGTTGTGATGGAGAGGAATCCTCCTGAGAGCGGTGGAGGGAGCTTTACGAGAGGAACCACGGCAGGATAGCAAGTTTGATGGGGCTATAAATGACACGAGACCTTTCATCCTCCTCCTCAAGCATCCCCAGTACAAGATTAACAACATACTCTGCCTTTGTTGGCAGAGTCAATGGCCCTCATTCTGCAACGCAGATACCTTCGAATCCCAATGGGTGAAGTATTTCGATAATTTATATGTAGGTGAGCAACAGTCAAGAACTTCCATTTTGCTTGTGTGCGGACTTAAGTTGAATATTTCACGGAACACTTGTCTTCCACTCATATGGTCGGTACCATGACAATCACGAACATTTGTGAACATAAATATGGAATAATGCAGTTAAGTAAATGCCACACAGAACATACGTCATTATATCTCGATGCTATGTATAACCCATACACATCAAACAGTTCTGCTTTTGCTTCTTACGATATGTAAAATAATTAACAAGAAGGAGAAGAACAAGAAAATAACTTTGTCAGTATCCATGGTCGTAGATGTTTCAACCTTTTACCAGAAAGTATAAGATAGGTGAAGTAAATTTAGAAGATTTTGGTATGAAGCTGGATGGGTAGCTGCAAGTGCCAGATCATCCAGGTTGTGATGGAAGTATGAGCCTGCTTAATCAGAGACATTGCAAATAGATCTGTCCTCAATCGAGAAAAGAAGTTTTCGAAACCTTTCTCAGGTCTATTATTTTAATATTTGATGTTTCATGTACTTAATAACTTATGACAATGCATTTCCACCTAAAAATTAATAACAGACAGTGAAATAATAATCTGCTGTTAAATTAATAACAGACAGTGAAATAATGCTCTGCTGTTAAATTAATAACAGACAGTGAAATAATAATCTGCTGTTAAATTAATAACAGACAGTGAAATAATGCTCTGCTGTTAAATTTCACTTTTATTTTCATTCTGAGATTTCTGTCGTCTCGTCAGCTCTCAGTAACGAGCACTTAGAAAAAGTGTAAAATATTCGTCGAGATGTTGAAGATGTGAGGCAAGCTGTGACCTGCATTAATTAATAAACAAGACGAGGCATGACAGGTCGAATAAGGAGGAAGGTGAGCATTATGGTGGTAGAGCCAGCCTGCTCGTTAGAGCTACAGCTAACATGTTTGGAAAAATAAAAGCCTCTCTGGAAAAGTGATGACCAGCCACTCTGGAACAGTAATGAACAATCTCTCTGGATGAGTATTGTGAGAACAATAGTTGATTTTATGCTTCGATTCAATAAAAGCCAGTCTTAAGCTTCGATTCCCCAAGTCAATCCTTTGTTTCTCAAGTGGTATACCTGGCTACTCAGAGGATCAAAACTTATTACACATTAAGTTTGGTACGTCGCCTGTGTCACAAACACTCAACATAGTCTTGTTCAGACATAACAGATCCAGTTTACGATAATCTTTTCAAGATTGATGGACTGACCACATCGACTCAAGACTGAGGGACAGATTACCTCAAACTCCTCCTGTTCTTCTCCGTTCTCCTTTGTTATGGACTGATGAAGCCACTGTGTGGCGAAACGTTTCCTTAATAAAGATACCAAGTGTTGCACATGTGTCTAGTTTATCAAGTAATAAGTTAATCATCCATGCTGATAAGCATGGATGACTAACTTACTGTTATCCATGCTGATAAGCATGGATAACAGGGACGGTATTCAAGAGGAAAGATTTAACAATGTGATACTATTTACATCACCCTTAATAGTATTCTACGACGAGGCTGGACAAGGAAACTAACTTTAGCGATATTCCTGCATATATGAATATTGTCTATTATTGGCACCAGTCGCATCGTTGGTGTGCACGGACTGCTGGTTCCTCTGGCGTGATAACGCAAAATATCGAACCTTTATTTATAACGCAATGTAGTTCTCTCCCACTGCGTTCTGTCAGGCACCTTTTTTCCCTCCTCAAGCCTAGTTAATGTTTTCCTCTCGCATTCTTGTAGTGTTTATAATTTATTCTTTTGGATAAATCTGATTTTTGTAATTCTTCTTCACTTATCATAAAAATTCTCATGCTACTGCTAATTAAGTTAGCCACTATTTTAGTGGATTTGCTGTTTTTTGTTTGTGTGTAAACACCTTGGTTAAGGTGCCCTAAATGGATATGCTAATTTACTCATAAGAACCTTCTGTAGCAAGCAGACATTGTTTTTTTCAGTTGAATAAGCTTGAAATATCAGCGAAGAGTTGTCGGAGGAAAAAATGGCTAACAAAATGTACTGGCAAGAGTCCAATGTAATGGAAACATTCAGGAAAATTACCCACACCTGAAACTATGGAATACAAAAGCATCTAGTTGACATCTCATGTTGTCGATTCGGTGAACGTTTTTTTTTTTTTTTTTTTTTTTTTTTTTTTTTTTTTTTTTTTTTTTTGTCTATTGAGAAGCTGTCTGCGAGCAATGTTACGCAGAGTGCAGTCATCCAGTTAATACATTCCCAGACATTGTTTCATGTGACAACAAAGCTATTTTTATATTCGGCCAATCAACAGGATGACCAGTAAGTCCGAAATGTGTGAACAGAGCACTGAGTTCCTGTTCAACACGGACTGAATAAGGCTGCTATTTTAATCCAGTTTGTCCTAGGTAAAACTCTGTCCATTCTAAACAAAGGAAACATAAATGCATCTCTTCCCCCAGTTATTACGTGGAATCGTTTACCTGAAATAACTGAATCTGTACCTTATATTTCACAAACACTTGCCAGAAAGACTAAATGTGTGTCAGTCACTGAATGATCCAAGAAAGTCATTCCTGTATCCAATAAGCCAACTCACTGAGTCAGGTGACACCTCACTTGATGAGTTGTCACCTACTCTGAGTGAAGATGTGCAAGCACATGAAATCGCTCAGGTTTTATTTCTTATTTTCAGTGGGATATTTTTTCATATATGCAGTCACATGGGATTTATATATATATATATATATATATATATATATATATATATAATATATATATATATAAATATATATATATATATATATATATATATATATATATATATATATATATATATATATATATTATATAATATAATTTGTGACCACGAACGAGTGGTATTGATCAATAACAACACTGCACTAGCTAGCTAAGGACTCGATCCATGCTGTTTTGGCCTGCCTCATGGTGGGCGAAAACACATGACGCCCTAATCCACTGGACCATACGATTCTTAAGAGTAGCGCATCCAGCGGAACTGGATGTTCTACTCGCTGCCCAAGGATACACGATGGTGTGGACTAGGATTTTTCTAGTGTACATAATGGGTCCTCTTTTGCTTTGTCAGCAACAGAACGTTTTATGGCGTTTAGTGTTTACATTTCATTTAAGGTTTTCAGGCTTCGTTATTAATGGTTAACTTTAATAAAAGCAGAAAAATCTACCCTAACTAAACCTAATTTAACCTTCCCTTATTCCCCCTAAGAAAACCTTCCCTTGTCCTAGGAAATCTTTCTTTGTTCCAGGAAATCTTTCGTTGTTCCAGAAAACCTTCCCTTGTTCTAGGGTAGCTTTCTCTTTTCCCTGAAAACCTTCCCTTGTTACAGAAAAAAAAAACCTTCGTTGTCCCGAGAAACCTTCCCTTGTTCCAGGAAAAGGCTGCTCTTTTAATGTGTTCATCATTCCTGGAACAAAAACGAACTCGTCCAAATTTCTGGAAAAAAAATATCTACTGAATTCGCAAAATTAAATCTTGCATTATTTCTACAGTTGGTGAATTTCAACAGGCGTATTCATAAGTATTAAGAATAATTAGAGCAAAACAAAAATGCTGCATGTTGGTGTTTAAGGAAACCTTGAAAATTCTGGATCAGTAGGACACATGTGCTAATGTTCAGTGTCATAAATATCGACAATAAAGAAACCTAGGTGTTGCACATGTGTCGTTCATGAACTTGTGAGTATTATACAGGTGGTGGCCCAGATTGCAAAACAGGGAAACTAATCCTTGGGACTTTTGGCAGCTGCGTCCTATCCCAAATATCGTTCCTTCCCTTGATGAACTATGTCGTTGCTGCTATCAGAATTTCCAGTTCGCTGGCTCTGAGATCATCGCCCAGTAAAGTAGATTTAGAACCAACTTACATCCCGCTAGCTTTAGAACTATGCTCCAGTCTATTAGCCTGAGGAACAGGTTCCAGTCCGCTAGTTTAAGACCACCACCTAATCCACTAGGTTTATGGCCACCTTCTAATACACTACACATCGTCTAGACTCTTCCTTGTGTGGATCGTCGTTCTAGTCATGGACACCTGAAGCATGTGGCCAATAATAATCATATTTTGGCAGTGGAGACCGTCTGTTAGTGGGTGTGTGGGCTTATCTTCTTGTTGGCTTTTTTGATGGAATTAATTACAGGCCTGAGAAATGGAGTTGCCTTCTGAGTTATAGGCCTAGAGACTTTAGCGATGAGGAGATAAAAAAAAAAGCTGACGCTGATAACCTGAACAATAGTATGTTTAGATTAATGCGTCATAAACACCGATGGACCAAAATTGAGAAACCACTTGGACAGAAAAATTAAACAGTAGAAAAAGAGTTCAATATATTTCTGTCTCAGTCAGAGGCCATCTTCGGCGTATGATAAAGAAGGATCTCTGTCTAAAGCCGAAAAAAACAGATCTCTTTTTTTGTACCCATGTTTCATTTTTCTGACCAAGGAGTTTCTGACCTTATATACAGGGGCGTAATTCAGATAAGGCAGACTAATATTATCCATTATATATTTACCCCAAGGAAACGTTGACTCAGTCATTGTTTCATAAACAAGTTCTTTTCTGTACTGCTTTATCGTACAAAATGTTCTCACGTTTTTACTTTTAATGTTGCTGCTGCTGGACCAGATGCTCTCATGTCTTCGACAAATGGGGTGACTGTAACTTATTAACTTGCGAGAGGCTTAGCAAAATAGGAGGTAGGGTCATGCAGAAAATGATCATGATGACCGCCATAGATTGTAGTGGATACAAGATTAGATATTATATATTAGGTAACTCCTGCTGATAGTAGATGTTAGATCAGAGGTGGGCAAAATACGACCTACGGGCCATATCCAGCACGCCACTGTGTCTAGTTATAGTACCTCCAATTTAGGAAAGATTTCATTTTGATATCGGTATATGGTATTCAGGAAAAGTATTGGGCATTCAGAGCAGCAAGACTTGGCAGCTTAACTTCCCACGGCTGAAAAGCAAGCAGTTAGCTCCCTTTTCGTCTTTACTGTTTGCTGGGAAACTCTCGAAAGAATTCTTTCTTACTACTTGATTTACAGACTGAGTTTCTTTGGCTATTCGAAGTTTTCAAAGTGAGAGAACATATGTTCATAAGGGCTTCTCCTGTCTCAGTTAATATTAATAAAATATCAGATGAGACTTTATCCCCAGCGTACAGCACAAGCCACAATATAGCCCACAACAGCCACACTACAGACCATATCGCAGCCCACTCCACAGCCCCCACCACAGCCCACATCACAGGTATATCATAGCCCACAGCCCATACCTCAGTCACATCACAGCCCATACCATAGCTCGCACTACAGGTACATCACAGCCTACATCACAGGCACATCACAGCCAGCACCACAGCCCACACCACAGCCCACACCACAGGCACATCACAACCCATATCACAGTCCACACCACAGACACAGCCCACACAACAGACACATCACAGCCCATATCGCAGACATATCACAGCCCACACCACAAGCACATCACAGCCCACACCACAGGTACATCACAGCCCACGCCACAACACACACTGTACTAAATTTCACTATAAATAAATATATACTTGCTGGCCGATTTTACACGAAGCTTTGATCAGTAATGTAATTAATCGTCACTTGTCAGCAACACGCTTATTGCTGTGATTAACAAATTTTTTTAGCTTTTAGTTGTGACGTTACTGTGCTTTGAGCTGTTTAGTAGCTGATGCTGCAAGTAGTGACGTAGCTGGTGCTGCAGACTGTGGAGTAGCTGATGCTGCGAGCTGTGGAGTAGCTGGTGCTGCGAGGGAGCTGTGGGGATGGCTGGTATGCAAATATTTATATTATGTGGTGGCGTCTCAATCTTGTCCACTTTTGTAGCATTTTCATTGTTTTGTGGATCGTCTGAGAGGGTCTAAAATTTATTTTTAACTCTCTGGTGTTGTCGCTGACTCAACAAACAGCATCTTGAATAGTTTACTCAGTTCCTCGCAGACTTCTTTGTCGTTCCTCGTGAGCTGTCCTCATTCTTTCTTCAATGTTATTGCTTGGTTGCCCGGGGCAATCAGTGCAGAATTACGGGGTAACCCCAAATAAATTACAATACTTTTCAAACCTGATTCTTCTGATTCCTTAGGTATATGGGAAGATTTTTAAAAAAATCGACCAAAATCCATTTGGTGCAACATATATTTTAAGGGGACGGCTAATCCCTGCCGCGGTAAAATTCACATTTCTAATTTGACCAAAGTGAAATATCCCATAAGCTTGTCAAGAACATGTAATATTGGTTTGTATATGTCACATTTGTGTCAGTGAAACCTGCTAATAAATTGAAGATAGTCTAATGATCTTAAAATGGTTTGGGAATAAATAATGCCCCTACTTCGATCAAATAATTATGAAACATCACGTATTAATCTAGAGAAATGTCAAATTCCTAAATCGTCAGAACATTATCCTGCAACTATGTGTTGCAATAAGTACTCAGGATATACACACAGTGAGATGCATGTCTTCCAGTGTAAACATGTTAAGAGTTTATATTTATCTCTGTGAATCCTGGGAACTGTGAATCCTCTGTGCTTAAGAGGTTTCTATATAAATAGCACTGCAAGAGGTCTTGACCATCACTAGGTTTTCGGTCATTCTGGCATTGGTGGTCTCCATGTCCTTTTCACCGGTGATACATGTCATTCCATATCTCCCTGCATTGCTCGACTGACCTTTGCGTTGAGTTTCTATTAACCCTGACCTCGTGTCAGACGTCCTCTTGTCTTCAGGCTACGCAAAGATCAGTTGATGCGCAAGCCCAAAGCCAGGGAGATCAGTGCAAAACATAAAGCCTATTCACAGAATTCTCGTAAACCTCGGGTTGGTTACTTCAATTTAGGGTTTGATAAATACACTTTTGCACTTCATAAGTACAACCAAGCCAAGAACAACAGTTATATCAGTGCCACTAGTTTCCACCGTCACTCAGAATGCAGTCATAACCTTGTTATGTCAGCCCAAAACTAATCACTATCAACTAGTCTAGTGCTATGATCAAATTATGTTGTCTGAGTCGTTTATTCACTCAAAACGTTCAGGTTAAATGTAAAAACTTAATATAAAAGCAAAATGTATCGAGCACATTATACTCTCATATTAAAACAAAGTTGTAAATAAAACCTGAGTGTTTTGGGTGTATTAATTAACCACGAGGTAATTTCTGAGTGCTGCTTCTGATTAGCTTCGAGCATTCCATGCTCACAGCTTGTTAATACAACTTCTGAGCGGCATCGATGGTCTCTCTGAGAGATTTGAATTGAATTTGGACCGTATATTTTATAATTTACAATTTTTATTGAAGAAAGCTGATTGAAAGTTTCCATATGACGACTTGTGATTGCCTCTTCTGATTACCTTCAAATCTTCAACACTAATATCTAACTACATTATCAACTTATGCCGCTGTCTGCAATATTCCAGTCGCGCGTAATGAGGCACAAGTGACTGGAATTATGGAATACGGGGACACCTTCCTCGGATAGCGCAGCCTACCGAAATACATCTACTGATATTTTCTCTTGGCCATGAATTCTCCCTTTGCTTCTTGGTACTTTCAAGCTAATTATATCATCTCATTCGTTATGTTTCAAATAATTTAACTTCTTCACTGAACTACGGTGAGAGTCTCACTCTAGTCCAGTCATATCTTTTGTTGTCTATCTTGCCTTGTTCTTGTTTTCACTGGGGCGTCTGTCCAGTCTCACATTCACAAGGGAATCGAAACTCAGGACAGCGTTGTCACTAGAATCCAATAGCCTTACGTAGCTTATTTCTCCTATACCAGGTGCACTGAGGGAAGAGCCAGAGTCATCTTTCTGTCATGAGTGAGTAGCAATTGCTATCCAGAATTAGATTAACTGTTATGTCTGTGAATGTTTGTGTGTGTGTGTGTGTGTGAGAGAGAGAGAGAGAGAGAGAGAGTGAGAGAGAGAGAGAGAGAGAGAGAGAGAGAGAGAGAAAGAGAGAGAGAGAGAGAGAGAGAGAGAGAGAGAGAGAGAGAGAGAGAGAGATGAGAGAGAGAGAGAGAGAGAGAGAGAGAGAGAGAGAGAGAGAGAGAGAGAGAGAGAGAGAGAGAGAGAAAGAGAAATAATTCAAATAATTAACATCCAGATATTTAATCACCTTAGAGCATCAACACATTAAATAAATCTTTAAGAATTATTTATTGTTAAGTTCAAAATAATTATTGAGCAATTTATTTATTGCTAAAAGGCAATTTTGTGTTACTCTGAAGCTATTGTTCTGTCATTTCCTCAATACTTTCAATCACTTTCCTCTTCGAGAAGAACTGCAAATAATTTTCCAAAAGACGTACTCAGAGTTTGGAAGACAATGGAAGTCTCATTATCGACACCCATTAAAAAGTTCTTTTATGATAGCAATGATTTCTTAATACTTTTGATTTTTTTAATCTTCAATTTGTTTCTTCAGTTATTTTCTTCATTTTTTATATTATAGTTATATAGTTAAATTGTGTTTCTCTTCCCTTTTTAATTGTCTTTTACCTAATTTAATATTATTTTTTATTTTGGTTTCCTTTGGAGAACCGTTATGAATGCAAACTCAATTTTGTA
The DNA here is from genome assembly GCF_026875155.1 of Cherax quadricarinatus. Classification (NCBI taxonomy): domain Eukaryota; kingdom Metazoa; phylum Arthropoda; class Malacostraca; order Decapoda; family Parastacidae; genus Cherax; species Cherax quadricarinatus. The sequence continues at coordinate 68,068,151 of NC_069406.1, forward strand.
CTGGCATGAATTGCATCCAAACTGATCAAAGGACGACAATGCTTCAGTATTGCACGTTTCCATTGGCAATTTGCAATTCCAAGATGTTTCTCAAACTCCGGTTGTGTTCCGAGGGAATATTGTGGATCGGAGGGGCGGGCAACGGCCTGTTTGTAGCGCTCGGAAATGACTGTCTGTCCGCCTCTTCTCACACGCACAGCAAAAGGCGAAGATGATACCAAACGCGTTATCAGAAGATGGAAATTGAGATTTGATAGTGCAGCAGGAGGGTTAAGAGATCAAAGAATTGTGGTGAATGGTGTGTGGGAGATGTTACTACCCTGGCTCTATACCCTCGTCAGGATACATTGGCATTCTGCGGCAGTGGTGGTCTTGAGAGAGGTACACACGACGGAGACCATTCCTCCAGCGGGTGCTGGATTCTTGAGCAGATCTTTGATCATGGGTGAGCGGCAAGAAAGACGAGAGAAGGAAACTTAAAATAGGATTTCCAAAGGGTTGTTGATAGATTTCTAGCGGAGCTTCTTCGGTAAAATGGTGCCACTTCCTGTGCGGTTCTCTTATTTAGGAGATACTTCAGAAGATTCATGCAGGAATATTTTTCTTCGTCAGATATTTATGTGCTTCATCGTAAAACACGTTTCTCCCCTCACTGCACGTGAGGGGAAAAAACGCGATGCACAAATAACCCGCACATATGAGAGAGGAGCTTACGACGACGTTTCGTCGCGACTTGGACCATTTACAAAATCACAGTGTGACTGTAAATGGTCCAAGTTGGACCGAAACGTCGTCGTATTCTTCTCTCTCCTATGTGCGATTTATTTGTGTATTGTTCCAGTCACGGATTTGTGCCTTTTTGTTCTTTCTTAAACAGTGATTTATGTGTTTACGATTACACATTGTATTCTTAAGGAAAAAAGTCTATGCATCTCTAGAAAAATTAAGCAAAAGGAATCATACAGTCGTTATCATTAGTTTGTATACCTGGAGAGGACTTCGGGGATCAATGCCCCCGCGGCCCGGTCCGTGACCAGGCCTCGTGGTGGATCACGGCTTGATCAAAAAGGCTGTTACTGCTGGCCGCACGTAAACCGACGTATGAACCACAGCCTGTCTGATCAGTTACTGACTGTAGGTACCTGTCCAGTGCCTTCTTGAAGACAGCCAGGGATCTGTTGGTAATCCTCCTCATGTATGCTGGGAGGTAGTTGAATAGACTTGGGCCCCTGACACTTATTGTGTTGTCTCTCGGTGTAGTCTTGACACCCCTGTTTTTCAGTGGGGGAAGTTGCATTTGCCAAATCTTTTGCTTTCATAGGGAGTGATTTTCTTGAACAAATTTGGTATTAATCCCTCTAGGATTTTCCAAGAGTATATTGTCATGTATTTTTCTCGCCTGCATTCCAGGGAATACAAATCAAGGGACTTCAACCGTTCCCAGTAATTTAGGTGTTTTATCGTACTTATGTGTGCCGAGAAGGTTCTCTGTACATTCTCCAGGTCAGCAATTTCGCCTGCCTTGAAAGGGTCCAGTTAGTGTGCAGCAGTATTTCAGCCTAGAGAGAACAAGCGATTTGAAGAGAATCATCATGGGCTTGTCATCCCTAGTTTTGAAGGTTCTCATTATCCATCCTATCATTTTCTAGCAATGTGGTAGATACATTGTTGGATCTTTAAAGGTGAGATCCTCTGACATTATCACTCCTAGGTCCTTCACATTAGTTTTTCGTTCTATTGAGTAGTTGGAATAATTAAAATTTCTCTTCATTGAGTGGGTAGAATGAAAGGAGGGTGAAGCGTTTAGGGTAGATGAGATTAAGAGATTTTAAAGCCAGGAGGGTTTATGGTATTGGAGTGGTTGAGTGTTTGATCAGTATATGAATGTAGGAAGCGAAGTGCCCGAAGGGCTGGCAGAGAGCATGCACAGTTCTTTGCACAATATAAGGAAAAAAAGACGACAGAATATAAGAATTATAGGGAAAGAACCCTGTTCGGTATACCAGGTAAAGTTTTCATTAGAATTATTGTTCAAAGGGTAAAACTGAAAGTAGGATGGCAGAAGAGTAGGCAGAAAGGGCAGGGAACGTATAGATTAAGTATTTACATATACAGTAAGTCAACAGTTCTCAGAAAAGGGGTAAAGAGCTGTCTGTTGCTTTTATGTAGTTAGACAAAGCATATGATAGGGTGGATAGTTATCCATGTGGCAGATATTGTATATGTATGGAATAGAAGGTAGGTTACTAAGAGCAGGTAAGTTTCTATGCAGAGTGAGGCTCAGGTTTATGTATATAAGAGGGGGACTATTTTCCAGTGAAAGTGAGACTTAGAAAGGGATGCATGATTTCACCATAGTTATTTAACACAGCTACAGATGGGAAATAAAACAAGTGAATACTAGGGTGTTGGTTGGGGTGCAGCATTAACCTTTCGTGGACATCCCGTAAAATTACGCCAAAATTCTAGTGGTTTCAAATCTTGTGGGAGAAAGCTGGTAAGCCTACTTGTGAGAGAATGGGTCTGCGTGGTCAGTGTGCGCAGTATTTAAAAATCCTGCGGCACGCTGTACATAAAAAAAAAAAAAACAGCCTAAGGAACAAATGGATTTGTCTGTTAAAAACAGAGTAGGGGAGTTAGTAGATGGGGAGTTGAAGGTATTTGGTAGATGGCAGGAATATTTTGAGGAACTTTTAAATGTCGATGAAGAGAGGGAGGCAGTAATTTCATGCACTGGCCAGGAGGTATAACATCTTTTAGGAGTGAAGAAGAGCAGGATGTGTGTGTGGGGAAGGTGCGTGAGGCATTACGTAGAATGAAAGGGGGTAAAGTAGTTGGAACTGACGGGATCATGACAGAAATGTTAAAAGCGGAGGGGATATAGTGTTGGAGTGATTGGTCTTTTAGTATATTTCTAGCACATACTTCTGCTATGAATAAACAGTACGTAAAAATATATTACTTTACATTCATTTATTTACGTATTGAAAGTGTCTCTCATTTTCTGAGCTGCAGCTCGCTGCTGTCCATCCCCTCGCGAAAGCCACTAGGTAAAATGAATTGAAGAACCCCTAAAGATTTAATAAGAAATATAGATCTCAAAGACTGAATAGAAATTTGTCTTCCATGTGTCCAGTGTGTTTGTGTGTGTGGTGTGGTGTGGTGTGTGTGAGTGTGTGTGTAGTGTTTGTGTGTGTGTGTTGTGTGTGTGTGTGTGTGGTGTGTGTGTGTGTATGTGTGTGGTGTGTGTGTGTGTGTGGTGTGTGTGTATTTGTTGGTTTGTGTAGTGTGTGTGTGTGTGTGTGTGGTGTGGAGTATGTGTGTGTGTGTGTGGTTTGTGTTTGAGGGTGTGTGTGTTTGTGTGTGTGTGTGTATGTGGTGTGTGTGTGGGTGTGGTGTGTGTGTGTGGTGTGTGGGGTACTCCCCTAATTGTACTCACCTAATTGTGGTTGCAGGGGTCGAGACCGCTCCGGCCCCGCCCTTCCTGATCGTACGGGTCCCTCTCCCCTCTGTTCCCTGATTTTTACATCCTCTTTTTAAAAACTAGTATGGTTCCTGCCTCCACTACCACTTATGGGCTATTCCCTTCTGACCCAAAAGACTGAAAAAAAACTTCCTAACGCCCCCGGACTCGTCTGAGTCTTTATTCCATTGGACCCTTGTCCCTTGTCCCCCTCGGAACATCCTATCTCTGCCACCTTGTCTTTTCCCCCCGCTATCTTGTATGCGTTATCATGTCCCCCGCCCCCTTCTGTCCTCCAGTGTCGTCAGTCCGTTTTTCCCTTAAACCCTTTTCCTCTCGACTTCCCTTGACTCTGGACTACCCTTGTTGAAAAACCTTTTGTACTTTCTCCTAACTTCTTGCTGCTTGACCAGGTTGGGTTCCAACTGGTGCTGCATACTCCAGTATGGGCCTAACATACACAGTACAGTGCCCTTAAGTTTCCTTAAATTAAGGTATGGGACGCTATTCTCGGTTTCCGGGCGCCCGTTGCTGCAGGTTTATTTGGTTGATTGTGCCTCCGGGTGATTGCTCGGTGTTATGGTACCCCAAGGTCTTTCCCCTGAGTGAGGTCGTATCCTTTTCCACCTACCTATACTCGCCCGGGGTCTTCTTTGCCCCCCCCAATTTTCATGATTTTTGCATTTGGCGGGTTTGAATTCGATAAGCCAGTTAGGGACCCATGTCCAGCCTGTCCAGGTCTCTTGCAGCCTCCCCTCTCCCGTCCGATTTAATTTTTCTCTCAACTTCACGTCTCGCGAACAGGGACACTTCAGAGTCTATTCCTTCCATCATGTTTTTCACATATATCAAAAATAGCAATGGTCCTAAATGACCCCTGTGGGACCCCGCTCTAACAGGCGCCCCCTGTGATACCTCTTCACGTACCATACTCGTTGCGCCTCCCTGTCAGGTATTCCCTTTATCCATTCAGTCCCCCTTCCTTTTACGTGTGCCTTGACCCCAGCTTCTCACAATCTCTTGGGGGGAAACTGTGCCCCAAAGGCCTTCCCTGCAGTCTGAAAACCAATCACCCAACCCTCTCTCTCGGTTTTACTTCTGTTCCTTTCAAAAAACCCAGATTTTTGGATACAAGATTTCCCTTCCATAACCCATCGGGTTTTTCATTTATAATCTTGTTCCTTTCCATTTTTCGCCCCTCTCCCCTGATAATCTTCTCCATGACTTTGCACACAATACATCAAAACACAGGTCTGTTTTTTAGTGCCTCGTTTTCTGTTTCCTTTTTTAAATAGGGGGGACTACATTAGCGTCTTCCATTTCTCAGGTATTTCCCAGTTTAAAGGGGATGTGTTGAAGATTGTGGTTAGACACACAACACTCGCTCCTTCTCAAAGGACCCATGGGAGAGTTGCCGGTCCCACCCCCTTTTGAGGTTCAAGGTCACTTAAGATTTTCTTCACCTCCTCCTCCTCAGTTGTTCGTAGCATCCAACATTTTTTGGGATATTCCCCTTGATTTCCCCTTCGTGCTGTTTCCCCCACACCCTTCCTGCCCTTTACGAAAAACTTCCTTAAATCCCTGTTCAGCTCCTCACTACCTCCTGACTTTTTTGTGATTTCCCACCTGCCCCTTAATCTGATCACCTGGTCTTGACTGTTGTCTTCCTCCTGATGTGGCTTACAACAGTTTTTCGGTCAGTCTTGATTCTCGATGCATGTCTTTTTCATACTGTCGCGGCCTCCCTCCTTTTCTGTGATACTCTTCGGGCCTCGACTGATCTCCCATTTTCGTGGTTCTCTCCCTTTCTGTATTTTTTTCCTTTCTCTATTGCACTTTTTTTTTTGCCCCCTTTACACCGTCGGTAAACCCAGGGCTTTTTCTGGTCTTCCCATTTTACTTTGCCCTTGGGAAGAACCTTTCCACTGCCCCCTTTGCATTTTGTTGCTACATATCCACATTTCATTTACTGGCTTTCCTGCCAGTTCCTGTCCCACGGGCCTCCCGCAGGAAGTTCTTCAACCCAAACTAGTCCCCTCTTTTATATCAGGTTTTTCCCATTCTATTTTCCTTTTTTCTCTCCATTTGCAGCTCTAATGATTCAAAGCACAGAACCACGTGGCGCAAGCCCCTAGGGACTCTCTTTTACTTGATTCCTAAATGTCTGAGCTGCCCAGGTAAAACAAAAGGTCCAATCTTGCTGGTTCATCCTCCCCTCTCCTCTAAGTGTCCTAACAGTTGGTGCATGGGGTTTTCCAGCCCACTCCACATCCTGGCTCCCATTTTTGGGGACCCCCAAGGGCTCCTTTTTTTTCCCAGTCAATTTCCCTGTGGTTGAAATCCCCCAAACCCCCACTTTGCTCTGCGGATGAGTTTTTCCCTTCCCCCCTCACAAATGTGCCCACCATTGCTCTGTTGCTCTCTTCATTTCCTCTCTTGGCCTCCTGCAGTTCTGTGGTGGATTATACATCACGCAATGCCCACTTTGTTTTCCCCAATGAAGTGTACCTGCTATGTAGTCTCTTTCTCCCTCTCATCATTCCTTCCATTTTCCGAATTTCCACTTTTTTTTTCGAGCAAGAAACCCCCACCTCCCCCCTTTGCCCCTTCTATTTTTCCCCATGACTGGTCCCCGGGGGGAAGATTGCATCGTTATTGTCTCCATAGTTTTGTTTCTGAACTGTTTTGATGTCTGGGGACTTCTCATTGATTTTTTTTTTGCCATTCCTCATTTTATTCGTTAATCCTTTGCATTTGTTACCAAACCTTCAATTTCGTTCAAACGAAACTGTGGTGCGGGGGGGGGAAACAAGGGATGGGTGTGTGAGGTTTTGGTTTTGGATTGTTCATTTCCTTTGGGGGGTGTCGTGGCGGAGCCTTTCTGCAGGGTTTCGGGGGATGCGCTTTCCTCCATTTGATCCGGGTTATTCCTCTCCTTTTTTTTTCCCCTCCCATTTCCCCTTTTTCGTTTTTGAACTCTCTCTTTCATCGTCTTTTTTTTCTCCTGTTGTTCTGTCTCGATCGAGGACACACCCCGGGAACTCCGCTTCCTCTCACCGTGCTTTCTCCCAGGATCAGGTTCGGGTTGATTCTCCCTTAAAAATTATTTGAGAGGCCGATTCCTTTTTTTTGTGAACCACCCAATTCTCCAAAAATTTGCCACCGGGTCATGTCCCCCTCGCCTATCACCTTCATGATGTCTTCAATCGCTTTTTTTCTCCTCCTCTTTTTTTCATCATAAGTTTCCCCTTTACTTTGCTAGCCCATAACAAACACGGATCCTCCCCTTTCCACCTCCCACTGTGACTCCCATTGCATCCTCTGATGTGTTTTAGTTCCTTCCCCTGGAGTGTTCCCTTTCCTTCAGTCCCTTCCCAGTTAGGCCCCTATCTTTTGGTTTTTTCCTTCCTGCTCACCTGCCCTGCCCCCCACATTACTGGTAAGGTCCTTGCACAGTCCAGTTCCTTCAAAGTCTTCCAACCTCTCTTTTTTGTCCTAGATGCTCCCTGTCTTTTTTTTGGCCCCCTGTGGGTTTTTTAGACCTCTGCATACATTTTGTTTTTCCCTCTTCCCCTTTGACCCGTTGTCTGTGTTCGATGTACCTTGCCCATGCTACTTTTGTAATATCTTTGTCTCTGTCGTTTCAGATGTCTCAGCTCCTCTTCTAACTCTCTATCTTTAATTTTTTGCGCTGTGGCCTGTTGCTTCCACCTTTTGCATTCTGCTGCTAACCTCTCTTCCATCTTCCTTTCCAGCCATCTATCCCCCTTCCCCCGTCTTCCTCCCCTTTTTTGGCCTTCTCCCATTTTCCTCCCTCTCAAATTTGTCCCCTTGGAGCCCCTTGTCCTCTCCTGGTTAGGGGAGGGGGATAAGGGTTTGGAGAGGGATGGATGGTTTGGGGGGGAAGGAGGTTATGGGGGGGTAGAAAGTTGGGGGGGGAGTTGATGGGTTTTTGGGGGGAAGGGGGTGGGTGGTTATGGGGGAGGGGGGGGATGGTTATTGAGGAGGGGGGTTGTTGGGCGGGGTTAGCGGGGTTTTGGGGAGGGGTTAGGTGGTTGGGGAGGTAGGTGGCTAAGGGGATGTGGTTAGGGAAGGGGGAACGTGTTTTTTGTCAAGTGTTTTTGTCAAGTGGGGGAGGGGTTTTGGTGGGTGTGTGTGTGTGGTGTGTGTGTGTGTGTGGTTTGTGTGTGTTTGTGTGTGTGTGTGTGGTATGTGCGTTGTGGTGTGCGTTGTGTGTTGGTGTGGTGTGTGTGTGTGGTTGCGTGTGTGTTGTTGGTTGGGGTGGTGTGTGGTGTTGTGTGGTGGTGTGGTGTGGGTGTGCGGTGGTGGTTTTGTTTGGTGTGATGTATGTGGTGTGTTGTTTTGTGTGTGTGTGTGTGTGGGGTTGTGGGGTGGGGTGTATTGTGGTGGGGTGTGTGTGTGTGGGTGTGTGTGGGGTGTGTGGTGTGTGTGTGGTGGGTGTGGTGTGTGTGTGGGTGTGTATGTATGTGGTGTGTGTTGTGTGTGGTGTGGTGGTGTTGTGTATGTGGGTGTGTGTGTGTGTGTTGTGTTGTGTGTGTATGTGTGTGGTATGTGTGTGTTGTGTGTGTATGTGTTTTTGTGTTGTGGTGTGTATGTGTGTGTGTGTGTGTGTGTGGTGTTTTGTGTGTGGTTTTGGGATGTGGTGTTGGGGTGTGTGCGTGTGGGGTGTGGTGCGTGTGTGTGTGTGGTGTGTCGTTTGGTGTGGTGGGGTGTGGTTATATGTTGTGTGGGGGTGTGTGTGTGGTGTGTGGTGTGTTGTGTGTGTGTGTATGTGTGTGTGGGTGTGTGTGGTGTATGTGGTGGGTGTGTGTGTGTTGGGGTTTTGGGGGTTTTGGGTGGTTGTGTGTGTTGGTGTGTGTTTGTGTGTGTGTTGTGTGTTTTTGTTTTGTTGTGTTTTGTTGTTTACGTTGTTGTATGTATGTGTGTGGTATTTGTGTATGTGTGGTATGTTGTGGGTGTGTTGGGGAGTGTTCCCTTTGTTTGTGCTTGTGTGGAGGGGGGAGGTTTTGGGGGGGGGGGGTTGAAAGACCGTCGTGAGGCACAAATTTATCTCATTTATCTTTCCCAATTAGCTACCTCTCCACTTATTGCCCCTTTTGGATTTACGTGTTTTTTTGTTGCTGGTTATTATCATTTTTCCTTGTTTACATTGAGAAGGACTTCCAGCTTCCTAAGTATTCTTACTGCTAATAACTACCCGGAGTAACACTGCCTTGTGCTGTGTCATGTTTGTGTGGTGTGTGGTGTGTGGAAAGAGAGAGAGAGTCTTTTTGCGGGGGAATGACTGGCCGCAACTTCTTTTGGGCCTGACAACCCCCCGGGACCTGACCCTAGCACGTCTTTCAATTTGCCCTTAAAACTTGTCCCCCCTACCTTCTCACACTCGTCAAACCCCATATTTTCTATTCTATCTATTTCATTCTAATTCTGGGAATAGCTTCAGAGTGAGTGACCAGTACAAACATATGCAAGGCCAGCCAGGGCCCCTCAACATGCAAAACCCCAACTAGGGGAATAAACTTGCGGTGACAGTTGCCAGAGCTGCTGGTGTGGTGTGTGTGTTGTGTGTTTTGGTGTTGTGTGTGGTTTTACGTCAAATACAAATATAAATATTTTTTATGAAGCAAAGGGGACAGAAGAAAAACGGAGGAAAAAAAGTGAACTAGAACAGAAAAGACAAAAAACACAGAGGAAAGGGAAGAAAAACGGGTGAATAAATGGAGATAAGAGAAAAAAAATCAAGAGAAAGAACATTGAGAGACACGGGCAGCTTGATTCTTTCTCTCATTCTTTCTTGAAGTCTCACTTTTTTTCCAACCCTCCCCCTCCCCCTCCGCTTTGATTTCTCTCCCACTCATTCTTTTCTTCCTCTTTTCGTTATTTCAGTTTTAAAACTCCATCCTCCTCCTCTCTCTCTCTCTTTTCTCTCTCCTCCTCTCTTCTTCCCCCCTCTCTCCCCCCCTCTTTTCTCCCCCTCTCTCTCTCTCTCTCTCTCCTCTATTTGATCCCATCCCGTATGTCTATTATTTTTTATCTTCAACAAAAACTAGAATATGTTAAGAGAAAAAAAGATTTCAACGCAGATTATCTTAGAGCTTTTTAAAATGCAAATTATGATGAGATCTAAATGAAGAAAATTTTAATTAATAATTTTAGAAAAATTATTTCCAAGTTTTTCCCTTTAAGAGTTGACAAAGTAAAGCAGCGTTGCTGATATCCCCTGGTGCTGTTGTTGATACCCTGGTGCTGCTTTTATACCCCCGGGTGCTGTTGTTGATAGCCCTGGGCTGTGTTATACCCGGGGTGCTTTTGTTGATAGCCCTGGTGCTGTTGTTAAACCGGTGCTGTTTTTATAGCCCTGGTGCGTTGGATACCCTGGTGCTGTTGTTGATAACCTTGGTGCTGTTGTTAATGCTCTGGTGCGTTGTTGATAGCCCGGGTGCTGTTTTTGATAGCCTTGTTCTTTTGTTGATACCCTTTAAAGGTTGTTATTGATAGTTTTGGGTGCTTTTGTTGATAGCCCTGGTGCTTTTATTGATAACATTGTGCTGTTTTGATAGCCCTGGTGCTTTTGTTGAAAACATTGGTGCTGTTGTTAAGCCCGGGTGCTTTGTTGATAATTTGGCCTGTTATTGAACCCTTTTGGTGTTGTTTTTGATAGCCCGGGCTTTTTTGCTGATACCTCGGGCGGGGGGTTATACCCTTTAAGGCTGTTGTTGAAGCCTTTGTGTTATTGAAAGCCTTGGTGCGTTGTTGAATCTTAAGCTCTTGCTGAAAGCCTTAACCCTGTCGTAAATATTTTTGGGGCATACCTTGTTCAACCCCAAACATACTCGGGGCGAAAAACCCCAGTGCTCCACTCACACACCTGCCGATGCCCCCCCCTAGCTTTTAAAAAACCTCCTTCACCCTCTCCATATTAATATTTTGTTTCTAGTTTTCCATAATAATACCTCTCTTCTCGTATTGCCTTTTTTTTCTCCTCCTCCTTTTCCTCCTCTTCTTCACCTTTTTCCCTCTCTTTCTCTCTCCTTAGAATCTTGTAAGTTTTTCAAAAAGTTAGCCTGTGCCTGGCATTTACAAAAACTGTAAATAAAAAATAAAGACCACCAGAAGGTTTTCGGAGTAAAGGTCCTTTATCCTGAGGTTAACTCCCCGTGCCGATAATAACACAGAAAAGAGGAACCCGTGGTAAGCCTACTGGGGTTCATGCAGGCACGTTTTCTTATGGGGGCCCTGCAGGCAGGTCCTAACATGGTCCATCAGGCTGGTCCAAACAAGCCTGCTAGTTGGCCTAACATGGCCATCAGGCAGGTCCTAACATGGTCCAGCTGGGGCGGCCTAAAGGCTCAATCCTTCCTAAACAACACCCAGAAACCTTGGGGTTTTCTCCTTGATATCTTCTTGCAGAACAAGAAACATGGCCACCTTTATACCTTTTGCCTCAGAGAATTTCTCTCCTTTCTGTTGCAATCTTGCAACATTGCATGGGCACCTGATGGCTCACGAGAGTGCGAAAGATTAAAAAAAAATTTTTTCTATCCCAATTTGGCTTGTTATATTTATATATATATATATATATATATATATATAAATATATATATAAAATATAAATATATTATAATAAAAATATATATATATAAAATTAAATATATATATATAATTTATATAAAAAATATATGCATACATATATATATATAATATATAAATATATATTATATTTTATTATTTTAAATATATATATAAATTATTATAATTAATATTACAGAAAAAAGAGATCATTATTGATATAAAGATGGCATAACAGTACATGAGGGTAGAGATACATTTCCATACATTAGTTACATTTTTCACTGATTATAAGCGAAAATCTCATCCAGCTTTTTCACCCACTGGGTCTGCCCAAAAACAGCAGGCATTACCCCCTGAACAGCCGCACGAGTCGCTGGAACAGAAAATTAGCTGTCCGGGGATCCCATTACCCGATGATTTTTTTTGCCTAGCCCTTTAAGGGAACTTAGATCACTCTTTCCCCATAACCCCAAGGTCTCTGACCCATGGGAAAAAACCATATAATGATGGGCAAGTTCTCCAATTTTTCTAACTTTTGGGACCCCTGAAGCTGGCGGCTGCCCCTCCTTTTCCCTGTGTTTGGAGATAGGTACACCAAGGGAGATGCACATGTGTATTCCCCCCACCACCTTCTTCCGTCTGTCCGGGTTGAAATGAAAACCATCTGGGCGCTTCCCGGCTGCCATCAGACCCATACTGGGGTGGCTCCCTTTTTGCTGGGGATCCGGCTTTGTAGGCTCCTCTGATAATGTTATTAACCTCATGTCTTTGGGGAATCTTTCCCCGGATTTACAGCCACAAGACCACGGTACCCCCAACGGTCTCTGCTTCACTTTAAAAAAAATCCACCCCGGTTCGGCGAAATGGGCGGCAAGTCGAAGGGCAAAAACCGATGCGGATGGTCTTGGGTCGAGGGGTTACCAAGGCGCATTGGGAAAACCAACAGGGAAATCCCTTGCATGAGGGGCTCCCCACGCCCGGAGGGGGCTCAATCCTTCCCGACACACTCTGAAGCTTGTTGAGGTTATATTCTCCACAATGGGCCATTCAGTGCACTGTTTGTAGTTTTTGGGAAAACAGGTTTGGTTTCAAGCCCCCTTAAAATATATCCCAATCATGGCTCCATCAAGAACTTTTATATATATATATATATATATATATAAATAATATTATATATAATATAAATAATATAATATATAAAAAATATAAAATAAAATATATATATAATATATATTAAAAAGCCAAAAAACACAGAAACAGGGGATTTTTAGAAAATGCAAAACAACCATCTAAAGAAAAGAGAAATTCCAAGCCTTTCGTACTACTCACATTATCAAGGAACTATGAAAGAAAAACTCCAAGAACAAAATTTAAAGGGGGGTGGGCCCCACCTCACTATCAGATCCCACAACGGTTAAACACCTGACGCGCCCCACCCAATTTGGGGATAGGTCCTTTGCACAACTCACCCACAAACTATTCAAACCCAAGAAAATTTAAAAATTATTATTTGTCCAGTGTATTATTAAATTCTTCCCAAATTCTATTAATTATAAATGGATCTAATTTATATAAACCAAAGGAAATATTCATATTATTGTCAAAACTGCTTTTTTTTGAAACAAGATTCAATTATATTCCTGTCAACCATGGACTTGCTTGATACTACTTTCTCAACTTTTTGAAAATGAATTGGATGGTTAAAATCTCTTACATGAATAAATAAGCATTGGAATCTTGTCCAGTTCAAATGCTATATTTATGTTGTTTTAATCTAGTTCGAGATTTTTACCATTTGACCGTAATAAACTTTATCGCAAATTTACAAGGAATCTTATAGACACATCCATCACATTTTGGGGGAATTCCCTTTTTCAAAAGTTTTTTTTTTAAATGTATCAATATTTTTGAATACAACTTTAATATTAAAAGTCTTAAGAAGAGAAGGGATATCAACCAAGTTTTTCATGGTAAGGGAAGGGAAACCCAACATATTTTTAGTTGAAATAAGGCTGGTTGCCCTTTTTGATTGTAAAAAGTATTTTTAACAACTTTAAAAGATTTATAAATTACATTTCTTGGGTTTTTTTTAAATCATTCCCTATTCATAAATTTGGGATATTCCTCATCTATGAACTGGACTACAAATTCGTAAAGCTCTCAAAAACATTGATGGGGGAAAACAGACAGTTTGACCTACTTGATGCGAGAATAAAAGGGACAAGGAACATTTTTTTTTTAGGTTTTCTGTAAATTTTAAATTTGAATTTCTTTATTCCCCTTTAAAAAATTAAAACATCTAGAAAAGGCAATGAGTTATTTTCTTCAAACCCAGTAAATTTTTATAGAATGGGCTAAGCTTTTTAATTTTTTCCAAGGAAATGGTGTATTCTACTTTTTTGGGCATAAACAAAAAATTTTCATCAACAATCTGAACCTTTAGCTCTATTAGGGAGGATTGTGTTAAGAAAAACCTTTTTCAAAAAATTCCATTATGGGTTACAAAACAGGTAAAAAGAGGATTTCCCATTGCCAAAACCAAACTTCTGATGAAAAACTTTCATTAAATCAAATTTTGCATAAACAAGCAAAGTTTAAAAAGTTTAATAAATAGGAACTGGCAAGTAAAAATATAGTTAACAAATTCTTCAGAAAGAAACTTAATAAACACAACGGGAACTTTCGTAAAAAAGGGAAGAACAAAAAACTAACCATTAAAATCATTTAACAGTAAAGGGAGTTAATTTATAAAACCAAGTCTATATTTTTTTTTAATTTTAAAGTTAAAATTTTTTGCCAACAAAAGGGCTAAAAAATATCACAAGCCATTTGGAAAATTTTATATAAACACCCTATGGACTAAAAGGGTCTGACGGTTTCCCCCCGGGTTTGGTGTTTTATTTAAAGTTCTAGAAATACTTTTTTTCAATCCAAAAAAGGGGCAACCCGCCTTATTCAAATAAAAATATTTTTTTTTCCCTTACCCTGAAAATTTGGTTGATATGCCTTCTCTTCTTAAGACTTTTAATATTAAAGTTGTAATTCAAAAATCTTGATACAGTAAAAAAACTTTTGATAAAGAATTCCCCCCAAAATGCTGATGGATGTGTCTATAAGATTCCTTGTAAAATTTGCGATAAAGTTTATTACGGTCAAACTGGTAAAAATCTCGAACTAAGATTAAAACAACATAAATATAGCATTAGAACTGGACAAGATTCCAATGCTCATTTATTCATGTAAGAGATTTTAACCATCCAATTGATTTTCAAAAGTTGAGAAAGTAGTATCAAGCAAGTCCATGGTCGACAGGAATATAATTGAATCTTGTTTCATAAAAAGCAGTTTTGGCAATAACATGAATATTTCCTTTGGTTTATATAAATTAGATCCATTTATAATTAATAGAATTTGGGAAGAATTTAATAATACACTGGACAAATAATAATTTTTAAATTTTCTTGGTAGAATAGTTTGTGGGTGAGTGTGCAAAGGACCTATCCAGTTGGGTCGGCGCGCGTCAGGTGTTTAACCGTTGTGGGATCTGATAGTGAGGTGCTGGCCAGACCCCTTATATAGCTTCCTTGGATGCTTTACTTTCATAGTTCCTTGATAATGTTGAGTAGTCACGAAAGCCCTTGGAATTTCTCTATTCTTTCAGAGTGGTTGTTTTGCATATATAATATATATATAATATATATATATATATATATATATATATATATATATATATAAATATATATTATATATATATATATATAAATATATATATATATATATATATATATATAAGTTCTTTTTTTTTTTTTTTGTGTGTGTGTGTATGCAGAAACGAAATACAGACATAATATATGTGAACAGATATAATTTCATTTAATTTACAGCTAAAATAACAGAATTACCCTACTTAACCTTGCTGAAGGTTATTTAACTTAATATATTGAATAATCCGGCTTAACACAGGCAAGATTAACCTAATTTTCGTTAATAATATTTATCCTCATTTAAATATGCTGATTGCCTTATTTACTTACATTTCGCACTTGTAGTATATAAAAAATATATATATTGGGTTGTTTCATTCGAAAATAAAAAAAAAAAAAACCTTTTTCATTCTTCTGTTTTCACAATTAGCATTTTTAACTCTGGAATTTATTTAAATATTATCTAAATTATTTACATTTTTTAATGTGTAGACACAGTATTACTGCCCCTTATTTTAACACTGGTAGGACACACTCAGTATAAGAAGACCTGTATTAATAGGACGTATCTCCTTCATGGAGCTTGATGACGCTTCATGTAGGTAAGACGCTGTACTAGCAATAGCTCTCTCTGTTGTATGTGTATTTTAGCACCTAGCTGCACCACATATCAACTACTATAATGGTTGTGTTTGATAGAGTACACTATAGATCTTTTTTTTTTTTTTACATAAATCAATTTTACTTCAGCTCATTTTAGAGCCCAGTTCCTGGTCACAGACCGGGTCGCGGGGGCGTTGACCCCCGGAACTGTCTCCAGGTAAACTCCAGGTATGTGAGGTACACAACCATCTGACCATGTTTTCCACACTTGTTTGACGTGCTCTCAACTCTAAACTCTTAAACACAGCCTCTCCTCAGATAGTTCCTGACTATGGAACTGAACTTTTCCAGGCTGAGGGATTGACAACCTCAAATTCTACGACTTTAAGGGTGATGGACTGATTACATCGTCTTCACATCTCTACTGTTCCTGTCTACTTTCTGTATTCGACTGAAGAAGCCTACTGTGTGGGCGAAACGTTTCGGAATAAAGTTGTCTAACTGTTGCATATGTGTCTAACCTAACAACCTGTCAAAATTGTATACCATTTTGATGTACAGCCTCTCCTCACTTAGCGACGTACTCGTTTACCGACGCCTCGTGCTTACGACGGGCTCTCTGACCAGTACCAGCAGCAACGGCCTGGTTGATCAGGCAAGCTCCAGACGAGCCTGGCCCATGGCCGGCTCTCTCGCTACTGTCTATATATGAGACTTGTTTTCCGCTTTTATATTTACTCAAAAATAATTTCTCCGTTAGTTTCTAAAATGTTGCCAGTCAGTATTTTTGGTGAGGTACAGATTAGCGTTCACTTGTTTTCTGAATGTGATATTTATCGTCATCGAATTTCATTATCCTTTTGTCGTTCCATTTGTGCACTTTATCGAAATCCTCTTACAGGGTATTAGTCATTTTGACATCTACTTGTGTGTGTGTGTGTGTGTGTGTGTGTGTGTGTACGGAGTTGTACTCACAGAGTTGTGCTCGTTGGTATCAAGTCGTGGATTCTAGACCAGCCTCTTTTCCTGCAGTCAACTGTGTGTATGGTTCATAGACTCTTTAACTGTTTATTCTCTAAACTTTATCGAGTTTTCTTCTGCTGCCTCTTCGTTTAGGTCTTTCCAATTATTCACGACCAGTGGGATTTCATCTTCCATCTAGCGTATTTTGTTCCCTGTCACTCTTATTCTGGTCTCTCAGTATCCACCTTATTAGCATCTTTGAGTATTTTTTTTATATAGTGACCAGATTTTCCCCAATTCCTCATATTCTCTTTTCATTTTTCCATTCAATTCTTTTAGTCTTCATTAATAGGGACTAGTTTTATT
Organism: Cherax quadricarinatus; assembly: GCF_026875155.1. Classification (NCBI taxonomy): domain Eukaryota; kingdom Metazoa; phylum Arthropoda; class Malacostraca; order Decapoda; family Parastacidae; genus Cherax; species Cherax quadricarinatus. The sequence goes on from NC_069406.1 coordinate 68,084,843, forward strand.
GTATACCACTCTACTGACTACCTTCCGTACATGATGAGGTGTGGGCTTCACACAGGTGCTGCATACTCTGTGATTTGCCTGTTAGGTATCATAGTGTCTTGAAGAATGACTTTGTTTAAGCGCTTGAAGGCAGTTCCTAGATTTTCTAACCTTGCATACACCGCTGACGTGAGGCAATGTTTGCGTATCTATGTCGTAGGGGTTCTTAAAAGGAGATATCGAGGGTTGAAGGTAGACACACTTGTTGGATGGTAACGATATATTGTCAGACTCTGGTAATAAGAGATGGAGCCCAGCCTCTGCCTTGTCCTGCCTATGTCAAACGCCGACTGAGGCCGAGGTAGCTCGCCTCACACTCAAGCTGCATCCCGTGACGTCATACAGTCACAGGACTAAGGGGTCTTCTATATAAAGCACATGGATGGTACTATGATATGCTGTACAACACATATGGGGATCAGCAACTATGCTGACATCTACGCAGAGACTGTCGGTGTGATGCCCGCTACTTGTTGCTGCACCCTGAATCACGTTGGAAGTTTCTTCCCTTCTGGGAGTTTATTTTTTACGTCTTTTGGGTTCTCACAATTCTTTCTCAATTTTATGAGCTTATGCTTACTGAGGATGAACTCACTTAGCAACTTGTTGAACTACATCTGCAATTCAAGTATATTATTCTCTCCTCTCCTCTCTCCCCCTCTCTCTCCCCCTCTCTCTCTCTCTCTCTCTCCTCTCTCCCCCCCTCTCTTTTCCCCTCTCTCCCTGTCGGTGCAATTCTTTTTCCCGGAATTTGGGTCATATTAATATATTATCATCGTGAAAATACATTGTGTAATGTATTTTTTTTTTGCATTTTTTATGGTTTGTTATTCATTCGATACCTGATATTAAGCATAGAACGGGTGTCAGTGTCCCCCAATTACACGGGGAACTAGTGTCATATCCCCGCTATTACACGGGAAAAATGGCCAGTATCCCTTAAATTTAACAGGAAAAATAGTTTTAAATTTTTTCCCCTTTTGTGCTGTTTTGCTTCCTACCCTCTGCAATTATGTGCACCAGCCCTTTACGGGGTTTAACTCTCACTTGAGAAAAAAAACACCGCAACACCATAAACAACACAGCATCAACAACATCAACAACCTAAAACTTTCCCAGTCAATTAGAGAAGTCATTCAAGGCAATTTTGTTTCTCTACAAATTACTTAGTTGCTCCTTATACAACCTGAATTAACCTACGACAAGAGGCGATTAACTCGCTAATTTTTAAAATTTATCCCCTTTTTTCCCATTCCTTGTAAATAAATTTTTTGATCTTAAAAAGGGAACACCGACAAATTTTCCTTAACCTCTTTCTATGCCCTCATAAACACTGACCCTGATCGACACGAGGGATCCCTTTTTATCTTTTTTAGTTCAGAATCATCTATTTTGTAACAAAAAAGGTGATATGGGAATCAGTTTTTATTATTCTTAAGTAAAAGGCACAAGTCAACTAAGTGACATTTTATTGTGGCAACGTTTGATCTCCGGGAGCTTTGTCAAGCCTTACCGTTTTTTTTAATAATTTTTGTAGTAGGGTATATATTAGGGCATTTTTTATTCACAAATTTTTTCCATACTCTTGTCAAGATATTTTTTCTCCCTCTCTGTGCCTTCACATCTGTACCCCAGTTCTCGACTCTATATCTCCATTCTTTGCAGTTTTTTTTCTGGATTGCTGGCATTCTGATTTCCAAACATTACCAAAAATTTTATAGTAAATAGACTCTTTTTCTCTCTCAAACTTCTTAAATCCCCTGTTCTCTGCCGCCCCACATTTCCAATCATAAAAATCTTAACAATCCCTTTCCGTTTTCTAAAAATCAAACTTGTTATAGTCAGCTAATACAGGGGGTGACTTTACGATCTTCTGGTGTTTAATATATTCCTACTCTTCTTCTTCTCTCCGTACTTGGGTTTGAAACTGCCCGCTTCCCTTTTCAGCCCAAACTTAAAATACATTGGGTCCGCCTTGCCAACACCATGATGCTCTTTTCTGTCATGAAAAAAACACAGTCTTCTGTCACCATCCTCTGTCTTCAAAGAAGCGACTTGCGAGTCTTTTCAGTCAGGGTACTGGAATTTTTACTCTTGCTTGGGGGGTACACATGGATTGGATCCAAAGACCGTAGTGTAGATACGCATTAAACCTATTAAACAACTAAAAAAGTCACAAGATATAGACATCGAGATATCTATAATTTGATCTCTTGTAGTATAATAAAAACGTCCATTAATCCCTTTTCGGGGATTACATCTTTAAATGGTGTATTTTAAAAAAACAGCAGTAATAAACCTTCCGAGTCAAAAAACTTCAAACCAATCAACAAAAATTTAAATAATTTCGGAAGGTCCGACTGGTTTTCGTGGAGCTACAACAGAACGGACGGGCACTGGGTTTGTTTGACAAAGTATCATTTACAATTAGCTAAGAAGCGGGTTGTGCTTTTAAAACCGGTCATAAACACCAAAAATCTGACCGGGGAAAAGAGTGGGGAAGTCTGGCAGTAAATACTTAAGTAATAAATAATTTACATAACAACGTAAAACAGGTTGTACGACCCACTTGGGAGGGGGTCGAGGAAGCCTTGACAGCGGTTTTACCAGGAAAAGGGGGGGCCGCCCCCCAGGGAGGCTAATTTTTTCCAGGGGGAACGAAAACCCAGCCAAAAAAAAAAAAAAAAAGGAATGTCATTTGCGTTTTGCCCTTAAACAAATTTTTTGAATAGTTAAAAAATGTAATAATTTTATAAACAACAAATTTTTTCCCCCTTTTTCTCTTTTAAAAAAAGGACTTCTTTTATTTTTAATTCTTACATTTAAATTTGAATAAAGGGAAGGGGAAAAGGGGAAAAGGATAACAAAGGGGAGGGAGGGAGAGATATATCAAATCTACATTGGAAAATTTTGGGAAGGAATGGCCCAAATCTGCATACAGAAATCACTTCCTACAAAGTAAAAGACTGGCAGCGATGAAAAAATCCCCCAAATAAAAATAGGGGCGCCTTTGGGTACACAAAGAAAAAACACCAAAAGTGTCCGGGCCCAAAACTGTTCACAGCCTCCCATCAAGCTTTAGGGGAATTCCAAAAACCCCTGGTTTCCTTTCAAGAGAGAGTACAATACCAAAGCAGTGCCGGATCACCGGGCTGGGGCCGTAGTTGGCTGCGTGGGGCCCAGCAGTAACAGCCTAGTTTGATCAGGGGGGCCCTGATCCCGGGGACCGGTATCCGGGCCCCGGGGGGTTATCCCCGAAAAAAATCCTAATCCAAACCCCAAAAACGAACAACCTCAGTCTTTTTTTTGCTATTTCCCCAAACAAGAAAAACGGAGCTTCCTGATTTCTTTTTTAGATAAATTTCCATTTCCCAGGGCTTTATTTTCCCCGGGTTAAATTTCCCCCAAAATTCAAAAAAAAATTTAAAATTTTTTTTAAAATTTACCTTTTCTACCAGTGAACTTTTTTTTTGAAAAGGGTTCTTTTAAAATTAGTTTAATCCCCATTCATTTTTTTTTTTAAAATGGTTGCCTGAGTGTCTGGCCTTGTCCCTGCCCCCCTTTTTTTTTTTTCTCTTTCTTTCTTCACCCATTTTTTCTTTCTTACCTCTTTTTTCCGTTGTCGTTCTGATGTTCTGTCTGTCTTCCCTTCCCTGTCTGTCTCTTTCTCTCCCCCTTTCTGGTCTCCCCTTTTCTCTCTTCTCTCTTCTCTCCTCTCTCTCTCTCTCTCTCCTCCCCTCCCCCCTTCTCTCTCTCCTCTCTCTCCTCCCCTCTCTTCTCTCCTCCTCTCCCTCTGCCCTGTCTGTCTGTCCTCTCTCTCTCCTCTCCCCTCTCTCCCTCTCTCTTCTCCTCTCCTCTCTCCCCCCGTCTCTCTCCTTTCCTCCCCCCTTTCTCTCTCTCCCGGTCCCTTCCTTTCTGTCTTCTCTTCTTCTCTCTCTCCCTCCCACTCTTCTCTCTCCTCCTTCTCTCTCTCCCCTCTCCCTCTCTCTCTCCTCTCTCACATCTGGGCATTCATCTTTTTTTCAACTGGTACCCCCTGCTGTTAGAAAATTTTTAATTTAACTTTAATTACGTGATGCAGGGGTGACGGGAGGGGGTGACAGAGTACGTGGTTTTAGGGTGCAGCGGGTGACGGAGTGGTTTGACAGGGCGGTGGGAGGGTGCAGGTGATTATTATTTTTAATTTTTTATTATTATTATTTTTAAAATTTTATTATTATTATTATATTTATTATTATTATTATTTGTTATTTTATTATTATTATTATTATTATTATTATATTATTATTTTATTTTTAAAATTTTATATTATTATTAATACTATTTTAAATTAAGCTTTAAACAACAACATGTTAAAAAAAAGGACAATCAAAGTGTTGGAAACTATTTCAAGAAAAAAACAAGTTTAAATATTTTTAAAAGGAAAGGTTTAAACAGGATAACAACAGAATATAAACAGAAATGAACAGGAAATCAACAGGATAATCAACAGATTTTTTAAAAGGGAAAACAATATAACTCAGGGGGACAAAAAAAAACCTAAGATCTCCCAATCTGACGAGAGACTTGCAAATCAAACAGAACTCAATGGTTTGAACGTCCCAACATTTTATGTCCTGCCCTCAGCATGACTTTAAGATTTGGACATCATTCGCGTTTTAAAAGTAAAAATCACAGAAAAATATAAGGAAATTCGTATCAACAGAACTTGTTTTCGAAGAGAGAAAAAGTTGAACTACAAATCCTAACGCATGGACACGTCTTAACAGAGATAAACCTCAAACCAGATAACCAGGAAGATCAAGGGAAAAACATTAAGGTGACGCAGGTATTCTGGGAACAAAGATAGAGATAAAATCGGGAAAAACAGTCGGTAAGAGTAAGGAGCAAACTTTCCAAGTTCATAATGGAATATTACTCCTCCAATATACGTAAACACTGAGAGATCCCCCACCTATATATCACTAATTTGTATAACAAAGATAATAATAAAAAAAATTGGGAAGATATGGGTTACAGTTAAAGATTTTAATACTTTCACTCAAAAATAAAGATCAAAAAAAATTAATAGAATCAATACCGTCAAATTGCTAGTCAGACACACTGGGTCTCGTTCTTACTTATCATAAAAGTTTATTTCACTTTAAATTTTAAAATAGAACTACGGGGGTTTGTTTTACTTACGGTTTTGGGACAGTTTTGAAAAAAATCAATAGAGAGAAAAATTTTTTCAGACATATCTCGATACAAAGTCACTCATTACCAAAACATTTTACACAAACGAATCCTAGAATTTACATTCTATTTAATTCTAGTCCCAAATAAATAAATTTTTGGGATTTTTTACAGTACAACACAAAGAAATTTTTTTGACCGTAATATATGAGGCAGGTTTCAAAAAGATGAAATGGGGAAATTTTCAAAAAACGACAGGATTTGCTCAATTTTTCATATCAAGAACATTTACCGTCATTTATACACATATAAACATTTATGTAAAATTTAAAAGCTTTTTAACCATTTAAAAATTAAAAATGTTGGGGAGACAGGAATTTTTGTTGGCATTTCGGGCGCGGTTCCCTATTTTTAGGCCTTAATTTGGGATGGAGTTTCTGAACACGTCGATTCGTGACATGGCATATCAAAAAGTACCTTTTCTTGTATTGTGTCCGGTGTTCCCCTTTTCTTAACTTCTTCCTGGAGACCTACAACAAACACTTTGCATCGTGCAAACACGGCGTGCACGGTAGAAAGTGTTTTTAATATTTTTTATCTCATCAAGTTTAAACTTATGAATAAAGGGAAGTTGTTGCCTGGGAAACCCGAACGGGTGATTATTCTTATTTATTTTTCCGAGTAAAAAACGGTTCAGGTAAATTTGCTGTTGTTGATCCCCGTCTCAAATGTGACATAAGGTAGAACAGGTTAAGAGAGTAGTGCATAGTAAACGTTTTTGTGAGATTGCCACTGTCCTGACTTTTTTTTTTTTTTAGAAAAGAATGAACCCTGTGGGGTTTTAGAGAAGTGTCTACTGAAATTATTACCAACAAGTGCAAAGGGCCAGGAGCTGGGGAAGGGAAAGGAAAAGGGGGTGAGATTACGGAATGGAAAGGAACAGCCACAATAAATCCGGGGAAATGATCACAAAAACATAACCTTTCAAAACGGAGCTAAATCTCAAACCCCGAGCCTGAAAGCTCGCAAAATAGCAAGGCTAGGCCCCAACATTTCACTAATACCACACAACCCCTTTCCCCCCCCCCCCCCCAAACATACATTTCTCACGAAGACACACACACACACACACACACACACACACACTAGAAAAAATAACCGAAGCGTAATTTCGAAAAATTTCCCACTTTCTACACTCAAAAATTCTTTCAAAAGGATATTAATTAGTACTTTTATAAGTCACTCATAAAGGTAATTAGAAGAGCCGACACGACCATTATCATTCCACCTTTTACGTCCGAAAGTCGGTTTTCTGAGCCTTTCTCACTTCCCAAGCTTCTTTTATACACGAGTAAATTAATAAATTTTTAATAATATGTATATAATATAATATATATAATATAATAAAATTTTATATATAAAAATAAATAATATTATTTATATTTTTAAATATATATAAAATATTAATAATATATATATAATATATATATATTAAATAAAATATATAAATATATATATAATAAATATTTTTAAAATATATATATATATATGGTTTGTATTTTTTGAAAAGACTGAAAATTAGTAATAAGGTAAATATTAATAAAACCAACGATTAAAAGGTATTATTTTTATTACATAATATTATATTAGTACACTAAGAAACCTAAAACTGGGAAATGGGAATAATCATTTCCCCGGGAAAAAGAGGATGTCTCCAATCGTAAAATCCCTTCGCCAAAATACTGGAATACTCATAGACTCGTATACTTATTTTCACTGGCTTGAGGTGCTTGGGCATTATTAGCACCTGCAGTTCGAAAGGGAGCAAGAAAAGGGGGCTTAGAGTAATTAAAGAAGAAAATTAGCATATGTAAAAAGTCAAAAAACATGAGGGATGAGGTTGAGATAAAAAGTAAATGACAATATTATTCGGGTTAGGCGTTACTCTTTTGCGACCCCTTTGATCACGCTTATGGCGTGGGGGTTTGCTAAATGCCCAAACCACTCCAAACCAAGGAGAAGCTTTCAACGGTTTGTACCTCGATTCGCAAGCGAAAGTTGTGTTTTGGTGTTCACTGTCTCCAATGTTACCCGCAACCCATGGTAGATGAGCTAAGTAGTACTTTTCTTAAAGCTATGTTAGGTGTGGGATTTGTGTGTGAGTGTACATATTCTATCCACAATTTTGATTTTTGGTTTGTTTCTATAAATTAAAAACAAAGCCCCATGTTGAACCACACCCCACATCTTCCCAAACGGAGAAAAAAATCAAACCAAAAAACAATAAAAAAATAAATATATAAGAAAAAAAACCCCAGAAATGGCAAGAAAGAAAGGGATGCTGTTTACAGTGCTATTATAATTCCAATTTTTTCAAAGCTTTGAAACCTCAGGATACAAAATCGATTCTCGTGACTTACGGGAACATAAAACCAAACTAACACAACAATGTCTTTCTTAAAAAAATTCATATTAAACTTATCTTATTCCCCTTTTTTTGTGTGTGGGAGGGCAGAAGTTTTATCCTCCGTAAAGTAAAAATAACAATCCCAAGACTTCAACAATATTCAAAAATCCGTACTAGGAAATAAACTTATAAACGACTTAGCCTTTAAAATAAATCACAGTAAGGAAAAAAGGGTTTGATGATAACTATTCCCCGGGAACAAATTTTCTGACAGGGACTTTGCCATGATACCCGCACGGGCCTTTAAGGAAGCGGAGTTTTGTGCAGGTATACCTTTTGACACCCTTGGGACAAGGCCACAGTGATCTCTTCACGTCAAGGGGAGTACCATTTACCCCCAAAGGGGGGGGCAGCCCTAGACAAAAGCATAAGTGTCTTCAGTGGATAGCAGTCACAGAAACCCTGAGCTGGCCACAACACGTTTTTGGGGTTCAAGTGGTGTCTTATTCCTTTGGGCATGATGGGCGATCACTCCAACTCAACAGACTTCTAGCACCAAAACGAGTACGGGGGGCATATAAAAGGCTCGCACTCTTGACGAGGAGACAGATTTTTTTAGTGACTAGCTGATTGGAGGAAACACTTAAAGTTTAAAGATTTTGAGACTTTTCTGATTCCAACCATTGTCTTTTATTTCCAAAAGCTCGCAGAGCGCTGAGTGTAATAGAGTGCCGCCTTCAAGAACCAGATAATGACCCACTGGACACCCTTTCCCCCTGACTTCTTTTAGTACTAGGTAAAAAAAAAGAGGGGCGGAGGGTCACCATGCGCAGCACGCCTTCACATGATAAATTTTATGCTCACCAGGCAGACGTTTTTGAGCTGCAACTTTCCACGATTGGATAAGGACAGAAGGGAGGAAAAGGGGGTAAACGGTTTATTCATCCCCCCTAAGTTAAAAAAAAATCCAATTTAATCTGGGCTTTTTGCTTTTAGGTAGAAATTTTTATGCCATATTAAATATCTTCTTCTTTAACATACCACCTCCCACCGAGGCGGGGTGGCCCAAAAGAAAAAACTAAAGTTTCTTTTTTTAAAATTTAGTAATATATACAGGAAAGGGTTACAGCCCCCTTGCCCCGGCATTTAAAGTCGCCTCTTAAAACACGCATGGCACGGAGGAAATTCTGTTCCACTTCCCCTTTGGGTAGTGTACAACGGGGAGTGAAAACAACTTGGTAGTGTAAACCCTGTGGTAGTGTAAAACTTGGTGGGGTTTTCAACTGTGGTTTTAAACAACTGGGGGTAGTATACAACTGTGGTAGGTTCAACTGTAAAATGTAAAACTTTTGGGTATGTTCAACTGGGTAGTGTACAACTGTTAGTGTACACTTGGTAGTTTAAACGTGGTAGGACAACTGGGGTATATACAACTGTGGTAGTGTACAACTGGGGAAAGTAAACCTGTGGTAGTGTACAACTTGGTATGTACAACTGGGTAGTGTTCAACGTGTAGTGTACAACTGTGGTATGTACAACTGTTTCAGGGTTTTTTAAAGGACAATTTGGTGAGATATTTTTCTGACAACTTCAGGAATGAACTTCCGGAAATTTTCATTTTTATTTTTTATGGCTAAATTTTCTTTTTTAAAGGATGTTTTGTGACGATATAAAAAAATTTTCCAGTTGAGCATTGAAATTTTGGTTTTTTTTTGGGGGGGAGGGGGGGGACTTTGGGAAAATATTCTTTAGCAAATAAAATTAAAAATTAAATTAAATTAAATTAAAATTTATAATTAAATTATAATTATAATATAATTAAATTATAATTATAATTAAAATCTAATGCTAAATTCAAGAAATTTTTGTAAAATATTGTCACTTTTATGTTTTTTTAAAATATGAAAAAAAAATTTTTTCCCTTTTAAAAATTTTTTTTCCCTTTTTCTTTTTCATATATTTTTCTAAATGCCCGTTGACCCAAGGAGGGGAGTTACCCCTTCAATATCCTTTTATCAGAGGATTTACTCATTTTTCCCAAAACGGGTCAATTTTATTTTAATATTATTAATTATTTTTATTATTATTATTTTTTTGTTGTTGTTGTTGTTGTTGTTGTTGTTTGTTGTTTTTATTATTACTGTTATTATTATTTTTTTACTGTTTATTATTTGTGTTGCTCTTTCTTTTACTTTTATTAAAGAATTCTTAAACTCTTCACGGTACAAGAGACACAGGGGGACTTCTAAACTAACAAATGAAAAATGTTGGTTGGAGTTTCTTCAGATTTAAAAGAATGTGAATTTAATAGTGGCCCTTCTCTCTCTCTCTCTTTTCCCTCCTCCCTCCTCTTTTCTCCTCCTCTCCTCCTTTTTCCCTCTTCTCTCTCCTCCTCTCTCCTTCTCTCCCTCTTTCTCTCTTTTCTCTCTTCCTCTCAGCTCTTAAGATTTCCCCACCAAGTTCTCTTCCAGGTTTTCCCCTCCAGGTGTGCTTCCATGTATTCTTCCAGTGTGTCCTCCATTACCTTCCTTTTGGGTCTTCCAGTTTTGGCCCCTCAAGGATCCATGATCCACTCAGTATTTCATCTTCCATTTTCCAGGTAAAGTCTTTTTTACTTTGATGTTTAAGTTCCCCCCCCTTTTTTGCTCTTGAAAATTTTTAAAATATAAAATAGACAGAAGATAGACAACAGACACCCACACCACACACAACACACACAACACAAACACACACACACAACACACACACACACACACACACAACACACACACACCAACCTTGCTAGTGGAAAAGTGATGCTACTTTGTTCCTTCCACGGGGCCGGAGGGGAAACCCGGATCGAGTCCTGCCAAGCCGCAGTTCCGTTTAAGATATTTAAAGTCGTGCCGACTAGGTAAAATTGGTCAATTTGCAAGGGCTCATTTAAAATTTAATTCCTTCTAAAAAAAATTAACTTCAAAGATTAAATTTTTTTTTATTAATTTTAATTTTAAAATTAAAATTTCGTACCAAAAGAACCTTAAAAACTTACCTAACCTTTTTATTACAAGCACAATTTAACTTAGCCTATCAACTAATTTTATTTTTTGATAGTTTACAATAATTTAATAAAAAACAAACCAATGAAATGTATTTTTTTTTCGTTAGTTCTGAATGGTTTGGGGAAATTATTGATACCAAATTTTTTGCTTATTCACAAGAAAAGGGTTGCTTTAGGCCAAAAAATCACAATTTTTACCTATTCGGCACGACATATACAACAATACCCCTGGCCTTTCGCTAAACCCTCGTTTCACACTGCTAGGGTCTAAGTTTTTACGAGGGTAAAACACGGGGGGCCCTTTTTTTTACACTGGTTGTCTGTTAAAACCCCTCCGTAAAATAGGTACCGATGCTAGTCGACTTGAATGGGGCGCTCCTGGACAAGACCTAATTTGCCCGAAATCCACATAACAACGGCTTTCTATATAGTAGTATTCACTGATGCAGCTAGGCTTGTATACCTTTACATGACTGGTATAAAAAAGATTTATATACATATACCATACATAAACACACACAGGATCCAACCTTTGAGTGTATATACACTCACAAACTTTTAAACTCATGTAAACACACACAACATCTCGGTCTATGTTCTCTCGTGAATCCCCTCTACCAAAGTCAACAAAAGCAACTTTCGAGGGCTTCACCATTATTTTCGCAAGGAATCACTACTTGATCTTTTATGGGATGTGATCAGATAAAATAATCACCTGGACAAGGGTAGGGTGGTAAAGGGTAGAAACCCTAAAGTAAAAGCAATTTTCCCAAAAAAAACCATTTGCGCTGTGCCTCGCTCCCCCTCCCAAACTACCAGCCAGGCTTTTTAAAAAAATTGGAAGCCCGTATTTTTTTTGACGGTATTTCATTGCAAATTTCATTGCTGTTGTTGTTGTGGTATTTGGTATATCATAGGTGTGGCTTTTTTACTTGCATCTACACACTTGTGTCCCCCTTACCCTCCATCATCTGATTCCTGTCTCTCTCTCCCTCTCCTTCCCCCCCAACACCGTACCCACCACAAGCCATCGATCTCCCCCCCACCATTTTTTTCCCCACCGTCCCGTCACTAGGGTATTTCCCCAGCTTTGAAGGTACCAGGGGGGAATTTCCCTCTCTGGAATAAACTTAGCCCCGAAAAAAAAAAAAAAATCAAAAATACTCGTCGATGAGATTTTAGGCATTTTCTGGGCCTTTTAAATTTCATTCAAAAAATATAACTTTATCAGTGTTGATCACGTGACAGCATAGAAAATAAATTAAAAATGACTCTTGGGACATTTTTTAAAAAATATATATATATATAATAATTTTAAAATAAATATATATAATATATATATATATAAATATATATATAAAATAATAATATAATAATAAATAAATAACCCTTTTTTAGGAGTGAAGAAGAGCAAAATGTAAGTGTGGGGAGGTACGGGGGGCTTACTAAATGAAAGGGGGAAACACTGGAACGAGGGATCATGACAGAAATGTTAAAAGCAGGGGGGGAAAAATGTTGGAGTGGTTTGGGATTTTTTTTATAAAAAAGATGAAGAGGGGGAAAGGGCCTGGGATTTGGGGAGAGCAGTAATCCCTTTTTAAAAAGGGGAAAGGGGAAAAAAAGAGATGAAAAAAATTTTGAGGAAAATTTAAATTTAGTAACCAGGAAAAATGTACGGTGGGTTAATTGAAAGAATTAAGGGAAACAGAATGTAGGATTGCGGATGAGCAAGGAGGTTTTTAGATGGGTAGGGGATGTGTAGATCAAGTGTTTACATTTAAGCATATATTGAAAAGTATTTAGATAAGGTAGGGAAGTTTTTTTTTGCATTTATGGATTTTTAAAAAAGGAATGATAGAGTGGGTAGGGGAGCAATGTGGGAGATGGGTTTCAATATAT
>NC_069406.1:68102902-68122902 GCF_026875155.1 Cherax quadricarinatus
TCCAAGTCAAGGGGATTCGACCCCCACTTTTGAGGGGGCGCTCAGTCGTGCATAATCTCTCGTGTATAAATTGGGAAAGAAAGTGACCTGTTATTTGCAAATTTTTTCAAGGGTTTCGGGTAAGGGATCCTTTCGAGAAAAATTTTTTTAACGGAACTTTTTTTTTTTAAGAAAGGGCCCCTATTCGAAGGACTTAACCCGAAATGAAAAAAATTTTTTTCCGGAGCGAAAGATGAGGCGGGGAAGCTGGTAGGGGGGGGACTCCTTGAGAAGACGGTCTAAAGGGAAGCCCAGATCTACCAGGAAGAAAAGTGAAAGGAAACCAATTTTGAGATGGTTTATATATGGATGTTATCTTCTGAGACATACTACGCTCTACTTCAATATTTATCTGAGACGTTATTTAACAACATAATTTTTGAGTGTGAGGACAGCCTGGTTGACGCCAATGCGTTTCTCTGGGTAGCTGATGAACGATTTTTACATGCTGTTTCAAGCCAGCACGTTACCCTTGGTAGTGTATGAACGGTTATCATGTGACAGAGCCCCGCGTCACCATACACTTGTCCTGTTTCCTAACAAACTGCCTAACCTAAGGCTCTGAAGGTGAAAGCCGGTAGGCCAGTAGGCCTGTTGTAGTGTTTCCTCTTTCTTATGTTCTTACGTTCTTATGATAGCGTTTCAACCCTTGGGCGTTAAAAGTTCTTAAGGTGTCGTTTCGCTTTCACGCCTATACGTTGAGGTAACGTATTGGCGTGAACCCTGTTACCTCAATATTCAGGTATCAACATAGTCTCTGTTTAGAATCTAAATATCTACAGCCTTCAACGTCCACAAAGTCAATATTTAGAATCTATATCCCTCCACCCTCCAATGCTAGCCCAAGGAAAGGCACTTGCGGAGTTACAACTTAGTCTATGTCACTGTTTAATTAAATCACGGAGCTGAAGTGTTTGTGCAACAGTGTAGCAGAGGACTGTGCTGCTGTATGATCACAGCCACAGAGGGAGGATTGTATTTCCCGAGGTGTAAGTTTATTCAGGTATACACAAGTACAGTTACATAGATTGTCACACACAGCAGCATGTGTAGAGAACCTAGGATAACCCCCCAAAAAAGTCAGACAAGGTGACTCATTTCCATTGGGGTCCTTTAGGTGGTAACCCTGCGTGGGTCATTCATGGCAAGAAGTGGTGGAGGCTCGATCCGCCGTTTCTTAATCGCGAGTCAAACACAATACTTTCGCATCAAGGCTTCGTTTTGCAGAAGAAAACCTGTCTGAAAGTCTTCCAGGAGGAGGAGAGAGATCAGTGCGTCTGCAGCTCACCACAAGTTTATTCCAGCCTTATTCATCTTTCAGTTCTTGTTGTTGTTATTGTTGTTGTTGTTGTTGTTGTTGTTGTTGTTGTTGTTGTTGCTGTTGCTGTTGTTGTTGTTGTTACTATTATAGCATTTATGGGGAAGTTCTACACCAGAAGTGATCATACAGCGCCTAGGGAATTAGATATTATCAGGTTTGAGCTAAGCATGGTAGAATACCTCCAGTTCCTGTGATGAAGAGCTTTTCGCTGGCATCAAAGCAACCTTCTCGAAGAGAGGCATTACAAAAAAAAAAAAAAAAAAGTGTCTAAGAGCTTCGCCAAAGATAAATCTGTCTGGGAGATATTTTAAACTTCTTTGAGTGATGTAAGACGCTCTCTAAGAAGAGACTTAAGGAGCTCAAGTCGTGAGCGACATAAAGTTTACCTTTGAGGGTTATAATAAAAGTTCTTATTATCAGTATACTTTTCAGGAGGCTGGTCTTAAAGCCACATCTTCTCTACGAATTTTTTTTTTTTGTCCTTTGTTTGTTCGGTTAATTGAGTTTAAAGCTTTTCGACACATGAGGGTTTATTAAACCCACACGTCACATGTTTACCACCAATCAGAAATATTTTAATTTCCAAAAGTAAACCTTAAGTGTATATATACCGAGATGTATATCCGTCCACGTACATGCACGGTTTCTTTCAGTATACACACATCAAGAGAGATATTCTCATTAAAATATATACCAAGTGACTCCAAAATTTCGTTTCAAAAGCCTACGTACAAAATCACATTTTTTCTATATTTTTAATATGGGAACTTTCATTGAAACTGTAAAATGATTATAATTTGTAATAAAATGTCCATCAAAAATATATTAGCGATTCATTAACCTGGGATTCATAATTAACAAATTACGTTGACTGAATATTTCGCTTCCTGTTGAATAATTTGTCAAACAAAATACTTCCCACAGTTATTACCTTTTTTTTTTTTTTTAAATTTGTGGAACAGACATTTTAGAGTGAAATGGCTAAAACCATCAATGTTAATTTACATAATCTATTATAAAATGTTTCCACTTGGAGACACTTCCCCACACCACTCAGAGCACAAAATAACCAGCCGTGTTTACAACCCATCCCCGCCATAGGGCAGTAAACGGTACTCCACTTGACACAAAGACGGCTCACCGCGCCTTTGTCATAGGGCTGCCCCCGCCTTAGGCCGTAAACAGTACTCCACTTGACACAAAGACGGCTCACCGCGCCTTTGTCATAGAGCTGCCCCCACCTTAGGGCTGTAAGAGGTACAACACTTGACAAGAATGCTCACTGTGCCTCTGTCATACCTGGAGTTTACCTGGAGAGAGTTCCGGGGGTCAACGCCCCCGCGGCCCGGTCTGTGACCAGGCCTCCTGGTGGATCAGAGCCTGATCAACCAGGCTGTTGCTGCTGGCTGCACACAAAGCAACGTACGAGCCACAGCCCGGCTGGTCAGGAACCGACTTCAGGTGCTTGTCCAGTGCCAGCTTGAAGACTGCCAGGGGTCTGTTGGTAATCCACCTTATGTATGCTGGGAGGCAGTTGAACAGTCTCGGGCCCCTGACACTTATTGTATGGTCTCTTAACGTGCTAGTGACACCCCTGCTTTTCATTGGGGGGATGTTGCATCGTCTGCCAAGTCTTTTGCTTTCGTAGTGAGTGATTTTCGTGTGCAAGTTCGGTACTAGTCCCTCTAGGATTTTCCAGGTGTATATAATCATGTATCTCTCCCGCCTGCGTTCCAGGGAATACAGTTTTAGGAACCTCAAGCGCACCCAGTAATTGAGGTGTTTTATCTCCGTTATGCGCGCCGTGAAGGTTCTCTGTACATTTTCTAGGTCAGCAATTTCACCTGCCTTGAAAGGTGCTGTTAGTGTTCAGCAATATTCCAGCCTAGATAGAACAAGTGACCTGAAGAGTGTCATCATGGGCTTGGCCTCCCTAGTTTTGTGGTTCTCATTATCCACCCTGTCATTTTTCTAGCAGATGCGATTGATACAATGTTATGGTCCTTGAAGGTGAGTTCCTCCGACATGATCACTCCCAGGTCTTTGACGTTGGTGTTTCGCTCTATTTTGTGGCCAGAATTTGTTTTGTACTCTGATGAAGATTTAATTTCCTCGTGTTTACCATATGTGAGTAATTGAAATTTCTCATCGTTGAACTTCATATTGTTTTCTGCAGCCCACTGAAAGATTCGGTTGATGTCCGCCTGGAGCCTTGCAGTGTCTGCAATGGAAGACACTGTCATGCAGATTCGGGTGTCATCTGCAAAGGAAGACACGGTGCTGTGGCTGACATCCTTGTCTATGTCGGATATGAGGATGAGGAACAAGATGGGAGCGAGTACTGTGCCTTGTGGAACAGAGCTTTTCACCGTAGCTGCCTCGGACTTTACTCTGTTGACGACTACTCTCTGTGTTCTGTTAGTGAGGAAATTATAGATCCATCGACCGACTTTTCCTGTTATTCCTTTAGCACGCATTTTGTGCGCTATTACGCCATGGTCACACTTGTCGAAGGCTTTTGCAAAGTCTGTATATATTACATCTGCATTCTTTTTATCTTCTAGTGCATTTAGGACCTTGTCGTAGTGATCCAATAGTTGAGACAGACAGGAGGGACCTGTTCTAAACCCATGTTGCCCTGGGTTGTGTAACTGATGGGTTTCTAGATGGGTGGTGATCTTGCTTCTTAGGACCCTTTCAAAGATTTTTATGATATGGGATGTTAGTGCGATCGGTCTGTAGTGCTTTGCTGTTGCTTTACTGCCCTCTTTGTGGAGTGGGGCTATGTCTGTTGTTTTTAGTAACTGTGGGACGACCCCCGTGTCCATGCTCCCTCTCCATAGGATGGAAAAGGCTCGTGATAGGGGCTTCTTGCAGTTCTTGATGAACACGGAGTTCCATGAGTCTGGCCCTGGGGCAGAGTGCATGGGCATGTCATTTATCGCCTGTTCGAAGTCATTTGGCGTCAGGATAACATCGGATAGGCTTGTGTTAACCAAATTTTGTGGCTCTCTCATAAAAAATTAATTTTGATCTTCGACTCTCAGTCTGGTTAGCGGCTTGCTAAAAACTGAGTCATATTGGGACTTGAGTAGCTCACTCATTTCCTTGCTGTCATCTGTGTAGGACCCATCTTGTTTAAGTAGGGGCCCAATACTGGACGTTGTTCTCGACTTTGATTTGGCATAGGAGAAGAAATACTTTGGGTTTCTTTCGATTTCATTTATGGCTTTTAGTTCTTCCCGCGATTCCTGACTCCTATAAGATTCCTTTAGCTTGAGTTCGATGCTTGCTATTTCTCTGACCAGTGTCTCCCTACGCATTTCAGATGTATTGACCTCTTTTAGCCGCTCTGTTATTCTTTTCCGTCGCCTGTAAAGGGAGCGCCTGTCTCTTTCTATTTTACATCTACTCCTCCTTTTTCTTAGAGGAATAAGCCTTGTGCATACATCGAGTGCCACCAAGTTTAATCTGTTCTAGGCATAAGTTGGGGTCTGTGTTGCTTAGTATATCTTCCCAGCTTATATCGGTTAGGACTTGGTTTACTTGGTCCCACTTTATGTTTTTGTTATTGAAGTTGAATTTGGTGAATGCTCCCTCGTGACTAGTCTCATTATGTCGGTCTGGGGCTCCACGCATACATGTCTGAACCTCAATTATGTTGTGATCTGAGTATATTGTTTTTGATATGGTGACATTTCTATCAGATCATCATTGTTAGTGAAGATGAGGTCTAGTGTATCTCCAGTTCTAGTAGGCTCTATTATTTGCTGGTTTAAATTGAATTTTGTGCAGAGATTTAAAAGCTACGTGTGAGTGTGAGTTTTCATCAGAGCTGCCTCCTGGTGTTATTACTGCAACAATATTATTTGCTATATTCCTCCATTTTAGGTGCCTTAAGTTGAAATCCCCCAGGAGCAAGATGTTGGGTGCAGGAGCTGGAAGATTTTCCAGACAGTGGTAAATTTTTAACAGCTGTTCCTGGAATTGCTGGGATGTTGCATCCGGAGACTTGTAGACTACCACAATGACTAGGTTTTGGTTCTCGACCTTTACTGCTAAAACTTCCACTACATCATTTGAGGCATTTAGCAGTTCTGTGCAAACAAGTGACTCTGCAATGTACAGGCCAATCCCCCCTCCTTTTGCCTGTTCACTCTGTCACATCTGTATAGGTTGTAACTTGGGATCCGTATTTCGTTGTCCAAGTGATCCTTTATGTGGGTCTCAGTGAAAGCCGCGAACATTGCCTTTGCCTCCGCAAGCAGTCCATGGATGAAAGGTATTTTGTTGCTTGTTGCTGGCTTTAGACCCTGTATATTTGCAAAGAAGAATGTCATCGGACTGGTGGTATTGTTGGTACTGGGGGGGGGGGATTTTTTTTCCGGCATTAGTATCTGTATCTGTTGGTTTGGAGTGGAGGCCATCGACTGTGGTTCCACTCCAGGAATAACTGGATTTGGTGTACGATTTCTGCCATTTCCTGCCAGTTTTTTTTCCTTCCTGGCACTAAAAAACCTCTCCCTCTTGAGTGGCTGTGGCTACCCAGGTTTTCCCATGGCCTGGATGTTTTGTATCTTTTTGTACCCTTTAGATGGTGTGCCTGGCAATTTAAGTTATAGCACAGTCTTTCCTGTACTGAAGAGGTACACATTTCAGGGTGAAAAAGCTTACAGGAAGGGAGTTTGCATTTTCCTGTTGTCATATGGGCATGGCATTTTCTAGGGTGGTCATAGTTGCACGTCCCGTCTGTTTTTCCAGATTTCCCATGTCTGCAGATACCAAGTGCATAGTATGTGCACAGGCTTGGTTTCCGTTTGCCTTGGGTTTCTGTGACTGTATTCCGTGTTGGTGGATGTTTACCTGTCTTATTCCTATCCTCCCTAGCACCAACAATGGAGCTCCCACCAGTTGTTTTTGGTAATATATCCTCACTATTGCTAGTGGAGTCCTCTTGTTTGCTATTTCCTGTGGTATTTCTAGTTTGCAATATTGGTTTTATCTTATCTTTGACTACACTTGTTTCCCCACTACGGCTCCTGTCCCCTATGAGGTCATTTATATGTATTTCTTCCTGCGTATAATTCCCGACTACCTGGACAAAATCTCCAGCTTCACCATTACTGTCTCCCAGGACAGCACCTCCAGCTTCACCATTACTGTCTCCCAGGACAGCACCTCCAGCTTCACCATTACTGTCTCCCAGGACAGCACCTCCAGCTTCACCATTACTGTCTCCCAGGACAGCACCTCCAGCTTCACCATTACTATCTGCCAGGACAGCACTATCAGCCCCACATTTACTGACTACCAGGACATCACCTCCAGCCTTACAGTTTCTGACTACATGGCCAGTATCAAGGGCAGTACCATTCAGCCCAGACTTTTTATGTTCCCATCTGTTGTAGAAAGCTTCCAGGTTGTCTATGAAAGCAGCTTTGATGTTATCCTCTTTTAATACCCTTGTGATTTTAGTCCACAGATTTTTATCATTTGGGCATACCCAAAAACACTTCCCTGTTTTAATACTGCTTGTAGCTAGTTCTTGGATATCTGCACAAGGGGCGTGACACCAATTTCCACAAAAATGACAATTTATCCATGTGGAAGTGGTAAGTGGTACTACACTTGTACGAACTCCGACACTCCTTCGGGAGCCACTGTCGGGTCACCACATGCATGGAGAAGACCCTGGTCAGGACTCGTCCTGGCGAACCTACATGAACAGGGACTCTGGATATTAACTGGGATGTTACAACAGGTTTCTCCACTCTCAACACAATGATATGAATTAAACAGGAATGAAAACAGATGTATCCATGTATGCATACATATAATTAAAAATGTATGCAGAGCAGAACTTTGAAGTGTAATCAACACTTGTTGATGTTTGAATAATCCCAAGAGAGTAACAAGAAATTTGAGGAGCTGTAAATTTTAGTTACCAAAATATACATAAATGTATAAATATTTATATATGTATATATATATGTATGCAGAATAACCCACTGTGAAAAAAAGAGTAGAATCCCATGCACTTTCGGGATTTCTCACATTCTCCACCTCTTTAAAAATCATAGTTATGATTATAAGCATTAAAGTTAGTTATATACATGGAAGATTAGTGAAACATCGTTTTCATTATATACAAATAAGAATAATTTTAATTTGTGCTAAATTGCAATTATTATACTAATGCAATTTTTAAATTTCTATTTTTGATCGACACCATGCCTAACCCTTCTAGGGTAGGGTAGGTGCCTGAGCCCGAGCCTTTAGCTCATAAGACTGTCATTCCCATTTGCCCCCTTGGGGCGGGGATGGCAGACCAGAGAGGCCTAGCTTGTGGCTAAACCTGGGGACAGTTGGTCCCAAAGATGAGGAGGTACTTGTGCCTCCTCCCATGGGAGACTTAGGTCTCAGACACTCCCTAAAGAGGGAGTCAAGGCCGGGCCACCACTTGGAAAAGGCCCGGGCCGGGAGAATACCGGCTAATCTTTAATAATAATAAATTTCTATTTGCATTTTTATCACTTTCAGAAGCAACAATTAAGACAACACAGAATATTATCGGGTCAAACCATACCCCGGCCGGGATTGAACCCGCGGTCATAGAGTCTCAAAACTCCAGCCCGTCGCGTTAGCCACTAGACGAACTAGCCACAATAAGATTCGTCCAACTAGGACGAGTCTTATTGTGGCTAGCTGGTCTAGTGGCTAACGCGACGGGCTGGAGTTTTGAAACTCTATGACCGCGGGTTCAATCCCGGCCGGGGTATGGTTTGTTTGCAATCGTGTCATTACGATTTCGTGACTCAGTAATATTATCGGGTGTTACAAAGAAATACTCTAATGTCACAACACAACAGAGTTTATGGCAATGCAGACTTTGCTTTTTTTTTTCACTGCAAAATTATGGCTCATCGGAAGCAAGTGTGTGACTGAGGACTCTGTCATTGTATGCACGGAACTTCAACGTGCACTGACCAGCCACTCCGTCGAATAAGAACTTAGAGATGTTACACTTGTAGATCAATAAACATATTATCATGTATGTTAAGAAGTCGATACCATATGTACCTCTTCTCCCTATAAAGACTGATAAATTCCAGTGTCATGGTGTGGGAGTAAACACTGTGAACTCCACAATAAATGCATTAAGTACCTGTGCATCTACCAACCTCCTCCTCTAATTTCATTCATTCTTATCTCACAGTTTTAATTTGGTGATTTAAATTCTAGGCACAACAGGAAGTTGGGTGATCCCACCTCAAATACCAATGGAAGAAGGTTAATCTCACTCTTAGAAGCATATGATGGTGTCTAAATAATTAGTAAAAAGTCAGCCAACTCTCGGTTGTACAGACGTTATTCTGTCATATAGGGCGCATTACTCTAACACCATTGAGGATCTGATGTCTGATCATTCGCCAGTAGCAGCCATTGTCACCTTACTTGGCGAGAGAATAAATAAAAGAAGGTTCGGCGTCACTCAAGGAAAAGGGAGTAAATTTGTAGACTATATCCTACTGGTACAAAGAATGCAACCTGAGTCTGTACTAAGCTTCAGATGAGTCAACTAAAACGAAAAGCAGGAAAAGTCAGCATACTGGACAGCATAAATATTATGATGACCTTAAAATGAGATAACTTAAGCCAAGGTGATATGAGCCTCAGAACTCTCCAATGTTTAAATTATTTCAAGCTTTCTCAGTGTTGTAAGGGAATACATTAACTGAGCTTAGACAAAATGGATGGGAAAATGTTAAGGGGTTCAATGAACACGCTCTTTAAGGATATTAATAAAATAATTATCAGAAAGAGCAGGAAAATTGTTCACTTAAAACCCACTGTACAAAGCAAATGAGGTAATTAGGTGTTAGACACAAGTCTTCAGGTATGTGATACCATCTCATATCAGGAAGAACTTGTTGCAGTCTTGTTCAGTTTATGTTAAACATGATGGGCTTTATTTTCTATATACCGAAAATGAACCAGATGCTGCCCTCACCAGTGGGAAAACCACAGCCCCTGGGGGACAGGACGGTGTCACCTATGACACCATTGGATTACTGAGGAGTGGACTTGGTAACTCACTCTCAGAAATTTACAGTACGAGTTATGCTGTGGTTCAGTTGCCTTCACTGTCACACACCCATATAGGTACTAAGGGTTTAACTATCAGGGGCCCCGTCGTTATAACAGTATCTTGGTTCAACCAGCCAATCACAAGGTAGCCGACCAAAGCTGTGAAGCGATGTGGTACACTGGTGAAATAACTTTGGAAGACTTGTCTTTCCTGCTGGTCGCCACTGTTTAACGTGTCTTATGCTTGCATTTGCCTCATCGTACAAAGGCTATATATATTGTAAGTACCAGCTCACTTTTGGTGAAGGAAGTATATTAATTTATTTTCTCGTGTCTTTTTGTTCGTTCCTAAGCGGTTATCGCATTACAGCCAGGTGTGCAGGCCATATCTACACCTGCCTACGTAATAACAACTTAATCAAAGTGATGTTTTTCGCCCTGTCTATCTCACTGAGAGGATGACAGTTGATAGGTTGATATAGAGAGTCAGAGAACACATGTGTTCTAATATTAATGGATTCATACGTGGCTAAGGTGTTCTATTTCATGCTGCAATAATTTTAACCGAACACGAAGACAAAAAGAACACATAAGATTCTTCTTGATATTAAAAATACTTTCGCTGTTGATAATAGGGAAGTTATTTCTTATGAATTTGCTTAAATGGTGGTAACTGGGGCATCAATAAGGAAATGATGGTGGTAGGTGGTGGTGATAATTGTAGTAGTATTGTTGGTGGTAGTAATGATAGTAGTGGTGGTGGTATTGATGGTGGTAGTGTTGGTGGTAGTGATGATAGTTGTGGTGGTGTAGCGTTTGGTAGTATTGCTGGGGGTAGTGGTGCTGGTGATGATGACAGTGATCGTGGTAGTGATGGTGATAGTGTTGGTGGTAGTGGTGGTGGTAGCGATGGTAGTAGTGATAGTGGTAATGATGGTGATAGTGATGGTAGTAGTGGTGGTGACAGTGATTATGATAGTGATGGTGGTAGTGATGGTGGTAGTGATAGTGATGGTGGTAGTGATAGTGATGGTGGTAGTGATGGTGGTAGTGATAGTGATGGTGGTATCTGGGCACACACATCGCCGCTCTTGATAAACTCTGAAAAAAAATTCTCCTCACTTGAGCTGGTAATTATTCAGAAATTCATTATTTTTGAAGGTTATTTGCATATGCAAGACTCCTGATGAGCGGGGAGGAGGAGGAGAGAGGAGAGAGGAGAGAGGAAGAGAGGAGAGAGGAGAGAGGAAGAGAGGAGAGAGGAGAGAGGAAGAGAGGAGAGAGGAGAGAGGAAGAGAGGGAGAGAGGAGAGAGGAGAGAGGAGAGAGGGGGAGAGGGAGAGGCATCATGGAGAGAGAGAAGGATGAGGAAGGAGAGGCGGTAAGGAGAGAGAGAGAAATATTAGAGGGGGGAACAGGAGGTGGAACATCAAGAAGGGGGGGGGTGAAGGCAAACGAGGAAAAATAGGAAGGAAGGGAAAGGAACGAGGGAGGAGGAGAAGCGAAGGGGAGAGAGAGAGGAAGGTGAAAGAGAAAAAGACAAGAAAGAAGCGAGAAAGCAGTCAAGCAAAACGAAAGGGAGGGAAAATAGTGGAAGAGGTACAGGTAAGAATCTACGGAGAAAAATGACGAAAGAAGAGCAGTGGGAAAGGAAATAAAAAAGAGGACAAAGAAGATGACGAAGGTGAAGAGGAGCAGAAGAAGGAGGAGCAGGAGAAGGAGGAAGAGGAGGAGGAGAATGAGGATGAGGAAGATAAGGAGGAGGTAAAGAAGCAGTCCAAAATAGTATGTTAGGTATCTTCAGGAAATTATTGAAGTTACCCCACGATAATTCTCACTGACTTCATCCGATGGACGAAAACGAAATAAACTATTACACTCTAGACTATGACTGATCATTATGATAATTCCAGAGAGAAAACTGACCCTTGAAACATGCTAAAATGATCTTCTAAGACTAAGCCACTCTTCTAGTAAGCATAAAAAAGATATACCCCTGAAGTGATTCTAACCAATTTTCAAAATCCTTTCCAACATGGCTAATAACGATGAACTATTGTGATGGATATGTGGGTCGGCAAGAGGGATTTTCAATGAAGGGTTTGGTTGTACAGGCCAGGTAGTAACTGGGTTCGATTTAAATGAACTCGTGGTAAAGGTCTGGTAGTTACTCTCAGCCCAGGTCTTGTTGTGTCTGAGCTCGTGTTATAGGCCTCATAGCATGATGTTATAGACCTCATAGCATGATGTTATAGGCCTCCTAGCATGATGTCTCTTGTGTAACCTTCGCTTCGAGAAAGTCAACAGGTCTCATAATTCAAGGCTTCTAATGCAAGAAGTAACAAGAGATTTGTGTATTTTATATATGCCGGTATATTGTATCTTCTGGTGGACTTGCTTAAGCTCTATACAAAGCGAACTAATAAATGTGTTTTTCCTGCATCTTGTGTATCCTGCAACTTTTCGTCCAAACGAAATTCTTATCCAATAGATTTTCATTTCATAGTTCCGGTAAGAAGTTACTCCAGGCATAACCCCAGCAGTAACAAGAGTCAATCTTCCATCGTTTTCCACATGTATCATATATATATATATATATATATATATATATATATATATTATATATATATATATATATATATATATGAATGCATAGAGGTAGGGAGAGGGGATCATGCACACGACAGAGTTGGGCTCACACCCTGACGGAGCCTGATCGTCGTAAACAAAATTGGATTTGCCTAGTGATAGCTGCCAATAGCCTGGGTCCACTAGGGATATTACCAACTTCATCCCTGCAGGAATCACTACCATCCTTCCAGGTATTTTCCTCCTCCTCTGCCTCTTACTATTCCTTCACTTCATCCTCCTCCTTCCATCCATATGTTACCCTCAACTTGTTATCCTCATTACCCTACGTATAACAATTTTCACCCCTCACTCCCCTTCGTCACCCTCCACCCACTCCATCACTACCCTGTCTTCCTTCTTTTTCTTCCACTATCCCTCTTGTTACCCTTATTGTTCCATCTCTAAAATATTCCTTCTCCTTTCTCACCCATTCGTTGTTTGTCTCACAATCACAGACCTCCATTTCCCTCCATTACTCCACACCTCTCAATTCCACAAGTCCACTCTCTCCATTCCCCTCCAAGACTCAATACTGCTTCATTCCCCACATAACTGCACTCTCATACCCCATTTCCCTACGTTACTCCACATTCCCTCCGTCATTCCCCATGCATTGCTCAACATGTCCTCTCTTTCTCTCTCCCCTGTCATTCTGATATTCTCCGTAGCTCCTCTCTTCCTCGTTCTCCTCGAGTAATGAAGATAACCTCAGGTCATAACAGTGATAACACTAGACAGAAACGTGGAAAAAGTGAAGCAAAAAATTTTTTTTTTCGAATTGTTTTACTTGTATTCTTGGAATATTTTTTACAGAAAAAAAAATAGCAAGAGTGGTTGGAATATTTTTTTTTTTTGTGACAGGGCAGCTTACACCAATTAAACTATAATTTTGTACTTAAGAAGAAATCGAGGATCAAAAGGTTTGAAATAAATATGTTTTGAGACTGTCTGACGGCGGGTTCGAACCCCACCCGTGGTATGGTTTATATGTCTGTATGTTCACATGTCTCTGATGCACAAGCCGGAATTTAGAGCCTGTTTATTGTTTCGTCAGTAAGGACTAGTCCAACGCATTAAGAGGTGGCCCATCTCATCAAGCGCTAGCGCAAGGTCTTAGAAATAAGTAGAGCACTGAAGTAGGCCGACTGGCCCACATTAGGCAGGTCTAACTCACACCTATTCATCTATCTGTCAAATCTATTTTCTTTCTTAAAGTTCTCCCCGCAAAAATACCACTTAGGAGTTTGTAATACCACTTATGAGTTTGTAATACCACTTATGAGTTTGTAATACCACTTATGAGTTTGTAATACCACTTAATGAGTTTGTTTCACTCATCTACAACTCTAATGCCAAACTAGTGTTTTCCCCTTTCTAAATCTAAATTTATTAAACCTGAATCTAAATTTATCCGGCTTGAATAATTGCTGTGCATTCTGTGTGACGGCCCAGATGGGTAAGGGTTGGTCTAACTCAGCAAGGGTTGGTCTAACTCAGCAAGGGCTGGTCCAAGCAGAAAAAAAATACTAAGGAGACCCGTAAATATTCCTCACACCATTCATAAATTGAATCTTCACCCTGACACGGCCTGAGTGCCTCTGCACCTGACCTCCATTTACGGCGTCCAGTTCCTGTGACGACACTTACCACAGCCAATGTATCACTTTCTCAACATAGTGCCACTTTCTCAACATAGTGCCACTTTCTCAACATAGTGCCACTTTTTCAACACAGTAAGCTCCTTAAAAATGCGAGCATACTACGACTTCGGCTGATCACAGAGCTACAGATTATTATCGAGTAAGTCTGGTCTCAAGCACGTGAGTTGTTGTGGCTGCCATTCACCTCTGCCCTATCACGGATACTTAAATATTTTGAACGGAGAATCAACTTTCAGGGTATATCCTCGAAGTTATATTTATCGTATTCCCTCGGTACACTTCCAGAGCATGATTAGATACAAAGGTGTATAATACAGACAAGCTGATGAACCTAACATGGGCAACATACGGATACCTTTATCGAGAGATGTTCCGCCCATCAGGGAGATTTAACACTCTAATACATAGTTAAGAAAGTGGAATCTTACATAGTGGAGAAATAAAGTGCTCACATAAACCAGTTTGGACGGGGCTTCCTGGTAGTTCCAGATCTCAGGCCTTCTAGTTGATGGCATGGCCAATTAAGATTTTGTTGCTAGTAATATATATATTGCTCACTAGTTTTTAGCAGAATGGTAAAATGTATGTAGACGTGGTATAATTTATCTAACCAAAACTATGGTCCAATAAATTTGTAGAACAAATACTAAAACTCTGTATCAAACGCTTAGCTTTGTTGCTGTCTCTGTCTATCGTAGTCTCTGACGATAGCAGCCTCCGATGACAGACAGTTGTTCTACGACCACGTGGCTGAAGGGGAAAGGTATGATGAGTATAATTACCCCTAAGGGGGTGTTGTGTCAGTATTTCAGTAACTGAATACTGACGGGAATCTATACTCACGTGTGTTGGGCTAAAAAGCCTACCCATAACCGAGTGTCCAATAATTCTAGAGAAAAATGAACTAGCTATCTGCTGTGCAGCTGACCTAGCTAGTCTCATTAATTACTATGCCTACCTGGGTGTCTGTATCTGAGCCATATGTGACTCGGATATAGTGTCTTGATTGAAGCAGACGTGTTCTTTGAAGAATGTCGCACTGTACTCCGTCAGGAAATGCGCAACACTCGTTGTTACACACTGTTCATCAAGTATTGTTTATTATTCACAGTCATATCACTAAAGAACCTGTTTCCACTTCTCTGTAAGTGTTCTGCTGTGTCTTTCGAGATTCTTTTATGCCCTCAAACGCGCAATCACTATAGTCTTTGTTATTACAGTGTGACGCACGAGTTGCCTAGACTTAGTCTAAAAGGAATCTACCCAGCCGAGCCCCTGGCTGGCCTGACTTGCCCTCATATAAAGGATTCGCTGATACAAGCAGATTTGCCTTCCTTGGCAAACTGCAACAGCTTGCAAAACAAATGCTTGATTTCTTGACATATCTCAATCACTGGGAGCTCATTATGTCCCAACTGTGAATAAAGTGAGGTAGAAGTTTCCCTGTATCTTTCCTGTTGCGGTACAGAGATTATTTACACTTGTTAACTCAAATTGGTTGCAACACTGGTTTCTTGCAAAGAAGTCACATACCTATGACTGGTACAGGCTGGTTAAACATCTGCTTGTAATTACTTGTAATTATTTCTACTGTTTCACGGTTGTCGAATTTATTCCACTTCAAGATATGAACCTCTAATCGACATTCCGATTAATAACAAACAAAAAGGCACAATACCGTGCCTGGAACAATACACAAATAACCCGACGACGAAACGGACCGAAACGTCGTCGTAAGCTCCTTTCTTCTATGAGCGGGTTATTTGTGTATGTGACACTGATTCATTCCACGTACTGGTGAATATTACCGTTGCTGCGGCTTTTCCAGTACCTTCGTTAATACTGTCACGGAATGTTTTACTGTCAGTTTCTGGTACGTGGAAATCAAGTCCTAGCAAGAAGAGGATTGAAGGCGGGATACTAGGGAAGCGTAGCACCGTCATTATGTCCAATCCTACTGCCAGGGCACTATCGTTTTCTTGTATTTTTCCATGTTGTGATGTTTCTCGATGTCGTTAAAGAGAGTAGAAGGAAGGGGGCGGCGGGTTGGGGGTCAACACAAAAGCCTTCGTCGCTTCAAAAATTATATAATGAAACTGTGACAAACCCACTAACACGAACCGTCTCTTTCTCTCTCTCTCCCCAACAACATAATATTTTCCCTTGTGTCTCATTCCTATTATAAAACAAAGCTGTTTCTCTTGCTAAGACTTGTGTTGCCACCTACGCTACCCTGCAA
The DNA here is from genome assembly GCF_026875155.1 of Cherax quadricarinatus. Classification (NCBI taxonomy): domain Eukaryota; kingdom Metazoa; phylum Arthropoda; class Malacostraca; order Decapoda; family Parastacidae; genus Cherax; species Cherax quadricarinatus. Next base: position 68,118,881 of record NC_069406.1, read on the forward strand.
TATTTATTTACCTTCAAGAGGACCTCAATCGGATTTTCCTCTTAAAAGAATGTCTGGTAACTGTATTCCCTGTTGATATTCATTATAACCAGAGGGAAATTCCCTTCTCTATTTTCGTTTCCCAATGCAAGTGTAATATTCAGATATTATGGCATGTTTGTAACACAAGGTATTTGTATATAGAGTTTAATGTATGTATGGAAAGTTATGAATATAGCCGAAGATCATGATATATATTTAGGCATACCTGGAGTATGGTTAGAAGTGATCAAGGTCCCAGGACCGAAACGTTTTCTAATAAATATGTTATAGTGTTTGCTTACGTGTCTTTCTAAACCATACCTGGAGTATACCTGGAGAGGGTTTCTGGGGTCAACACCCCTGAGGCTCGGTCTGAGACCAGGTCTCACGGTGAATCAGGGTCTGATGAACCAGGCTGTTACTGCTGGCTGTACGCAAACTGACGTAAGAACCACAGCCCGGCTGGTCAGGTACTGACTTTAGGTGTCTGTCCAGTGCCTTGTTGAAGACAGCCAGGGGTCTATTGGTAATCCCCATTATGTATGCTGGGAGGCAGATGAACAGTCTTGGGCCCCTGACACTTATTGTTTTGTCTCTCAGTGTACCTAATTTTTACATATCTTTTATTATTATTTTAATCATGGAGAATGACTAATCGCACGTAATTAAGTGTAGTCAATGGAACCGATGCTCCATTTCCTTGCATCAAGAGCCTTCTCGCTAGCATCAATGAGCCGCCTCTCACTCTGAGGGATATTTAGGCGTATATACTGAGAGAGAGAGAAAGAAAAACCTTCTTAGGTTCACCAGAACAGCTGTAGATATATAAACACGGATGTATATATATTGCACAGCAGCAGAGGTATAAACAGAAGCAGAAATGATTCAGCTATACACATGGCTTGATTTATAAAAGAAATTTCTTTTCCTCATTTCCTGCTCGCTCCATTCATTTTCCTTATCTCCTTCTGGCTCCATTTCCTCTTTCCGTTCCTTCCTCTGTCTCTGTCTGTCTGTCTCTCTCTCTCTCTCTTTTTTTTTTTTTTTTTTTTTTTACACAGGGTTTGACAAGGTTAAGGATCCCTAGCTTTATTGACAGCTATATTACAGGTTAAGGATTCCTAACTTTATTGGCAAGCTAAGAGCTGTTACCTACATCAGCTCATTTGAAAGCATTTTTATTGTTATGAGACATACAAGTACGGGACAGGATGAAGTTGGAGCCATCTGTGGGCCAGCATTTTCATTTGATCAACTGACTTTATCTCGTTGACATCATTATGCTGTACGAATGTGTTCCATACTCGAGTCATCCTGGGTATGTATGATCTCAGATGGAGTGATGTTCTGGAGAAGGGTACAGCCAGAGTGAAGTTGCTGCTTTCTGCCCGTCTTGTGGCATAAAAGCTTGGTTCACGCTGTCCTCGAAGTGGATCCAAGTGTGGTATTTTGACAATATTGGCCTTGTACATAACAGTAAGGCCACCCACATCCCTCCTATGTTGAAGGCTCTGCTGAAATGACAGATCTATCCAGGATGGGTCCAGGCGAGAGATCAGACGTCTTGCTCTGTTCTCTACTCTGCCAAGCAGTCGCAGATGAGAGGGGGGCAGGCAAACCAAGAAAGTGGAGCATACTCAAGGTGTGAGCGTACTTGTGCCTCGTACAGGATCTTGCAACCCCTACTGTCAAGCAGATGCGAGATACGGCGTAGTGCTGTAAGCTTCCTGGCTGCCTTGTTTGCAAGATTTACAACATGGTTCTTCATGGTTAGTTTGGAGTCAAATTTCACCCCAAGGATATCAACTTCTTCTCCAGGTGCCAACACCCTCCCATTCATCCTTACTACTGCACCAGCATTACCATCATGGTGCCTAGAGACGATCATCATTTGCGTTTTCTCAGGTGCAAATGTTACTTGCCATCTATTTCCCCAAGCTGATATAGCTCTCAGCTGGTGATTGATGTAGCTTAGAGCAGCTGGCATTTCTTCTCTTGGATAAGTGAATGTCAGTGTACAGTCGTCTGCATATGCATGTGATTCTGGGATGAGATGAAGAAGGTCATTGAAGTAGACATTCCATAACAATGGACCCAGCACGCTTCCTTGTGGAACACTTGCCCCAATAGGATGTCTTGCTGATTCCGTTCCATTGAGAACTACACTTAGAGATCTACCATGAAGGTAATCACTGAGGAGACATAGCGTAGAGCCTGCAATTCCCAGTGCTTGAAGTTTTGCTAAGAGGCCCTGGTGCCACACCTGGTCGAAAGCGCCTCAAAATTAGATACACTGTTACCCATAACTACATTACTTCTGAGCAAAGCCAATCTATAACCTAACAACAACAACAACAACAACAAAAACAACAACAATAATAATAATAATAATAATAATAATAATAATAATAATAATAATAATAATAATAATAATAATAATAGTAATACTGCTAGTAAATTAATGTTGTGGTTAGTACTCTCCTTATAGAATACCGAAAGAGGTAATTGTTGATGTTCTTTCAGCTTGCTTGCTTCGACCACTACAGAACATTAGCACTGGTAAACTGGATAGTATCAGTCAAGAACATCTCATGCCCTAGAGTAGGGTCTAATGGACAACTTATAGCCAGTGTACACCTCTCAGTGTATAGACAAACGTTTGTAGATGAATGGTTCAGAGAACCGACATGTTGATAAATTAGACACATGTGCAACTCTTGGGTATCTTTATTGAGGAAACGTTTCGCCACACAGTGGCTTCATCAGTCCATACGTAGGAGAAACTTGAAGAACAGGAGGAGAATGAGGTAATCAGTCCCTCAACCTTGAGTTCAGTCCATCAATCTTGAGTAGAATACGGCATATGAGCGGAGAAGCAGCTTATAAACCGTATGGCAGGAGAGGTGCAGCAGTCATAGGTCGTGTAACATTTGTTCAATGTGGAAGTAGGTCGTGCCCAAGAATTAGGCAAGCGAAGAATTCCTAAGTATTAAGATCCCAAGTATTAAGATTCCTAAGTATTAAGATCCCATGCCGTATTCTACTCAAGATTGATGGACTGAACACATCGACTCAAGGTTGAGGGACTGATTACCTCATTCTCCTCCTGTTCTTCAAGTTTCTCCTACGTATGGACTGATGAAGCCACTGTGTGGCGAAACGTTTCCTCAATAAAGATACCCAAGAGTTGCACATGTGTCTAATTTATCATAGACAAACGTCCTGGGAAGGAGTCTCGGGTCATACTTGGTGGATGAGGACTGACAGTTACCTGGAAAGGTCCACTTCACACAGGTAACCTACTTTGTAGGAAATAAACTATACATGCCGAAAGAAAATAACTCAGAATTAAAGTAATAACAAAATCTGGATAATTAATAAAAATAAATATTTACTCTGACCTTAGACAAGGATGTGTGATGTCACCGTGGTTGTTTAATATATTTATAGATGGGGTTGTAAGAGAAGTAAATGCGAGGGTCTTGGCAAGAGGCGTGGAGTTAAAAGATAAAGAATCACACACAAAGTGGGAGTTGTCACAGCTGCTCTTTGCTGATGACACTGTGCTCTTGGGAGATTCTGAAGAGAAGTTGCAGAGATTGGTGGATGAATTTGGTAGGGTGTGCAAAAGAAGAAAATTAAAGGTGAATACAGGAAAGAGTAAGGTTATGAGGATAACAAAAAGATTAGGTGATGAAGATTGAATATCAGATTGGAGGGAGAGAGTATGGAGGAGTGAATGTATTCAGATATTTGGGAGTGGACGTGTCAGCGGATGGGTCTATGAAAGATGAGGTGAATCATAGAATTGATGAGGGAAAAAGAGTGAGTGGGCACTTAGGAGTCTGTGGAGACAAAGAACTTTGTCCTTGGAGGCAAAGAGGGGAATGTATGAGAGTATAGTTTTACCAACGCTCTTATATGGGTGTGAAGCGTGGGTGATGAATGTTGCAGCGAGGAGAAGGCTGGAGGCAGTGGAGATGTCATGTCTGAGGGCAATG
>NC_069406.1:68125402-68132902 GCF_026875155.1 Cherax quadricarinatus
CCTGCCTCCACATGTATGGATCCTGCCTGTGTGTGTGTGTGTGTGTGTGTGTGTGTGTGTGTGTGTGTGTGTGCGTGTGTGTGTGTGTGTTGGCAACACTGTTCAATCAGCTGATAAGAGTAAACAAATTGTTCTCGCGAGAAGAATATTTTACGCTGCCATTCTCTCCCTTTTTAAACAAATTGCATGCCTTAGGAAGCAATTCCTGGATATATTTCCATCAATTTTCGTGGTTTCCTTAAAGAATTTGGTGCTTTAGGGGAGAAACTGGAGATCTAGCTGGGGAATTTCGTTATATTTTGCACTAAATTGGGGAGATTGGACGGGGAATTCGGCACGGATAGGGTAAGATTGACTTGTGCTGGGTCAATAGTGCTGTTTTGAGAAGGAAATTGGCAGCCTTGTTGACAAAATTATCTGTGTGTGTGTGTGTGTGTGTGTGTGTGTGTGTGTGTGTGTGTGTGTGTGTGTGTGGTGTGTGTGTGTGTGTGTGTGTGCGCATCCGTGTACTTGCACGTGCGCACTCAACTATTTGCGAGCAGTTATATATTTTGTCAGGAATCAAAGCTTAGTTCTTGGCCCATCTCTTAACTTGCCTGATTTGCCTCTAGCTTCGCAGGCCCTATCGTAATTAACCTTGATCATGTATGTTACCTGCTTCATCAACTACTTCAGCCAAGTCATATTGCTTCCCGACCACCGTCATCCTGAAAAACTAGTTCCTGCCATCCTTGTGAACCATATATATCTTAAGCTCTAACTGCAGCCTCTTGCGCCTGTTCTTCGACTATCGAATACCCTATCTCTGTATATACATTAATAACCAGCACATAGGAGAGAGGAACTAACGACGACGTTTCGGTCCGTCTCGGACCATTTACAAGTTGGGCCGAAGCGTCGTCGTAAGAGGGTTATTTGTGTATTGTTCCAGTCACGATATTGTGGCTTTTTCTTCTTTGTATATCGATGTCATATATCCCCCTCGTTCTTCCCTTCTCGTACGTTCAGTTCCTTAAAGCGTCTCCGTCAGGTTACCATTCTCAGCTCTTGTACTGGTCTCGTTGCGTTCTTCTGCTCTCCCACTTCTTCAAGAATATTTTTCAGCTGTCCATGGTGTTGCCGGAGGTCTGGTGGCCCATGCTAGGCTACTCCTGCTCACACCCTTTTCACTCGTGTATTTGCCTGTCTTGCTTTAAATGAACGATTATTACCTTAACTCCTGGGATCAAAAGCCTTTCTCAAGCATCAAGGGCTGCTAACAATCACAAGTCGTTGTCAAAGACATTGTTAAAATGTTATCTTAAAATGACCATGACTAATGCTATCGGATAAAATTATTAAGGATAATATATCCTTTAATCCCACAGGATATAATCCCACAGGATATAATCCCACAGGATGATGTGCCACAGTATATAATCTCACATGATATAATCCCACAGGCTACGATCCTACAGGATATAATCCACATGATGATGTGCAACAGGATATAATCCTACAGGATGCATCACATTATATAATCTCACAGGATATGCCACAGGATGAACAAATTAAATGCCATATTTGTTGAGTGGAAAATTAATTATCTTTTAAACAAGATTTCATATAAGTGACTTAATAAAAACATCCATATTTATGAAGTGTTTTGATTTTGAAAATGGTGAAAACAGAAACAATATTTGTGATAAACTAAAAATTGTGTTTTGTATTTTTTCGTGGAATAGTTAAGCACGTTGCCCACACACATATATACACGGAGTAGCGATGAGTGAAGAGGCAGGGCCAGGAGCTGAGTCTCTACCCCTGTAACCACAAATAGATGAGTACACACACACACACACACACACACAATCGCAGACAGGGGATCTTAACATTGCAAGACAAGCCACGATGGGGGGGGGGGATCTTTTTAGCTCAAGTACTGTCACACTTGCCGTTGCGTCATCAGGAGGTATGCAATGTTGCAAGAATAGCAACTGAAGAAATGAGGGGAAGTTTTCTCGGAGTAGGATAACGTGTGGTAACACCAGCCACAGCTTCTCTCAGAATATGAGAGACACCATATATACACACACACACACACACGACGAGTGTCTATGTCAAAATGGTAACTAACACGCTTTGTGTCCTTTGTATGATATAATATAGTTCCAACACAGTGAAATGTTTTTACAGTCCAATTTGGAGAAGATGGAGTTAGAGCTGAGGTGGTAATGATCACTGGATACATTAACACAAACTAATTATTCATCCTGTTTTTTTCGTCCTTCTGAAGCCCTTGGGACTCTAGACATATACGTAGACGTCCTTCTAGTGCATTTACAACTTTTACATCTATGTATGCTTGATTTTTACTTCCCGTTCCCCACTTTTGGAATTGTGTGTGAGTGTGCGTGTGCGCGTGTGTGCGTGCAGGTGCGCTCATGCAAAGGCGCGCAGAAGCCCAAATCAAATCTGCCCCTCGACCTCTGGCTTGTCTACCACAGGATATAGCAGCCCCTGATGAGGCTCTGCGAGGAACGAGTTATCAGTTGGTACGCAGGTGCTTGTCTTGGAAGAACGATAAGAAAAAGACGGCTGCCCGAGCTGGTAACTTCGTCTGGTCCGGTCAATGGTTGTGATCAGCCAGGTTGATGATGTTAGATGCGAGCACTAGCGGCCAGGTTCCCTACAACGCTTCTCTTATTTACTAACTTTTCTGTTATCCACGAGTTGGTTCCTTCATATATATATATATATAAATATATATATATATATATATATATATATATATATATATATATATATATATATATATATATATATATATATATATATATATATATATATATATATATATATATATATATATATATATATATATATATATATATATATATATATATTATATATATATGTGTGTGTGTGTGTGTGTGTGTGTGTGTGTGTGTGTGTGTGTGTGTGTGTGTGTGTGTGTGTGTGTGTGGTGCCAAATAGGTAAAATTGAACATTAGCAAGAGTTCATTTCAAAGTCTTTTCTAAAAAATTTTTCATATACGATTAAAGATATATATTTTTCTTTTATGTTAATGTAAAAATTAATTTTGTACCAAAAGAACCTTAGAAAACTTTCCTAACCTTATTATAAGAAGCGCAATTTAATTTACCCTCATCCAACTAAATATACTTTAGTTAAGTTTAAAATAATTTAATAATAAACAAATGCTCCCGGAACGCTCTTCATGCCTTATTCGGCAAGAAGAGCGTTGCGGGAGTAAGGGGCTAGTAACTCCTTCTCCTGTATACATTACTAAAAGCTTAAAAGAAAAACTTTTGCTTTCCTTTTTGGGCCACCCTGCCTCGGTGGGATGTGGCCGGTGCGTTGCAAGAAAGAGGAAACTAAAAAAAAAAATATATCTTTAAACGCATAAGAGAAAATTTTAGAAAGGAATTAATTTTAAATAAGTTCTTGCTAATTGGCCAGTTTTACCTATTCGGCATGACAATTATATCTGTTGAAGAGGATCCCAGAAGTTGATCGAAATATACATATGCATGTATATTATTTAATTTTTATTTCTTAATATATGCGTGTGAACTAGACTGTCACCATCAGTCTTGTTAACCTGTAATGTTGTTCAAAGGGTAGAGCAGCTATAATTCCATGGATCAAAAGCCCTTTACCCGTATTAAATTATCTATCTCCCTGTGCTAAAAAATGTGAATCGAGTGAGTCTCTAAGAACCTCTCACATCTGTTAAGTTCCGTCATATTTTCATGCTTACTGTGGCATGCTAAGATTATGTTACATTTTATTCGGCATATGTCACACACCCTTATAGGTATACCCTCCCGACCAGTGAACCAGATGCTAATGGTATAACGAGCAGGGGCCCAGTCTTTATACCAGTACCTTGGCTTAATCAGCCAATCATAAGGAAGTCCGTCAAAGTTGTGAATCGATGTGGTAACTCGTAAAGCATCCCTAGCAGACATTTCTTCACGTCTGGTCGATATGGTTCTCACCGTGTCTCTTGCTTGCATTTAGAATTATTGTACATAGTAGTATATAGTGTACATAGGCTGCATACATCTATTGTAAACACCAGATTATTTTGGTGAAGGAAATACAATCATTTACTCTCTCTGCTGCCTTTTTTGCTGGTTCTTAAGTGGTTATCGTGCTACAGCCAGGTGTGCTGGCCAGTAGTGTACCCCTGTGTTCGTAAAACTCTCCATCTGCTCTTCTTTTCCTTTCCTTGGACTACTTTTCCGTCGTGGCATTAAAGATTTCCTCCGTCTGATGCTTTCCTTAACCTATTTCTAGGCACGAGCGTGTAGCGATTGGGTTCCTCCGTTCCACTGCTAATTTGATTTGCTTGCCACACTTTCTCTTAAAATTTTGTTGCGATTCTTGGACTTGCTATACCATGTTTGCTACTTCTCTTTGAGACTTGACCTATCAGCTTATTTTCTTATTTTCTGTGAGTAATCCTACCAAATAAACTGTCATAAACGACTTGAAGGCTGCATTTCACTTGTATACAATCGTTCAAGAATATTTTAATTTCTAATCCATTCTCCCTCTGTTCCATTGGATCTTCACTAGAGAAAGAGAGTACGTATATGTGTGTGTGTGTGTGTGAGTGTACTCAACTATATGCGGATACACGGTTGCAGGGGTCAAGGATCAGCTCCTGGCCCCACCTCTTCGCTTGCCGCTACTGGGTTCACTCTCTTGGATGCAAGAACCTTATCGTACCTCTTCTTAAAGCTATGTATGGATCTTGCCTCTACCACTCCCTTGCCCAGGTCGTTTCACTTTCTGGCCTCGTGTCTTAACTGTGCTTACAGTTTCGGGCCGTGACCTCGTGTTCCTCTTTCCTGCCTCTCGAACACGGTATCACTTCCTCTCAGTATTATTTTTATTATTTTTTTTTTATTATCACACTGGCCGATTCCCACCAAGGCAGGGTGGCCCGAAAAAGAAAAACTTTCACCATCATTCACTCCATCACTGTCTTGCCAGAAGGGTGCTTTACACTACAGTTTTTAAACTGCAACATTAACACCCCTCCTTCAGAGTGCAGGCACTGTACTTCCCATCTCCAGGACTCAAGTCCGGCCTGCCGGTTTCCCTGAATCCCTTCATAAATGTTACTTTGCTCACACTCCAACAGCACGTCAAGTATTAAAAACCATTTGTCTCCATTCACTCCTATCAAACACGCTCACACATGCCTGCTGGAAGTCCAAGCCCCTCGCACACAAAACCTCCTTTACCCCCTCCCTCCAACCCTTCCTAGGCCGACCCCTACCCCGCCTTCCTTCCACTACAGACTGATACACTCTTGAAGTCATTCTGTTTCGCTCCATTCTCTCTACATGTCCGAACCACCTCAACAACCCTTCCTCAGCCCTCTGGACAACAGTTTTGGTAATCCCACACCTCCTCCTAACTTCCAAACTACGAATTCTCTGCATTATATTCACACCACACATTGCCCTCAGACACGACATCTCCACTGCCTCCAGCCTTCTCCTCGCTGCAACATTCATCACCCACGCTTCCACCCATATAAGAGCGTTGGTAAAACTATACTCTCATACATTCCCCTCTTTGCCTCCAAGGACAAAGTTCTTTGTCTCCACAGACTCCTAAGTGCACCACTCACTCTTTTTCCCTCATCAATTCTATGATTCACCTCATCTTTCATAGACCCATCCGCTGACACGTCCACTCCCAAATATCTGAATACGTTCACCTCCTCCATACTCTCTCCCTCCAATCTGATATTCAATCTTTCATCACCTAATCTTTTTGTTATCCTCATAACCTTACTCTTTCCTGTATTCACCTTTAATTTTCTTCTTTTGCACACCCTACCAAATTCATCCACCAATCTCTGCAACTTCTCTTCAGAATCTCCCAAGAGCACAGTGTCATCAGCAAAGAGCAGCTGTGACAACTCCCACTTTGTGTGTGATTCTTTATCTTTTAACTCCACGCCTCTTGCCAAGACCCTCGCATTTACTTCTCTTACAACCCCATCTATAAATATATTAAACAACCACGGTGACATCACACATCCTTGTCTAAGGCCTACTTTTACTGGGAAAAAATTTCCCTCTTTCCTACATACTCTAACTTGAGCCTCACTATCCTCGTCAGGTTTAATTCTCTTAATCTCTTCCCATAGCACTTACCCCTTACTTCTAGGACTAGTTTTGTTGCAAACCTCAGTATTCCCTCCAGTTTTTTGACATGCATGATCAGGTGTGGGCGCTGCAGATTCCAGTATGGCAGTGACATATGCCACATTAAGTGAAGTGAATGACATTTTGCTAAGGCTCCAAACCTATGTCAGTTGCCCTGTTTCTATTGACGTATGGAAAATTGTGGCTAGTGGTTCCCACATCGCTTCAGCTTCCCTCTCTCTCAGGACTCACGGAGAGATATTGTCTATTTCTATCGCCTTCTATCATTCCGCTGTCCAGATCGTTCCACTTCCTGACTTCTCTAAGACTGAAGAAATACTTCCTCGGGTTTCTGTCCCTGCACAACCTGTCATTTCATCTCAGTATTTTGTACGTTGCTATCCACTCACCCCTAGTCCTTCTTACCTAAAATGTCATTAGTAGTCTCGTTGCAAACCTCTGCACTTTCTCTAATTCCCTGATATGTCTAACCAGGTGTGGGTTCCATAGGGGCCTGACATTGCCTAATTTACAAGCTTAATTATGACTTCACTGGCAGTCGCATCAAATATTTCGATCCGCAGCATGACAAAGATGGATTATAACAGAAATATGCACAACTTTAATCACCTATCAAAACTTTATCCGTCACAGCCTCGAGCAGATGACCATCTTATTGGAACCAGAATCAAAATTTTAATCACTATTAATACAGGTTGAAGGACACGGTATGATCTCCGATTTAATAACAATCTTCAGCATCAGTTTTCAATCTGAAGTCAAATGCAAATTTTATTTGCTCCGAGAAACTAAAATACTTTTCATTGGGCACACTGCAGCTCTCAAAATCATATTTGGCTTCCTGGGTGATATTGGACAATCTGGAAAGACTTTGTTGTTGCTAAATTATTTTTCCCGAGTTTTCTTTGCTATTTTTTTTGTCAGGGACTTCTGGAGAGGATTGCGTCGACAGTAATGACATTACTTTTTTTTTTACTATTAAGAAGGGATTAATTTCAAGGAATGTCTGCGTCAACACCTGTTGTTTTTACTGTGTGCTTAAGCGGCTGTGTCTGCGTGGGCCAAATTACTTTAACATCTATTAAAGTTTGCGGGGAAGGAAGGGGTAAAGGTAATAATCTATAGTTCTTGATTTCGTCTCTTACACGATCGACTGACGTGAAATAATCGTGTCGTGTACATGTTTGAATGTCTGGATAAAATTCGCTTGCACTATGTCACTCTTCAGTTCTTGTAACACACTGAGTCTTCCTGCAGCCTATTATTTTTTCCATCTTCATTTTTTTCTTCAATATTTTCATA
>NC_069406.1:68137902-68230402 GCF_026875155.1 Cherax quadricarinatus
GTAGTTGAAGTGTGGGATGTAGGGGGGACATGGGGAGGTGCAGGCATGGCAACAAGGGGGCGCTCAGCATCCCATCTGGCTGCGTGCCAATTAGAATTGAAAAATGTAAATATCGGAAGCGGGCTTGGTCGTGTATCCACATCCACGGTATCAGATTTTACAGGGCAGCGACCTCTCTCAGTGCCGAGCAATAGCAAAATAAATGGTTCAGGGTTAGTGTAGTGTGCATACATTTAGCTTAATGTCAAAAGTAGAGTCCCCGCTTCGCAATTAGCGGACGGAGGATTGAGTGTTCTCCATTCCCTATGCTGAAGGACCTACGTAGGTATAGAGAAGTTTCTTTGATGCTGATCAAGGGCTCTTGATGCAAGGATATGGACCTGTTAAACCACGGTACGGGTGGGGATTGAACTCGCGTCAAGAGAGAGACATAACCAGAAGAAGGAATGTAGATAAATGATTAAGAGAACCGAAAAGTTGATAAATTAGACACAAGTGCAACACATGCGTATCTTCATTGAGGAAACGTTTCGCCATACAGTGGTTTCATCAGTCCTGCCTAGTATGGGCCAACAGGCCTGCTGCAGTGTTCCTCCTTTCTTATGTTCTTATGTTCTTATGAATGGTGGAGATCAGAAGGAGTTTGAGCTAATCAGTCCCTCAACAAATCAATCAAGATTGATGGGCAGATAGTAGTTATCAGGATTCAAAACCACATCAGAGGAGTCTGGCAAGGTTCCCCAAGCGACGCTCTAGACTCCCTTGAAGTAGTTTCGAATCCTGCTGACTGCGATTTCTCTCTCTCTCTCTCTCTCTCTCTCTCTCTCTCTCTCTCTCTCTCTCTCTCTCTCTCTCTCTCTCTCTCTCTCCTCTCTCTCTCTCTCTCTCTCTCTCTCTCTCTCTCTCTTCTCTCTCTCTCTCTCTCTCTCTCTCTCTCTCTCTTATATAATATATATATATATAATAATGTCGTACGAATAGGCAGAATTTGCCATCTTGGCTTAAATAGCAACACTCATCTTCCAATATAGGACAAGCGAAAATTTGTGTATGCAATAATTTCGCCAAAATCATTCTGACGCTTACGAAAAAAATATATTTCACTGTGTTTGCTTAGTATTAAATTATTGTAAACAAATCTAAAATATATTTAGTTGGGTTAGGCTAAAATAAATTGTTCTTTTTATAATAAGGTTGGGTAAGTTTTCTAAGATTCTTTTGGAGCAAAATTAAAAATTTTTACATTAAAATTAATGAGAAAAATATATCTTTAAACGTATAAGAGAGTTCTTGCTAATTGACCAGTTTTACATATTCGGCACGACATATATATATATATATATATATATATATATATATATATATATATATATATATATATATATATATATATATATATATATATATGTTATATATATATATATATATATATATATATATATATATATATATATATATATATATATATATATATATATATATATATATATATATATATATATATATATATATATATATATATATGCAAAACAACCACTCTGAAAGAATAGAGAAATTCCATGGGCTTTCGTGACTACTCACATTATCAAGGAACTATGACTATTCTGAAATCACCTGTTTACTGTGATCTTATTGCATATATGTATATATATTATATATATATATATATATATATATATATATATATATATATATATATATATATATATATATATATATATATATATATATATATATATATATATATATATATATATATATATATATATAATATATATATTATTAACACTTCGGCCGTTTCCCACCAAGGCAGGGTGGCCCGAAAAAGAAAAACTTTCACTATGATTCGCTCCATCACTGTCTTGCCGGAGGCATGCTTACACTACAGTTATAAAACTGCAACATTAACAGTTAGGAAAGCGAGGTTCCGAGCTTACTGAAACCACCAGTGAAGCAAGGGTTGCCACCATTATCTTCCAGCGACTTTAACTTGGCGATCCAGTGGGAAAGTTTCCTGTGGCATCTCGGGTTCTCGACTGGCGTCTGATATTTGATAAGCTTCACAACTTAACTTACTGAATACTAAGTGTGAGTCAGGTATGTTGCCCTAAAAGTTTCATGATACCTGGCTGATTATTTTTCCCGTTTGGCAACACTTTTGTGTTTATAACTGGAAATGGAGTATTGCAAAAATATTGCAATTGTATTTGCATAATAGTAGGAAGCCTAAGCGAAATGAAAAAAAAAGAGAGATATTGTACAAAATTCAGCATTTTCACATTAAAAAGACAATAATGCGGGAAAAATAATAAATATTCAACTAATTAAGACAAATGATCAGTCAAGTACTCCGAGACTGTTGTATTGTAAAAAAATATATTTAGAATATTGTGCGTAAAAAATCATCCTGATTTATACAGAAATAGCACTGTGGTCATAAAATTAAAGGAAAAATGTTTTAGAGAAAAATGCCGTAAACTTCAAATTAGAGAGTAATCAAAGCCTTTTGTGGCCACCAGTGTGTTGGACGTCGTCGTTCTTGTGCGTCTTGTGCGTCTTGTGCGTCTTCAGTTCTGTCTGCTTGATTTTTTATTTCAAAACCAGGATCCTATTGTTGCCCTTATCTTCACATCTACTCTTCAACATATTTTAACGCTATCATTAATCAACTAAATTTGCCGGATAACATAGCAAAAAAAAAAACTATATAACAAAGGTATACCAAAATTCTGATTTTTTTTGGTACAGTTTTAAATAACAAAAAAAGGCACAATACCGTGACTGGAACGATACACAAATAACCCGCAGCTAAAAATTTTTTCACTGTTCTGTAGTCTTTGATTTGTCCTGTTGCCATGTTTGACGGTTTCTCAAAGCTCCATTGATTTCTTATTAGGAGCGCTGCCCCACTCCCGTCCCGGCTCTTCCTCTCTGACTGCAAGACTTAAAGACCGTCGGAGAAAATCGCATTTATTATACTCGTGAGTTTTGTCTCCAATATTGCAATGATGTCCGGGGTATCTCCTGCTATTGTTTCTTGCAGTTCATCACTTTTATTTGAGATACCGCTTGCACTTACGAACCAGACTGATTTTCGTATTTGTAGTTACTCGTAGCTTCACACTACCGCTACTTCCCCACAACACTACCGCTATTTCCCCACAACACTACCACTATTTCCCCACAACACTACCGCTATTTCCCCACAACACTACCGCTATTTCCCCACAACACTACCGCTATTTCCCCACAACACTACCAGCTATTTCCCACAACAATACCGCTATTTCCCCACAACACTACCGTACTTCCCCACAACACTACAGCTATTTCCCCACAACACTACCGCTATCTTTCCCCACAACACTACCGCTATTTCCCACAACACTACCGCTACTTCCCCACAACAATACGCTACTTCCACAACATTAATCATACTTCCACAACACTTCCGCTACATTCCCACAAACATACCACAAACTTCCACAGCACTCCGCTATTTCTCACAAAAAATACTACTGACTACATTACCCCACAAACATTACTGCTACTTTCCCACAATCTTACTTTTCCACAACTACCGCTACTTCCCAAACATACCAGCTATTGCCCCACAACCGCTACCGCTACTTCCCCCAACTACTACCGCTACTTACCCACAAACATTCCGCTTACTTACCCACAACTACTACCGCTACTTCCACAAACATCACCATACTTCCTCCACAAAATACCGCTATTTCCCACAACACTCCGACTATTTCTCCCACAACACTACCGCTACTTCCCCACAACACTACCGCTACTTCCCCACAACAATACCGCTATTCCCCACAACATTATCGCTACTTCCCCCACAACACTTCCGCTACTTCCCCACAACACTACCACTACTTCCCCACAGCACTACCGCTACTTCTCCACAACACTACCGCTACTTCCCCACAACATTACTGCTACTTCCCCACAACATTACTTCTCCACAACACTACCGCTATTTCCCCACAACACTACCGCTATTCCCCACAACACATACCGCTACTTCCCCACAACACTACCGCTACTTCCCCATAACATTACCGCTACTTCCCCACAACACTACCGCTACTTCCCCACAACACTACCACTACTTCGGCACAGCACTACCGCTACTTCTCCACAACACTACCGCTACTTCCCCACAACATTACTGCTACTTCCCCACAACATTACTTCTCCACAACACTACCGCTACTTCCCCACAACACTACCGCTACTTCCCCACAACACTACCGCTACTTCCCCACAACACTACCGCTACTTCCCCACAACATTACCGCTACTTCCCCACAACACTACCGCTACTTCCCCACAACACTACCACTACTTCCCCACAACACTACCGCTACTTCCCCACAACACTACCGCTACTTCCCCACAACATTACAGCTACTTCCCCACACACACTACCGCTACTTCCCCACAACATACACACTACTTCCCCACAACACTACTGCTACTTCCCCACAACATTACCGCTACTTCCCCACAACACTACCGCTACTTCCCCACAACACTACACTACTTCCCCACAACACTACCGCTACTTCCCCACAACACTACCAACTACTTCCCACAACACTACCGCTACTTCCCCACAACATCTACCCTAGTTTCCCACAACATTATCGCTACTTCCCCACAACATTACCGCTACTTCCCCACAACACTACCGCTACTTCCCCACAACATTACCGCTACTTCCCCACAACACTACCACTACTTCCCAACAACACTACCGCTACTTCCCTACAACATTACCGCTACTTCCCCACAACATTACCGCTACTTAACATACTCCCACAACACTACCACTACTTCCCCACAACACTACCAGCTACTTCCCCACAACATACCGCTACTTCCCCACAACACTACCGCTACTTCCCCACAACATTCACCACTACTTCCCCACAACATTACCGCTACATCCCCACAACATTACCGCTACTTCCATACAACATTACCGCTACTTCCCCACAACACTACCACTACTTCCCCACAACACTACCGCTACTTCCCCACAACATTTCCGCTACTTCCCCACAACACTACCACTACTTCCCCACAACACTACCGCTACTTCCCCACAACATTACCCTACTTCCCCACAACATACCGCTACTTCCCCACAACACTTACCGCTACTTCCTCACAACACTACCGCTACTTCCCCACAACACTACCGCTACTTCCCCACAACATTACCGCTACTTCCCCACAACATTACCGCTACTTCCTCACAACAATACGCTACTTCCCCACAACACTACCGCTACTTCCCCACAACACTACCGCTACTTTCCCCACAACACTTACCGCTACTTCCCCACAACATTACCGCTACTTCCTCACACAACACTACCGCTACTTCCCCACAACATTACCGCTACTTCCCACAACACTACCGCTACTTCCCCACAACACTACCCTACTTCCCACAACATTACCGCTACTTCCCCACAACATTACCGCTACTTCCCCACAACACTACCGCTATTTCCCCCACACACTACTACCACAACTACTCTCCAACAACACTACCGCTACTTCCCCACAACATTACCGCTACTTCCCCACAACATACCGCTACTTCCCCACAACATTACCACTACTTAACCACAACATTACCGCTACTTCCCCACAACACCACTACTTCCCCCTGACTTCCCCACAACATTACCACTACTTCCCCTCAACATTACCGCTACTTCCCACACATCCAACTCTCCAAACTACTTTCCCCTCAACATTACCGCTACTTCCCCACAACACTACCACTACTTCCCCACAACATTACCGCTACTTCCCCACAACATAACCGCTACTTCCCCACAACACTACCCTACTTCCCCACAACACTACCGCTACTTCCCACAACATTACCGCTACTTCCCCACAACACTACCGCATACTTCCACACAACAC
This sequence comes from Cherax quadricarinatus, assembly GCF_026875155.1. Classification (NCBI taxonomy): domain Eukaryota; kingdom Metazoa; phylum Arthropoda; class Malacostraca; order Decapoda; family Parastacidae; genus Cherax; species Cherax quadricarinatus. The sequence continues at coordinate 68,143,870 of NC_069406.1, forward strand.
TACACTACTTCCCCACAACATTACCGCTACTTCCCCACAACACTACCACTACTTCCCCACAACATTACCGCTACTTCCCCACAACACTACCACTACTTCCCCACAACATTACCACTACTTCCCCACAACATTCCCGCTACTTCCCACAACACTACCGACTACTTCCCCACAACACTACCGCTACTTCCCACACAACACTACCACTACTTCCCCACAACACTACCGCTACTTCCCCACAACATACTACCGCTATTCCCCACAACATTACCGCTACTTCCCCACAACACTACCACTATACTTCCCCACAACATTACCACTAACTTCCCCCAACACTACCGCTACTTCCCCACAAAACACTACTCCCAATGCTACTTCCCCATCAACACTACCACTACTTCCCACAACATTACCGCTACTTCCCCACAACACTACCGCTACTTCCCCACAACACTACCGCTGCTTCCCCACTAACACTACCCTACTTCCCACAACATTACCGCTACTTCCCCACAACACTTACACAGCTACTTTCCCCACAACACTACCGCTACTTCCCCACAACATACCGCTACTTCCCCACAACATACCACTACTTCCCCACAACACTACCGCTACTTCCCCACAACATTACCGCTACTTCCCCACAACAGTACTGCTACTTCCCCACAACACTACCGCTACTTCCCCACAACACTACCGCTACTTCCCCACAACACTACCACTACTTCCCCACAACACTACCGCTATTTCCCCACAACACTACCGCTATTCCCCACAACACTACCGCTACTTCCCCACAACACTACCACTACTTACCCCACAACTACCGACTACTTCCCCACAACATTACCGCTACTTCCCCACAACACTACCGCTACTTCCCCACAACATACCACTACTTCCCCACAACATACCGCTACTTCCCCACAACACTACCGCTACTTCCCCACAACACTACCACTACTTCCCCACAACACTACCGCTACTTCCCCACAACATTACCGCTACTTCCCCACAACACTACCACTACTTCCCCACAACACTACCGCTACTTCCCCACAACATTACCTACTACTTCCCCACAACACTACCGCTACTTCCCCACAACACTACCGCTACTTCCCCACACATTACCGCTACTTCCCCACAACACTACCGCTACTTCCACCACACCCTACTCCCAACACTACCGCTATTCCCACAACACTACCGCTACTTCCCCACAACATACCGCTATTCCCCACAACACTACCGCTACTTCCCCACAACATTACCGCTACTTCCCCAAACACTACAGCTACTTCCCCATCAACACTACCGCTACTTCCCCACAACACTACCGCTACTTCCCCACAACACTACCGCTACTTCCCCACAACACTACGCTACTTCCCCACAACACTTACCGCTACTTCCCCACAACACTACCGCTACTTCCCCACAACATACCGCTACTTCCCCACAACATACCGCTACTTCCCCACAACATTACCGCTACTTCCCCACAACACTACCGCTACTTCCCCACAACACTACCACTACTTCCCCAAACACTACCGCTACTTCCCCACAACATTACCGCTACTTCCCCACAACCATTACCGCTACTTCCCCACAACACATATTACCTACTTCCCCACAACACTACCGCTACTTCCCCACAACACTACCGACTACTTCCCCACAACACTACCGCTACTTCCCCACAACATTACCGCTACTTCCCCACAACACTACCGCTACTTCCCCAAACACTACCACTACTTCCCCACAACACTACGCTACTTCCCCACAACACTACCGCTACTTCCCCACAACCTTACCGCTACTTCCCCACAACACTATCACTACTTCCCCAACAACACTCCGCTACTTCCCCCACAACATTACCACTACTTCCCACAACATTCCGCTACTTCCCCACAACATTACGCTACTTCCCCACAACACTACCGCTACTTCCCCACAACATTACGCTACTTCCCCACAACACTACCGCTACTTCCCCACAACACTTACTCCTAACACTCGCTACTCCCCACAACATTACCGCTACTTCCCCACAACACTACCGCTACTTCCCACAACCATTACCGCTACTTCCCCACAACATTACCGCTACTTCCCACAACACTACCGCTACTTCCCCACAACACTTACCGCTACTTCCCCACAACATACCACTACTTCCCCACAACACTACCGCTACTTCCCCACAACACTACCACTACTTCCCCACAACACTACCGCTACTTCCCCACAACATTACCGCTACTTCCCCACAACATTACCCCTACTTCCCCACAACACTACCGCTACTTCCCCACAACATTACCGCTACTTCCCCACAACACTACCGCTACTTCCACACAACATTACCGCTACTTCCCCACAACACTACCACTACTTCCCCACAACACTACCGCTACTTCCCCACAACACTGTCCCTACTTCCCCACAACACTACCGCTACTTCCCCACAACACAACCGCTACTCCCCCACAACACTACCGCTACTCCCACACACAACTACTACTCCCCCACACACACAACCACCACTCTCCCACAACACAACCACCACTCCCCACAACACAAGCACCACTCCCCCTCAAACAACCACCACTTCTCCACAACACAACCACCACTCCCACACAACACAACCACCACTCCCACACAACACAACCACCACTCCCTCTCAATACAACCACCACTCCCCTACAACACAAGCAACCACTCCCTCTCAATACAACCACCACTCCCCCCCACAACACAACCACACCATCCCCTTCAATACAACCACCACTCCCCCACAACACAGCCACCACTCCCCCACAACACAACCACCACTCCCCCACAACACAACCACCACTCCCCCACAACACAACCACCACTCCCCCCTCAATACAACCACCACTCCTCCACAACACAACCACCACTCCTCCACAACACAACCACCACTCCACAACACAACCACCACTCCCCCACAACACAACCACCACTCCCCCCTCAATACAACCACCACTCCTCCACAACACAACCACCACTCCTCCACAACACAACCACCACTCCTCCACAACACAACCACCACTCCTCCACAACACAACCACCACTCCTCCACAACACAACCACCACTCCCCCACAACACAACCACCACTCTCCCACAACACAACCACCACTTCCCCACGAAAGCTCCTACGTTCTTAAAACAAATTGGGCACATCTCTCGTCTCTTCCTCTCCTTATTACCTTCCACTCACATCATCAATTTTCCCCCATTCTCTCTCTCTCTCTCTCTCTCTCTCTCTCTCTCTCTCTCTCTCTATCTATCTATCTATCTATCTATCTATCTATCTATCTATCTATCTATCTATTATGTATATATATATATATATATATATATATATATATATATATATATATATATATATATATATATATATATATATATATATATATATATTTCTCGTGTTTTCATTCAATTTTCATTCACCATCTTTCACTATCTTCTAATGCTCTTCAAGTCAGAACAACTCAGAGCATTACCTTATTTCATTATAATCAGAAACATTGTATTACGATTACATTATAATCTTTGCATTACCATCATTGCTTTATAATCAACATTGTATCGTCATCATCATCATGATCATTATTGAATTAGAATCAACACTGTATCATCATCGTTATTGCATTATAATCAACATTATAACATTATTGCATTATAATCAACATTGTATCGTCATCGTATTGTAATCATCAATGTATCATCACTGTATTTTAATGAACATTGTATTATAATAAACACTGTATTATCATCATTACATTATCATCATTAAATCATCATCGTTTTATCATTAACACTGTATTATCATCATTGTATTATAACCAACATTGTATGATCATTGCATTATAATGGACACTGTATCATCATCACTGTATTATCATCAGTGCATAATTATTATTATCCTCTTATCTCTAATTATCTTTCTACTATCTTCTTAATACTATTCTTGTCACTATCTTTCTGCTAAATAAGAAAACACCATCACCAAGGGCAAGGGGGGTGTTTCCTTGATGCCAGTGAAGGCTCTTGATCCAGAGAGATTCAGAGCCAGTGAAGGCTCTTGATCCAGAGAGATTCAGATTCCTTCTTCTTCGTATCAAAGCCCACTAGCTGTTTTTACCCAGGAGCTGTATCATAACTAATGTTTATCATACATAACGTTTATAATAATAATAATAATAATAATAATAATAATAATAATAATAATAATAATAATAATAATAATAATAATAATAATAATATTATTATTATTATTATTATTATTATTATTATTATTATTATTATTATTATTATTATTATTTTTGTTATTATTATTATTGCTACTACTACTACTACTAATATTGCTACTACTTCTGTTACTGCTATTGCTACTACTACTCATACTACTACTACTACTACTACTACTACTACTACTAATAATAATAATAATAATAATATAGTCCTCTATTTCCCTTTTTCAGCCAACTTCTCTATATTATCTCGCTCTCTTTACTCTATTTCTCTCTAACACTATTCCTCCATTTCCTCTCGCATTTGTCTTCCTATCCTCCTCCTCCTCCCTCCCTATACACACACACACACACACACACACACACCACACACACACACACACACACACACACACACACACACACACACACACACACACACACACACACACGCACACACAAGATTATCAGGAGAAGAGTGGTGGAGCACCTAGAAAGGAATGAGCTTATCAACGACAACCAGCACGGTTTCAGGGATGGGAAATCCTGTGTCACAAACCTACTGGAGTTCTATGACAGGGTGACAGCAGTAAGACAGGCGTTTTATTGTGACTTCTACCATGCTGTGGATATATATTTTTGTGAAGCATTAAACTCTAGACCGACACCCAGTATGAATGCTTCACGTGACACCAAACGCTGTCAACGATCGCTAACAAATTATATCGTCACTTAGAAGCTGTTGACAGCAGTGCAAATGGACTGATGCTGTTCCGCTCCACTAAGATGAAGAAAAAATAGAATAATATATTATAATATATAATATCTTAATATATATATATATATATATATATATATATATATATTATATATATATATATATATATATATATATATATATATATATATATATATATATATATATATATGTATATATATGTATATATATTACCGATAGTATTGACATCACACATTGTCTGAGGATTTGCTGAGAAGTAAGATTATTATACTGGCTCAAGCATTTTAAATATCCCAGCTAATATAGATTTCATTAAGGCAGGTCGCTCCTGCCACTCGCAATTACTAAAACATTAGGGTACAATTTTTTTATGTATTGGGAGATAAATTAAATTCTGATGAAATGTACACAAAATTTGCAAAAGTCGGTGACATGGGCGATCATGATTTAATTGCTCGAAAATGCCTATGTGAGAAATAACTAAAAAACTGGTCATATGAATGTGTATACTGAGTGTAAATGTATTTATCTGGAGCACACAAGACCCACTATCATTCTCGTAGTTATTTTTGCCATTTGTTTGTGTGGTGACTAGTGCTATCTAGCGGCGGTGACTAGAGCTACCTAGTGGTGGTATACAACTCGTTTGTCTGATGACCGCTAGGTGTGCTGTGACATTCTGATTTGTCACGGGAAGTTAAGTGGATACATTCACTACACTGGTAGGTAATCTCTTCAGTCAGACTCAAGCCATAACTTGGTTCATATCTCGCTGTTTCCTCTGGTTCTTTGTGACAGTTTGTATTTATTGTTCTTTATTATCCTTGCGTGTGTGATGACAGCCTTTTTACAATTTGTAAATAATGTAATTAGAAATTTGGTGAGGAATGAGTAACAAGATATTTCCGAATCTAACTTCTTTCCTTGTTAGCAAGAGTGGAAAGTTCTGTTTCTTAATTAAGGTTCAATACTCGTATTGAATTTCTGTTTCATCCTCGTATCATTTCGGGGATTACTGGATAAACACTACGTAATGCCACTAATTACGTAGTTACTTAGGTCAATTACTAGTTACTTTTCCAGTCCAACTCCAGCCGTAGCTTGTGGATGGTGCCTTCAGGATGGCAGGTGAACTCTTCCCGACGTGAGTGAGTGCTTAATGGTGCGTCGTACTATGCTGTTTCACTTACCGAGTGAATAGTTCCAGTTTGCACTTAATTACTTTGATGTGGTGTGAGTCACAGTTGTTAGAAATAGTGTAAACCTGGATTCACTGAGGTTTAGCGAGCCCTGTCTACCTTACCTGGACTAATAACGTTATAATTGCAATTACCTGAATTTAACTACAAGTTTGGAAGTTGCAGGATTTTATATGCCTGGGACTGGAGGTGGATGTCTAGAAGCAGGTTTTGGTGACTCTGTTCAGGCCTGCCTTCTGTCTCGAGAGATTAATTTATGTCGACACTATGATAACCCCTTTAGACTAAAGCTCTTCAGTTTATCCACAAGAGTGCATCACATTTTTTCTTGATAGAGAACAACGTAACCTAAATAACTTATTCCTAAAATTTGCTGTAAATCTTATGTGAGAAATGTTAGATAAGGTTTGTCAGGAAACAGGATAAGCATTTCCTGACGCGGGTCTCAGTCACACGATGACCCGCCGCTGGAGCTTTTGGTTATCTGACCGAGGGTTTCAGCCTTCAGTGGTGATTCAGGGGTTTCACCCCCCACTGTTTGTGTTCTCTGTTTCTCCTCCCCTGTCATCCTTCTGCTTCCTGTTGCCAAGTGCTTGGTGCAAACATTCACTGTATCTATACTCGACCTATAAACGTGAGAGGTTCTCTGACGTGCCATGCGTCTGACAGCTGTCAAGCCTGTTGCTGCTGCTGTTGCTTCTGTTGCTGCTGTTGCTGCTGCTGTTGCTGCTGCTGTTGCTGCTGTTGCTGTTGCTGCTGCTGCTGTTGCTGCTGTTGCTGCTGCTGCTGCTGTTGCTGCTGCTGCTGGTGCTGTTGCTGCTGCTGTTGCTGCTGTTGCTGCTGCTGCTGGTGCTGTTGCTGCTGCTGTTGCTGTTGTTGCTGCTGCTGCTGCTGCTGCTGTTGTAGACTGCTTGCTGCCTGCTGACCTCCGAATCCCAAAATATAATAATTTTGGTTTGTTGCTGCTCGCCACCTCTGTCAATTTTAGTCGCTTCAACATTTCAATAACTGAGTTTCTCGATGTACACTTTCTATATTTGTTTATTTTTTAATATTCAGCGCTGAATAACCGGATTTATATCTTTGAAAATTAAAATAATAATAATAATAATCAGTGCTGAATAACCGGATTTACCTCTTCGAAAATTAAAATAACAGAAATTATTATTATTATTATTATTATTATTATTATTATTATTATTATTATTATTATGTTTGGGTTCTGAAGAATTCTTTAAGAAAGTCACGTGAAAATCAGACTGACCATCATTCAGCCCAGGTTAGACAAGTTGATTATGATTGATGTTCACTCTGGTGTGAATGTATGCACTTTAGAGCTGGTGTACGCATATGTATGCGTGTGTACATGTGCTCTGATGCACGTGAGTGTATTCCTGTGTGTGTGTGTGTGTGTGTGTACTCACCTAGTTGTGGTTGCAGGGGTCGAGTCACAGTTCCTGGCCTCGCCTCTTCGCTGGCCGCTACTAAGTCACTCTTCCTGCTCCATGAGTTTCATCATACCTCTTCGTAAAACTATGTGTGGATCCTTCCTCCACTACATCACTTCTCACATTATTCCACTTCCTGACAACTCTGTGACTGAAGAAACACTTCCTAACATCCCTGTGACTCATCTGAGTCTTCAACTTCCAACTGTGACCACATATTGCTGTGTCCCATCTCTGGAACATCCTGTCTCTGTCCACCTTGTCGATTCTTCTCAGTATTTTATATGTCGTTATCATATCCCCCTATCTCTCCTGTTCTCCAGTGTCGTCAGGTCGATTTCCCTTAACCTCTCCTCGTGGGACATTCCCCTTAGCTCCGGGACTAGTCTTGTTGCAAACCTTAGCACTTTCTGTAATTCCCTTATGTATTTGGCTAGGTGTGGGTTCCAAACTGGTGCTGTATACTCCAGTATAAGTGTATGCATACTAATCTATCCTTGTATGTGTACGCCTTTGTAAAAGTATGTAATTACAATGCTAATACAAACAACTAATACAAGTATACAAGACTTCACGAAGATGCCGAATGAGATGTACTATTTGAGGTGGTATATCACGGTTATTGCATGTACAGCAGCATGTACAACAGCACGTACAGCTCCAGAATAACACGTACATGCGGGGCTGATGCATCCTGGTGTTTACAATCCTACATGACACACTGAGCGTCCATGCTCACTCACAGAACAGAGAAACGGAAGAGTCGTGGTTATATATTTAATCTTTCGTGTTTTGATAAGATAAGATAAGATTTCGTTCGGATTTTTAATCCCCGGAGGGTTAGCCACCCAGGATAACCCAAGAAAGTCAGTGCGTCATCGAGGACTGTCTAACTTATTTCCATTGGGGTCCTTAATCTTGTCCCCCAGGATGCGACCCACACCAGTCGACTAACACCCAGGTACCTATTTGCTGCTAGGTGAACAGGACAACAGGTGTAAGGAAACGTGTCGAAATGTTTCCACCCGCCGGGAATCGAACCCGGGCCCTCCGTGTGTGAAGCGGGAGCTTTAGCCACCAGGCCACCGGGCCACTCTTGAGTAACAAGAAAAGACAATTGTTGTATAGCAAGCTGTTAAAGGAAACAACATTTCGCTCTGGGTAGAGAAGTGAGAGAGGTCTACACAGATGGAAACGTCATCTCAGTACTTGCCAGTCCGGCAATATGCGTCTTTAGGATTTAAATGGCATCTTGTCGGCACTAATGAAGAAAAAATGCACCTTTGCAGAAAATGCCTTTACAGGGACGTCGTTTCGTTCTATCTAGACATTTATCTACGTATGACTTAACAAAAATCATGCTTTCCTCTAATTAATGTCCCCTTCTTTCATTACTTCAACATTAATGCACACATTTTGTTTTCCTTTTACAGCTGTTGTTGCCAGATGAATGATTTTTTGTTTTTAATCTTAATCAAGTGTAAACACTTACCATAATTGGACTACGATTCTGATGTTAGTTAATATGTATATTCCTGGTCCGGCGTGGCGCTGGGTAATTCACAGGATGCGTCCACTCCCGAACTGTGCTCACTGGATCCTGGATATGGAGATTAACATCCATGGAAACTGTTGTTTGCCTTTGTGCTTCAGTTAAATATCAATTTCATGTTTGAGCAGATAATAAAAATGGGTATAATTTTATCGTTCATTATTGATAACGAGAATATTTTTTTTTGTTTTTGTAATTTTCTTATGCTAACGATAGAAATGTTACGGCGTTTATTAGCGATACTAGATATATTTGTTTCTCATTAACGTTAAGTGAACACCAGAGCAAAACATAGATTACAAAAATGATTTCACATATAAAAAATGGATTTAGAAAAGTTACTGGAAGTACTGGTGTAGCTGCTGAGGCATAGATGAGTAGAACAAAAGGGTGAAATTGTGTTGCAGAAAGTTTAAATAGGGATAACGGGCCGAGCTGTAAACATCACTTATCAAGTCATTTAGTTACAGGTCTTACATGTGTCAGGAGGTCTACTGAAGCGCTGGTTGCTCTTAGTTTCTTGTAAAACTCAAGTTGCAATGAACGACTGTCAAAAGAATGGTCGGGGAGTCGAACTGTGGTTCATACATACAGCAGGACGAGACGCTGTAACTATTCAGCCAAGGAGTTCTTATGCATGACTTGTAACGCAGGTAAGGATCCGTCTAGAGGGTCTAACAACACGCACTGCAGAACAAGACTTTATCTCTGGCAACATTTCGTTCAACACAAACTCGAAAAAGCTCAGTCTTGAGCGAAGGACCTAAAAATGAAATCCACTACAAGAATTTGCCCATATCATCCACTGCAAGAACTTATACAAGATCTAACCCACTACTGGAACTTTTACAAGTTCACAAGTTGCAAGAACCTACATAAGATCACACCCTTTTGCAAGAACATGCAAGACAACATCCACTGAAGTAACAAGCAGGAACGAACTGCAAGAACCTGTACGAAATTACACCTACCTGGATTCCAGTTTTTAAGAGAAAACAGACACATCGTCTCGAAATTCTCAGTAATATTACGCTACACTTTTGTACGGCATTCATCACTATGTGAGAAAATTCACTGCAATTGAGTCCTCACTCTGGGTGCTGGAAGCAAATTGCTTCATTGCAAGCAATATGAATATTCACCTGTAATTTGAGCATAAACAGTGCGAATCTTTCGCGAGTCTTTGCTTGAAATACACACCGCACATTAACCTGCAAAACCAATATTCACTTAACCCTACGAATATTCACCCCCTGTGTGAATATTCACCCGAAATCAATCCACCAGTCCATCCTGCACGAATATCTTAAGTTATATTACTCATTAGCTTGCAAATGACCTGCTTCCACGGCCGGGTGGTGACACTGTCCACTTCCCGTCGGGAAGAATCGAACCTCAGCCGTTTTCCTTAGTACTTTGCATTATAGTACACACGTCGTTCAGTGAACGGGGGGAAGGGAAACGGAGAAAATCGGTAAACATTTTCCAGTTGATTAAAAGCGTTAATATAATAAATGACATCATTAATGATTATATATAATGATCGCTGGATGGATCACTGAGATCATTGATTTTATTGTATATTTCCACAGGCCTAAACTTATTGTAATTAAAAATTAATGTAAATATCACTCAACTTATTTTTTTAATTAAAGAGTATCTCGGACCATAATTACACATTTGTTAAACATCTGTCAAACAGTTGCTACACAGGTGTTAAATATCTTTTAAATGATGTTTTATATACTACTATTCTTAAATGTGTAGGTGAAAATTTTGTTGGATTCTTTGCAAGAACTACAGAATGGATCTCCTGGTCGGCTTTAAACTTATAGTGTTGATGTGTTTTCCCCCTCAAAGGAAGCTTCGTCTTGATTTTAGGTTGGGCAATTTTTAATGTGCCAGATATTTTTAATCAAACTGATTTATGGGAAATAAGATGAGAATATCTCTTCTGCTTAGAAATAAGTCACGTTGTTTATCTTCATCGGGTTATCCTTACTTAATTCTAAATATTATACTTCTATGTGACTATAATATCTGAGTGCCACCCTAGACACCACATGTTTATATAGTTTGAATAAAACTTACTTAGATACTTTCTTGATTACTTAAACGCTGGTCAGTCTTAGATAAAATGTTGGACTAATTTTTGGCTGTGTATATCCCAACTTTGTTTCCAATGAGAGAAAATGGGAGAATTGAAGTAATGCTTTTCATAAGATAATTTCAAAGTGTTGTATTCGGTTAGCTCGAATTCTTCAATGTCAATAACCTGTTAATGCAACTTCTGAGAAGCTCTAAACTTAATGTGCTTGGGTATTTTAGTATAATGGTCTTTTTGAGATAACAAGAGAATGCCTCTTCAGTTCAGCTTCAAAACTAAGTGGAAGGTTTGTATTAAATTTGGTTTATATATGACATAATTTATCATTTTATTGAAAAAAAGGAATGTTAGTTTCCATATGTCGACCAGTGAATGTCTCTTCTCCTTTACTTCAAGTCTTCGATGCTAATTTTTAACTTCAAAAAAATTACGCTTCACTCTGCAGTTTTCCAGTCACGTGTATTGAGGTACAGTGTCGACTGTAGTTATTATTATTATTATTATTATTATTATTATTATTATTATTATTATATAGTTTATTATTATTATTATTATTATTATTATTATTATTATTATTATTATTATTACAATATAATGTTGTAATGTTGTAATAAGGTTTAAGAGTTTCAAATCCTCTTATTCATGTTTCGGGCTTAAAAGACCACATCGTTATTTAATTCTGGTTCGGTTATCGTTCTGTTGAGGCTCTATTTCACGACAGTCATATAGAGCCTCAAATAAAATGCAAAAGAGGAAAAAAAATTGTGTGGAAAATAATCTAAAATACAGGGCAGAAAAATTCATGTAAATATCTTTTTTCAGTGTGGAAACTGTGTTTAAGTAGAGTATGTACTCTTTTGTTGGTGGGTCTCGCTCTCTCTCTCTCTCTCTCTCTCTCTCTCTCTCTCTCTCTCTCTCTCTCTCTCTCTCTTTCTCTCTCTAATACACACACACATGAAAGAGATCTAATTATCTAAGTTTATATTCCATCTTTTTAACTCTCTCAGTTTACCTTTATTAATTAGAAGCGCTGACGCCACGTTTTCGTTAGCGGGAAGGACGAGGACATCGTTCCCACGAGATCTCCTGAAGGCTGAGTACGGATGGGACATAAAGGTGTGTGGGAATTCGTGTCGGTATCAAGCATTAAAGTATTGGCTTGAGAGCATTCCCGAATTGGATTCTAGATTCAGGATCACATTCACAACCTCTACTAATATATATAATATATATATATAATATATATATATATATATAATATAATATATATATATATATATATATATATATAATATATAATATATATATATATATATATATATATATATAGGTAGTAGGTTGGTAGACAGCAACCACCCAGGGAAGTACTACCGCCTGCCAGATGACTGTGAAACAAAAACCTGTAACTGTTTTGCAATGATGGTAGGATTGCTGGTTTCTTTTTCTGTCTCATAAACACGCTAAGATAACAGGGATATCTTGCTACTCCTACTTACACTTGGTCACACTTCACAGACACGCACATGCATAAAATATATACATACATCTAGGTTTTTCTCCTTTTTCTAAATAGCTCTTGTTCTTTTTATTTCTTCTATTGTCCATGGGGAAGTGGAAAAGAATCTTTCCTCCGTAAGCCATGCGTGTCGTATGAGGCGACTAAAATGCCGGGAGCAATGGCTAGTAACCCCTTCTCCTGTATACAATTACTAAAAAAGAGAAGAAGAAAAACTTTATAAAACTGGGTTTTCTTAAATGTGCGTGGATGTAGTGCGGATGACAAGAAACAGATGATTGCTGATGTTATGAATGAAAAGAAGTTGGATGTCCTGGCCCTAAGCGAAACAAAGCTGAAGGGGTAGGAGAGTTTCAGTGGGGGGAAATAAATGGATTAAATCTGGAGTATCTGAGAGAGTTAGAGCAAAGGAAGGGGTAGCAGTAATGTTAAATGATCAGTTATGGAAGGAGAAAAGAGAATATGAATGTGTAAATTCAAGAATTATGTGGATTAAAGTAAAGGTTGGATGCGAGAAGTGGTCATAATAAGCGTGTATGCACCTGGAGAAGAGAGGAATGCAGAGGAGAGAGAGAGATTTGGGAGATGTTAAGTGAATGTATGGGAGCCTTTGAACCAAGTGAGAGAGTAATTGTGGTAGGGGACTTGAAATGCTAAAGTAGGAGAAACTTTTAGAGAGGGTGTGGTAGGTAAGTTTGGGTGCCAGGTGTAAATGATAATGGGAGCCCTTTGATTGAACTTTGTATAGAAAGGGGTTTAGTTATAGGTAATACATATTTTAAGAAAAAGAGGATAAATAAGTATACACGATATGATGTAGGGCGAAATGACAGTAGTTTTGTTGGATTATGTATTGGTAGATAAAAGACTGTTGAGTTAGACTTCAGGATGTACATGTTTATAGAGTGGCCACAGATATATCAGATCACTTTCTAGTTGTAGCTACACTGAGAGTAAAAGGTAGATGGATACAAGGAGAATAGAAGCATCAGGGAAGAGAGAGGTAAGGTTTATAAAACTAAAAGAGGAGGCAGTAGGGTAAGATATAAACAGCTATTGGAGGATAGATGGGCTAATGAGAGCATAGGCAATGGGGTCGAAGAGGTATGGGGTAGGTTTAAAAATGTAGTGTTAGAGTGTTCAGCAGAAGTTTGTGGTTACAGGAAAGTGGTGCAGGAGGAAGAGGAGCGATTGGTGGAATGATGATGTAAAGAGAGTAGTAAGGGAGAAAAAGTTAGCATATGAGAAGTTTTTACAAAGTAGAAATGATGCAAGGAGGGAAGAGTATATGGAGAAAAAGAGAGAAGTTAAGAGAGTGGTGAAGCAATGTAAAAAGAGAGCAAATGAGAGAGTGGGTGAGATGTTATCAACAAATTTTGTTGAAAATAAGAAAAAGTTTTGGAGTGAGATTAACAAGTTAAGAAAGCCTAGAGAACAAATGGATTTGTCAGTTAAAAATAGGAGAGGAGAGTTATTAAATGGAGAGTTAGAGGTATTGGGGAAGATGGAAGGAATATTTTGAGGAATTGTTAAATGTTGATGAAGATAGGGAAGCTGTGATTTCGTGTATAGGGCAAGGAGGAATAACATCTTGTAGGAGTGAGGAAGAGCCAGTTGTGAGTGTGGGGGAAGTTCGTGAGGCAGTAGGTAAAATGAAAGGGGGTAAGGCAGCCGGGATTGATGGGATAAAGATAGAATGTTAAAAGCAGGTGGGGATATAGTTTTGGAGGGGTTGGTGCAATTATTTAATAAATGTATGGAAGAGGGTAAGGTACCTAGGGAATGGCAGAGAGCATGCATAGTTCCTTTGTATAAAGGCAAAGGGGATAAAAGAGAGTGCAAAAATTATAGGGGATAAGTCTGTTGAGTGTACCTGGTAAAGTGTATGGTAGAGTTATAATTGAAAGAATTAAGAGTAAGACGGAGAAATAGGATAGCAGATGAACAAGGAGGCTTTAGGAAAGGTAGGGGGTGTGTGGACCAGGTGTTTACAGTGAAACATATAAGTGAACAGTATTTAGATAAGGCTAAAAGGTCTTTGTGGCATTTATGGATTTGGAAAAGGCGTATGACAGGGTGGATAGGGGGGCAATGTGGCAGATGTTGCAAGTGTATGGTGTAGGAGGTAGGTTACTGAAAGCAGTGAAGAGTTTTTATACGAGGATAGTGAGGCTCAAGTTAGAGTATGTAGGAAAGAGGGAAATTTTTTCCCAGTAAAAGTAGGCCTTAGACAAGGATGTGTGATGTCACCGTGGTTGTTTAATATATTTATAGATGGGGTTGTAAGAGAAGTAAATGCGAGGTCTTGGCAAGAGGCGTGGAGTTAAAAGATAAAGAATCACACACAAAGTGGGAGTTGTCACAGCTGCTCTTTGCTGATGACACTGTGCTCTTGGGAGATTCTGAAGAGAAGTTGCAGAGATTGGTGGATGAATTTGGTAGGGTGTGCAAAAGAAGAAAATTAAAGGTGAATACAGGAAAGAGTAAGGTTATGAGGATAACAAAAGATTAGGTGATGAAAGATTGAATATCAGATTGGAGGGAGAGAGTATGGAGGAGGTGAACGTATTCAGATATTTGGGAGTGGACGTGTCAGCGGATGGGTCTATGAAAGATGAGGTGAATCATAGAATTGATGAGGGAAAAAGAGTGAGTGGTGCACTTAGGAGTCTGTGGAGACAAGAACTTTGTCCTTGGAGGCAAAGAGGGGAATGTATGAGAGTATAGTTTTACCAACGCTCTTATATGGGTGTGAAGCGTGGGTGATGAATGTTGCAGCGAGGAGAAGGCTGGAGGCAGTGGAGATGTCATGTCTGAGGCAATGTGTGGTGTGAATATAATGCAGAGAATTCGTAGTTTGGAAGTTAGGAGGAGGTGCGGGATTACCAAAACTGTTGTCCAAGGGCTGAGAAGGGTTGTTGAGGTGGTTCGGACATGTAGAGAGAATGGAGCAAAACAGAATGACTTCAAGAGTGTATCAGTCTGTAGTGGAAGGAAGGCGGGGTAGGGTCGGCCTAGGAAGGGTTGGAGGGAGGGGTAAAGGAGGTTTTGTGTGCGAGGGGCTTGGACTTCCAGCAGGCATGCGTGAGCGTGTTTGATAGGAGTGAATGGAGACAAATGGTTTTTAATACTTGACGTGCTGTTGGAGTGTGAGCAAAGTAACATTTATGAAGGGATTCAGGGAAACCGCAGGCCGGACTTGAGTCCTGAGATGGGAAGTACAGTGCCTGCACTCTGAAGGAGGGGTGTTAATGTTGCAGTTTAAAAACTGTAGTGTAAAGCACCCTTCTGGCAAGACAGTGATGGAGTGAGTGATGGTGGAAGTTTTTCTTTTTCGGGCCACCCTGCCTTGGTGGGAATCGGCCGGTGTGATAATAAAAAAAAAATAAAAAAAAAAATAATATATATATATAATGTCCTGCCGAATAGGCAGAACTTGCGATCTTGGCTTAAATAGCAACGCTCATCTTGCCATATAGGACAAGTGAAAATTTGTGTATGCAATAATTTCGCCAAAATCATTCTGAACCTAACGAAAAAAAAACATATTTCACTGTGTTTGTTTAGTATTAAATTATTGTAAACAAATCTAAAATATATTTAGTTGGGTTAGGCTAAAATAAATTGTTCTTGTTATAATAAGGTTAGGTAAGTTTTCTAAGATTCTTTTGGAGAAAAATTAAAATTTTTTACATTAACATTAATGAAAAAATATATCTTTAAACGTATAAGAGAAAATTTTAGAAAGGACTTAATTTTAAATGAGTTCTTGCTAATTGACCAGTTTTACATATTCGGCACGACATATATATATATATATATATATATATATATATATATATATATATATATAAATATATATATAATATATATATATATATATCCTAGGTAGTAGGTTGGTAGACAGCAACCGCCCAGGGAGGTACTACCGTCCTGCCAAGTGAGTGTACAACGAAAACCTGTAATTGTTTTACATGATGGTAGGATTGCTGGTGTCTTATTTTCTGTCTCATAAACATGCAAGATTTCAGGTACGTCTTGCTACTTCTACTTACACTTAGGTCACACTACACATACATGTACAAGCATATATATACACACCCCTCTGGGTGTTATATTTTCTTTCTAGTTCTTGTTCTTGTTTATTTCCTCTTATCTCCATGGGGAAGTGAAACAGAATTCTTCCTCCGTAAGCCATGCGTGTTGTAAGAGGCGACTAAAATGCCGGGAACACGGGGCTAGTAACCCCTCCTGTATAAATTACTAAATTTAAAAGAGAAACTTTCGTTTTTCTTTTTGGGCCACCCTGCCTTGGTGGGATACGGCCTGTGTTTTGAAAGAAAGTAATATATATATATATATATATATATATATATATATAGTATATAATATATATATATATATATATATATATATTTGCAGCCCATTATATGGGTCTTGTAATTTCCAAAAGTGGATTTTTCCTCTCGCTGCTGTACGTAGCAATTATCTTCTATTTTGGAGAATGAAACGAAACCAAAATCTTTATTGAAAAAAAAAGTAATTAAGATAATTCTCAAGAGCATTCAGTGGAAATCTCGTTAAAGAAACGCTGGTGGTATTGTTATAGACCGGATCACTATAAGCGGACCGAGGGTCGAGTCTCCAACACTCCTGGCAGTAGAGCCCACACGGGTTTAGCTCTCCATGAATTGCAATTAAGAAAAAAATTGGAGAAAATGTAATGTTTTTAGCACAAAGGCAAAATTGCATTAATTTTTTTTTTTTCAAACCGAGGCTTAAAAATTTCTCAACATTGAAAGAGAATAAATTACCCTCTATATTTTTTTTTTTGTAAATACACGTTGTTTAATATTTTTTCTTAAAAAAATGCTAGAGTTATTCATTAACCAAATTACTGATAAAACTTAAATCTGAAAAAACAATGTGGTATTAAACTGGAATTTTTTTTTCACTTGGTATATATTTTGACGTTGAATTTTTTTTTTCACTTGGTATATATTTTGACGTTGAATTTTTTTTTTCACTTGGTATATATCTTGACGAGATTATAAGAGAAGAATGAAAAGTCACAATGTCGTAACTTTAACAATACACAAATAACCCGCACATAGGAAAATGAATCTCAGGACGACGACGTTTCGGTCCGACTAGGTCCATTAACTGGTCCAAGTCGGACCGAAACGTCGTCATAAGTTTGATCCTCACACGTGCTGGTTATCTGTGTAAAGTGAGAGAAACCGTGCATGGATAAGAAATATACACGGTGAGTGATATACACTTCTAGGTGTATATACAAATGCAGGAATATCTTAGTGTATATACCAAGAGAAAAAAACTCTCAGTGTATATAGAATAAGAGAGTCACACTTCTCTTTCCTATACCACTATACACTGTCCTCTTCCGAACATAGAGCGAGTCATATATACCAGTTCCTTATAACCAAAATAGGTCCTATTCTATTATATAACTAATCTTTATATACAATTTAAGGTCCTGTTGTATTATACATACCTGCTCCTTGTATACAAAATAGGTGCTATTCTATTAAGTAAATTCTGTCAGGTAACAGAAGAGTTTCCTGATGCACGTCTTAATCTAGCACGTTAAGAGACCATACAATAAATGTCAGGGGCCCGAGACTGTTCAACTGCCTCCCAGCACACATAAGGGGGATTACCAACAGACCCCTGGCAGTCTTCAAGCTGGCACTGGAGAAGCACCTAAAGTCAGTTCCTGACCAGCCGGGCTGTGACTCGTACGTTGGTTTGCGTGCAGCCAGCAGTAACAGCCTGGTTGATCAGGCTCTGATCCACCAGGAGGCCTGGTCACAGACCGGGCCGCGGGGGCGTTGACCCCCGGAACTCCCTCCAGGTAAACTCCAGTTTAATTCCATGATGACCCACAGCTGGAGATTTTCGTCACCCTTCCGCTGGTCTACCACTTTAAAAATTATAATTATGATTATAGTCGCTTTTATAACAGCTGCTATTATATTACACATGCTCTTTTATACAAAATAAATCCTGGTATATTACATATTAAATCGTTATATAAAATTAAAGGTCTAATTATTTTTACACATTATTTAGCAACAATATATTTCAATATTCTTTTGTCCAACCAAAACAAATTATTGAATAGTTTCACTGACTATATTCTCAGTTTACTGGTTAAGCAATCTTGTCCCCTCAGGGAAGGTTCCTTAATGTTGGTGAGGGGCTCTTGATTTAGGGAATTGGATCTGTGCTCCAGTTCCCCGAATTAAGCCTGAATGCCTTCCATATCCTCCCCAAGGCGCTGTATAATCCTCCGGGTTTAGCGCTTCCCCCTTGATTATAATAATAATAATAAGCAATCTTGTGTTGGCAAATATTTATAACTGTAAAAGGCTACGGATTTTTTTTTATCAGTTTGTCAACAGCGTTTAAATAAGTGTATCGAATTTCCTACTGATGGAACTTAGAGAATAACTGTGATTGGCAAGAGAGAGGCATGGTTCAGAGAGGGCAGTAGGGTGGTTCAGAGAGGGCAGTGGGGTGGTTCAGAGAGGGCAGTAGGGTGGTTCAGAGAGGGCAGTGGGGTGGTTCAGAGAGGACAGTGGGGTGGTTCAGAGAGGGCAGTAGGGTGGTTCAGAGAGGGCAGTGGGGTGGTTCAGAGAGGGCAGTAGGGTGGTTCAGAGAGGGCAGTGGGGTGGTTCAGAGAGGGCAGTGGGGTGGTTCAGAGAGGACAGTGGGGTGGTTCAGAGAGGGCAGTGGGGTGGTTCAGAGAGAGGGGAGTGGGGTGGTTCAGAGAGGACAGTGGGGTGGTTCAGAGAGGACAGTGAGGTGGTTCAGAGAGGACAGTGGGGTGGTTCAGAGAGGACAGTGGGGTGGTTCAGAGAGGACAGTGGGGTGGTTCAGAGAGGACACTGGGTTGGTTCAGAGAGGACAGTGGGGAGGTTCAGGGAGGACAGTGGGGTGGTTCAGAGAGGAGAGTGGGGTGGTTCAGAGAGGACAGTGGGGGTGGTTCAGAGAGGGCAGTGGGGTGGTTCAGAGAGGACAGTGGGTGGTTCAGAGAGGACAGTGGGGTGGTTCATAGAGGACAGTGGGGTGGTTCAGAGAGGACAGTGGGGTGGTTCAGAGAGGGCAGTGGGGTGGTTCAGAGAGGACAGTGGGTGGTTCAGAGAGGACAGTGGGGTGGTTCAGAGAGGACAGTGGGGTGGTTCAGAGAGGGCAGTGGGGTGGTTCAGAGAGGGCAGTGGGGTGGTTCAGAGAGGGCAGTGGGGTGGTTCAGAGAGGGCAGTGGGGGGTTCAGAGAGGGCAGTGGGGTGGTTAAGAGTGGACAGTGGGGTGGTTCAGAGAGGACAGTGGGGTGGTTCAGAGAGGACAGTGGGGTGGTTCAGAGAGGCAGTGGGGTGGTTCAGAGAGGACAGTGGGGTGGTTCAGAGAGGACAGTGGGGTGGTTCAGAGAGGACAGTGGGGTGGTTCAGAGAGGGTAGTGGGGTGGTTCAGAGAGGACAGTGGGGTGGTTCAGAGAGGACAGTGGGGTGGTTCGAGAGGACAGTGCGGTGGTTCAGAGAGGACAGTGGGGTGGTTCAGAGAGGGTAGTGGGGTGGTTCAGAGAGGACAGTGGGGTGGTTCAGAGAGGACAGTGGGGTGGTTCAGAGAGGCAGTGGGGTGGTTCAGAGAGGACAGTGGGGTGGTTCAGAGAGGACAGTGGGGTGGTTCAGAGAGGACAGTGGGGTGGTTCAGAGAGGACAGTGGGGTGGTTCAGAGAGGAGAGTGGGGTGGTTCAGAGAGGGCAGTGGGGTGGTTCAGAGAGGACAGTGGGGTGGTTCAGAGAGGGCAGTGGGGTGGTTCAGAGAGGGCAGTGGGGTGGTTCAGAGAGGGCAGTGGGGTGGTTCAGAGAGGGCAGTGGGGTGGTTCAGAGAGGGCAGTGGGGTGGTTCAGAGAGGGCAGTGGGGTGGTTCAGAGAGGACAGTGGGGTGGTTCAGAGAGGACAGTGGGGTGGTTCAGAGAGGACAGTGGGGTGGTTCAGAGAGGACAGTGGGGTGGTTCAGAGAGGACAGTGGGGTGGTTCAGAGAGGACAGTGGGGTGGTTCAGAGAGGACAGTGGGTGGTTCAGAGAGGAGAGTGGGGTGGTTCAGAGAGGACAGTGGGGTGGTTCAGAGAGGGCAGTGGGGTGGTTCAGAGAGGACAGTGGGGTGGTTCAGAGAGGACAGTGGGGTGGTTCAGAGAGGACAGTGGGGTGGTTCAGTGAGGACAGTGGGGTGGTTCAGAGAGGACAGTGGGGTGGTTCAGAGAGGGCAGTGGGGTGGTTTAGAGAGGACAGTGGGGTGGTTCAGAGAGGACAGTGGGGTGGTTCAGAGAGGACAGTGGGTGGTTCAGAGAGGGTAGTGGGGTGGTTCAGAGAGGACAGTGGGGTGGTTCAGAGAGGGCAGTGGGGTGGTTCAGAGAGGGCAGTGGGGTGGTTCAGAGAGGACAGTGGGGTGGTTCAGAGAGGACAGTGGGGTGGTTCAGAGAGGACAGTGGGTGGTTCAGAGAGGACAGTGGGGTGGTTCAGAGAGGAGAGTGGGGTGGTTCAGAGAGGGCAGTGGGGTGGTTCAGAGAGGACAGTGGGGTGGTTCAGAGAGGGCAGTGGGGTGGTTCAGAGAGGGCAGTGGGGTGGTTCAGAGAGGGCAGTGGGGTGGTTCAGAGAGGGCAGTGGGGTGGTTCAGAGAGGGCAGTGGGGTGGTTCAGAGAGGACAGTGGGGTGGTTCAGAGAGGACAGTGGGGTGGTTCAGAGAGGACAGTGGGGTGGTTCAGAGAGGAGAGTGGGGTGGTTCAGAGAGGACAGTGGGGTGGTTCAGAGAGGACAGTGGGGTGGTTCAGAGAGGAGAGTGGGGTGGTTCAGAGAGGACAGTGGGGTGGTTCAGAGAGGAGATGGGGTGGTTCAGAGAGGACAGTGGGGTGGTTCAGAGAGGACAGTGGGGTGGTTCAGAGAGGAGAGTGGGGTGGTTCAGAGAGGGCAGTGGGGTGGTTCAGAGAGGACAGTGGGGTGGTTCAGAGAGGGCAGTGGGGTGGTTCAGAGAGGGCAGTGGGGTGTTCAGAGAGGGCAGTGGGGTGGTTCAGAGAGGGCAGTGGGGTGGTTCAGAGAGGGCAGTGGGGTGGTTCAGAGAGGGCAGTGGGGTGGTTCAGAGAGGACAGTGGGGTGGTTCAGAGAGGACAGTGGGGTGTTCAGAGAGGACAGTGGGGTGGTTCAGAGAGGACAGTGGGGTGGTTCAGAGAGGACAGTGGGGTGGTTCAGAGAGGAGAGTGGGGTGGTTCAGAGAGGACAGTGGGGTGGTTCAGAGAGGACAGTGGGGTGGTTCAGAGAGGAGAGTGGGGTGGTTCAGAGAGGACAGTGGGGTGGTTCAGAGGAGAGTGGGGTGGTTCAGAGAGGACAGTGGGGTGGTTCAGAGAGGAGAGTGGGGTGGTTCAGAGAGGACAGTGGGGTGGTTCAGAGAGGAGAGTGGGGTGGTTCAGAGAGGACAGTGGGGTGGTTCAGAGAGGAGAGTGGGGTGGTTCAGAGAGGACAGTGGGGTGGTTCAGAGAGGAGAGTGGGGTGGTTCACAGCTACTGCTCTACCAGCTGTTCCGCTGTGACCTCTTATTATCCCTGTCACAGTACTGTGCTACAGCTGTTCACTGTGACATCTATACCCTTCAAGTGACATGGCTGTTACAAGACAGTGTTTCAGACATGGGTGGTTCAAGAGGACAGTGGTTGATTCAAGAGCAGTGGTGTTCAGAGGACAGTGGGTGTCACAGCTACTGCTCTACCAGCTGTTCCGCTGTGACCTCTTATTATCCCTGTCACAGCTACTGCTCTACCAGCTGTTCCGCTGTGACCTCTTATTATCCCTGTCACAGCTACTGCTCTACCAGCTGTTCTGCTGTGACCTCTTATCCCTGTCACAGCTACTGCTCTACCAGCTGTTCCGCTGTGACCTCTTATTATCCCTGTCACAGCTACTGCTCTACCAGCTGTTCCGCTGTGACCTCTTATTATCCCTGTCACAGCTACTGCTCTACCAGCTGTTCCGCTGTGACCTCTTATTATCCCTGTCACAGCTACTGCTCTACCCGCTGTTCCGCTGTGACCTCTTATCCCTGTCACAGCTACTGCTCTACCAGCTGTTCCGCTGTGACCTCTTATTATCCCTGTCACAGCTACTGCTCTACCCGCTGTTCCGCTGTGACCTCTTATCCCTGTCACAGCTACTGCTCTACCAGCTGTTCTGCTGTGACCTCTTATTATCCCTGTCACAGCTACTGCTCTACCAGCTGTTCTGCTGTGACCTCTTATTATCCTTATTTTCCTTCTATAACTTTTAATTTTTTTCAATATTTCATCACAGTTAATGTTACTCAACTCTGGTAGACATTCTGTAACTCATCTCTGATCATTTTTCAAATTTATTTATTTTTTTCTTCGGGTGTGGGCGGCACATAACTGCTGTATATTTCAAAATTTCCTTAATGTTCTTGTGTGTTTATGTGTGTACTTTTGTTAAGGTGTGTATAATCCTGCACACGAGCCTCGTTAGCTAGCAAGTATTACAGCTATCGTTGGTGTTGAAAGGAAAGTGATATCATAACAGGAACTAGATATTCTCGGGCAACTCCAATATCCGGCTATTATTCGATAACCAATACACCGTTTCTCAGCGTACTAGAGCAGGTGTCAGGAAACATCTTGCAATAACATGAATATTCTTGCGACAAGCAAACTTGTCACCCAGATTATTATTATTATTATTATTATTATTAGTTAGTAGTAGTAGTAGTAGTAGCAATAGTAGCAGTAGTAGTAGCAGCAGGATCAGTAGTAGTAGTATTAGCAGCAGCAGCAGTAGTAGTAGAGGTAGTAGTAGCAATAGTAGCAGTAGTAGTAGTAGTAGCAGCAGCAGCAGCATTAGTAGTAGTAGTAGTAGTAGTAGTAGTAGTAGTAGTAGTAGCAGTAGCAGTGGTAATAGTAATAGTAATGTTGATCTTTGTAGTGATTCTCGTTATGACATTATTGCTACTGGGTGACTGATACGGGTTTCACTCTGTTGGTGTTGTTGTCACTGCTGTTGTTACCGGTAGATTCACGTGGAAGAACTACACTAGTCAGCATCACACAGCTCTGGGAAATATCATACAATGAGACTTGAGTTAGGATAGCTCCGTTCTTCGGTAAAGAATCATTTACCAGCACGAAGGCATCTTCTTAAAGTGAGTGTATAACCCAGTTCGATGCTTCCTCTAATTTTTCTCGCATTTCTTTCGCATTTTCTGCAATAAGTAATTGACCCACAATTAAAAGGCAACATATTCCCAGACTCTGTCTTGATTTCTCTATCCCGTCCCAAGTAAACATCTTGATATAGTCAATTCTAAGCATTCGATAATGCTAACTTTTCAGTTATCTGTGGATAAAATTCACGTTTTCGTTTCCTCCTCACCGTAAAATAAACTCTGTTCGATAAAAAAAAAAATAATACAAATGCCGTGGGTTTTGTTAGCAGCCTTCACTCTACGTGTATCAGAAATGCGTTTTGGAATTCTTTCTTTTTGCATCATAATATATTTCGTTACCTGCCATTTTCACCAGAAGTGTTCAAGAGATCGTTAGGGAGCATAAAGTTCACCAACTGTTGCATTGTTGAGTGTATTGTACTTTATGTTGCATTGCAAATATTGGAGATACAATATGCAACTGCAGTTGAGGGGTTGTGGGATCATGTTGGTCATTCTTAAGAGAGTAAAATGTAACTGTATGTATGTGCTCACCTAGTTGCTCACCTGGTTATGGTGCAGGGGTCGAGTCATAGCTCCTGGCCCCACCTCTTCAATGGTCGCTACTAGGTCACTCTCCCTGCTCCATGAGCTTTATCATACCTGTGTGTGTGTGTGTGTGTGTGTGTGTGTGTGTGTGTGTGTGTGTGTGTGTGTGTGTGTGTGTGTGTGTGTATGTGTGTATGTGCTCACCTACTTACACCCACTTACTTGTGGTTGCAAGGGTTGAGTCACAGCTCCTGCCTCTGCATCTTCAGTTACCACTTGCTAGATTCACTCCCTATTAGTCTTGTTGGTCCCATTGTCCATGTCTTAAAACTATGTATGTAGCCTTACTCCACTTCTTCATCGAGATCAATCCACTCTCTGACCACTATGGCATACAACTGGCGCATCATTGTCTTCGAGCTCCTGTTTCTCATCTGTCTTTAACTTCTAGCTATATCCTCGAGTTCCCGTTTCTCATCTGTGTCTTTAACTTCCAGCTGTGTCCTCGAGGTCCCGTTTCTCACTTCTAAAACAGCCTGTCGCTGTCTTCCCTTTGAATTCTCCTCAGTGATATGTATCTCATCATGTCTCCCCTTGTATTCTTGTGATAATAAAATCCTCACTGTCGTCAAGATCAAATTCATTAGCCTTTCCTATACAATGCAAGTTATGTTAGCATGATACATATTATATATATATATATTATATATATATTATATTTATAATATTATATTATATTATATTATATATATATAATGTCGTGCCGAATAGGTAAACTTGGTTAATAGCAAGAACTCATTTAAAATTAAGTCCTTTCTAAAATTTTCTCATATATGTTTAACGATAAAATATATATTTTTCATTTATCTTAATGTAATAATTAATAATTTTCTACCAAAAAACCTAATCCAACTAAATACATTTTAAATAAGGTTACAATAATTTAATAATAAACAAACAAACACAATGAAAAATATGTTTTTCGTTAGGTTCAGAATGATTTTTACGAAATTATTGCATACACAAATTTTCGCTTGCCTTATTAGGCAAGAAGAGCGATGCTATTTAAGCCCAAATCGCAAGTTTTTACCTATTGGGCACGACATATACATACACACACAGGGATCCACACCTCTGAGTTTATATTCACTCACAAACTTATAACTCTCGGTGTATCCAAACACATACATTTCAGTCTATGTACCTCTCGTGAATCTTCTCTCTTTGCCATAAGTCAACAAAACCAACGTTACTGAGGTCTTGACCATTATTAACGCAGGAAGTATGATGTACGATCGCCCGTGCATTATTTGACTGGAGGGCTCATGGGTAATATTTCCTGGGGAACGACTGAGAGAATTGCTGCTTCCTATGCACGTTTATTTTCTAATATATTTGTTTATTAAACAAGCCTATATGTGCGTTTGCAGTTTGCGGTTACCACATTCTGCTTGAGAGTTATAATGTGCGAACACTCGCTGTGTCCTGCTACCCTTTCCTATTTGGTAAGTTACATAGTGGCAACATCCGTAGTTAACTTTTGTTTACCCACAATTACTACCACATAGAATATTGAAGTTGGACACTGTAGTTGTTGTCATTAGTAAATTCTCAAATAGAAATCTGCAATTATATAATGCTACGACCATACAGTTATTAAAAACTGATCGTTGCAGTGTGTAATTGCCCAATTCTATTTGATAATTTACTAATGAAAACAGCTGCAGTGTCCAACTTCCCTATTCTATATGGTAGTAATTGTGGGGAAACATAAGCTAGCTATGTTCCCAGTTATATTCAGTGTCACACAATGGGTTCCTTATTCAAAGTAATGAAATTTGTTAACGTGAGCTGGGAGATTTAATTAGGGTGATGCTGTTATCGTCAAACATTTTACTATGGTTTCAGTAGCTACGGCGGCTTCAAAGGTTTTGTACCAACTAAGCCGGAGTTGGAACTAAATCGGCTTGCTGCCGATAATAATGAAGAAAGACACTCTGTGAAGAACGAGTTTTTATTGGAATAAGATTTAAATCAAGGCTGGAGTTACGATTATACCAGACAGGGATGGGAAGGTTTTGTAGGAAGGAGAAGTCCTTCGTGGAAGTCATCACAAAAAAGCAATCAATGATTGTAAACAGGAACTACAAAGCAATTTCACATCTTGCAGTACTGCACAAACATAGTACTCATAGAACAAGGCTTATGGTATCCAGTTCCTGCAGGTGGATTCCACGATCATCGTCCGACAAGGATATAAACGTCACAGAAAGAGAAATATCTGATAGAGGAGTTCACGCTGATGTCTTTCATCCCAGTCGATGACCCACGCTGGACGAGGCACAACAAGCCTAGTACCTGAGATGTAAACCACAGCACATCTCTCAGTTATGTACAGATTTGCACGTACTAACAATCGGGAAAGTCCACAAGTATCAGCACTTGGTTAAGTCCAAAATATCGAGTATTTGGTAAAGTCTGCCAATGTGAGCATTTGGGAAATTCTCGACTGCAAGCACCTAGGGAAAAATCATTCACAGTAGTCGTAATTTTCCCCTACTTTTGAGTTGGGGGGGGGGCCATAGATTCAGTCAAACCAAAGAAACACTGAAACAATAATGGTATATTTGTATTATATCTTGCAGATGTTGCATCTTAAGAAGCGGGTTGGTAGGCAGCAACCACCTAGGAAGGTACTACCGTTCTGCCAAATGAGTGTGAAACGGGAACCTGTAAATGTTCTACATTCTGGTCGGATTGCTGTTGTCCTTCCTCTGTCTCATGGACACGCACTGACAACCAGTACTTTCTGCACTTTCAACACATGCAGCTGTGCATGTATTTGAATGTATTTACCCACACACACAACTGAGTTTCCCTTTAATTTCTCGGTAGTTCCTGTTCTTGTAGTGTTTCCTTTCATTGCCATGGGGAAAAGTTGAACAGATTCCTTTCTCCGTAAGCAATCGACTGTAATCCCTTCTCTTGTATAAATAACTCAATAAGGTAAAATGCAAATTGTAAAATTGGGATGTTCAAACGTGCGTTGGTGTGGTAAATAGTGAGAAGAAATTTCTGATTCTTGATATAATGAAAAGAAGTTGAACGTTCTAGCACTAAGCAAAATAAGGCTAAAGTGGGGGTGAGAGGATTTCGATGAAGATGAGTAAATGCGGGTGAATTAGAGAGAAACAAAGCTAAAGAAGTAGCAGTAATATTAAGTAATCAACTATAGAAGAAAAAGAAGGGTCACAAGTGTTAAAATTAAAGAACTGTGTGTATTATAATAAGGGTGAGATGTGAAAAGTGAGTTGTAGTGTTTTTATATCTGTAGAAGAGACGAGTGAAGACAAATTAAGGATAACTAGAGTTTGGGGAGATGTTAAGCGAATGTTTAGCGAGTTTTATCCTGGTGTCGGCCTTAAAGGGCACGTAAGTTCCTAGACTTCACCTTACGAAACGGACAAAGCAAATACGATAGTAATTATGGACAAATTAGAGTGTAATGGAAAGATGAACATGTTATTAGAAGACAGGGGAACTTACGTGTCTCTTAACTCTTGCAGCCTCACCCCCTCCACCCCTACCAACCAACACACTCTTAGCAGGAAATGTTCACTGAGAGGTGAGTATCTCGCGCTGCACATTTACCGAACAATGACTCTAATCATAATTTAAGGAAAAAAAAAAGCATTAAAAATCATCTTTCCAAGGTCTGTTGGCGTTTTGCTGCTAACAGACCTGGGAAGGACAAGGCGTGGCTCCTCTGTCTCTATTAACATTGCTTCACACGCAAGCAACTTAGTATCTTTTTGGGTCTTATAATTTCTGAGCATTGTTTTCTTAGTCTTGGTGGTCTGTAATCTGTTGTGTGTGTTGAATTAGGTTTTGGACATTAGTGTCCAAAGTGGATTGTCGTTTTAACTACATTGTTGACTTTGCCTCTGGACGCACTGGGTCATCACTCTGTTATCCCGAGTATCTGTGACACATCATACACGCTAACACTTACCTGGATTTTTGTCTCTAACTGAGGAAGAGTTTTGCTTCTGCATACAAAGGAGTGAGAGGAATTTGTATTTGCTCAGTTTTGTAGACTCATCCATTTCTATGCAGAACTCAATGGACTTTGATTTCTTTGTTGGTGTTTACACACTGAATTGTGTAACTGTAGTCTCTGATAAGATGGTATCGGCACACACTCGAACTGTGTGAACTTGATGGCATGAGTTGCACATCTCTTTCTCTGTGTGTATCTTATGATTTGCCTGTGTTGCATTTTCCATTTAATCAATTCCTGTTGGGCTTAGGCCTGATATAATTTGTGGGTTGATTAACTTACGTATGATATATGCACTGCTAAACTTGTAATCAGGCATTACTTTAGGGAAGCTCTGTATTATGACTACTGTTTATCATGCAGCCTGTAAATATAGTCATATAAGATGTTATTCAGTAATGATAGGTGAATATTACGCTTCTCGGTGTACCATATATTACGACTGTTGAAGAGAAGGAATGTTTTCGCTTTTAAAGCGTTAGATGGTTTGTCTTAATATGTTATAATAACTGTAATATATCCTCTATAAGTGTAAGTAACTGATTATAATTTATGAGTTCGAATTGTCATATTCGACTGTTGAATGAGGAAGCATTATTTATACTCTTTTCGATAGATTTTGTTAAAATATGTCTAAATAACATGTGATATCTCTGTGGCTAGCATTGATATTTAAAGTGATTTTTCGAACTTGGTCATACGGGTAATTGAGGTAAAAATTTTCCTTCTTGAAATTCTTCTACCTGTCACCTCTCCTTCCTCGCCGTTGAGGCATCTTCAAGTGTTTTAGGGAGGAAGGGAAGAAGTTTTGGGTAAAGTAATGCTTTCTCGTTGAACCTTCTACTGTCTACCTCATCCATTCCTCAGTGTAAGTCCAGTTTGAAGAGGGTTAGGAGGAAGGATAATTTTTAAGAGGTGAACGGAACTGTGGAAGGCCTCGGTCAGTCCAAACCCAGCTGGGGTATCATGTCTACTCATCCTCGTCAGGAACATTGTAGTTTCACTAACCAAATTTTAAGCTGAACCGAACTCAGTGGAAGGCCTCGTTTTCTCAAACCAAAAGCTTGCCAATTGCCCCAATGCACTAATACCCTGTAGTAACACTGTCCAGTTTCCTACACTGTTATAACTACTCATGATAAACAGTCTTTCTTAACAAACTTGCCATTCCTCCTGTTCCTTGTAACTACTCCATTAGCCACGTCTGTTTATATATCTATATGATTAAATTATTCTTTCTCCCATTCCGTTGTCGACACTCTGCTAGCTAGATACGTAGAGAAAAAGTAAAGAGGTAATGTTATATGAAGAAATAGCGGAGGAAAAAAATAATGTGTAATTGTGTGAAACGTTGGAGGCTCGATCCTCCTTCCGAGGACTGAGCCCCATCACTTCCCAGAGGGGACAACCGTGACTGCAACCACTCCACTACAGCGGGACACGGAAGTTGCACAGTTTGCAAACCTAAAATCAGGGAAAAACCTGTTGTGAGACATAACTTGCACTCAGCCTCCACGTATACATCATCTTAAAAAAAACTTGGCGAGAGAAAGTAATCATTAAAGTATAAACATAATATCTCACAATTTTTTTGTAAAATCTGACGTCCCTTTAATTTAATTAAATGTTGTAGTGCCCATTAGATACCAGAACTACTGTTGGTAACAAAATTTGATACATTACGCAGTAAATATTGCTTAGAATCGTAAAATAAATTACATTTGTACATTGCTTACATCACATGACCAGGATGACTGGTCATGTGATGTTCCTGGACGTATCGAAACATCTTCTAAGGCTTCCTCTCCAAGATGTCACTTAGTTGCGAACTGTGCCAGCCACGGTATTGTGGCTTATTTCCCCGCACAAATATATATTTTATTCAGTTTATAAACTCAGACAACTGTCACGCCAAATTGAAAACAACAATTTAAATGTTTCAACTCATACAAGCAATAGTTAATAAACACTGTCATGTTTAATCATAACTAATCACTATTAATACACTATTAATATACACGAGTAATGCTCACAGAGGGAATTTAGTACGCAGTTCACAGATCCATATATATATCCTTCATCCTCATTTCCAGTACGATAATATCCTGATATGAGCAGCACTGTTGACCTATCTGATATCCTGAGATTATCCTTACCTGCGATATACCTGTGGCCAGTGTCCAGAGTCTCTCTACCCAGGCAGCCCTACTAAGCGGAAGAGCGTACATCCCTTAATTTTAGTGGAAAATCGGAATTTCTAGAGAATGTTTAAAAGACAAAAAGAAATAAGTAAAAATATCGCTAAACGTGCTAAACGGACTTTTTTCTCTCCCAAACTCTCTACTCCTGGGAACTCTCCTCTCCTCTGCCTTCCCTACATTTCCAGTCTTTCTAATTTCAACGATTCTCTCCGTTCCTTAGACATCAAACTTACTTTTCGCCAGACTAACACTCTTCGCACCAATCTAGTTCATTCATCTCCTTCCTCTGTAGATGCTCCTGGTGTCTACTCTATTTCTTGTTCCTTTTGTCCTCTTCAGTACTTTGGAGAAGCTGGCAGTTCTCTTTCTGACAGACTTAGAGAGCACAAGAGTAGTGTTTGACTTGCCGACACCAACAATACTCTTTCTGTCACGTCAGAGATCACAGTCGTCCTACTGACTGGTCTTCTGCTAAAACTGTCTACCCTACGTCTAACTTTCACAGTCGCCATCTGGTTGAATCCTCCCTTATACACAACTTTCCTTGTATGAATCTTAGTCTTGGCTTTGTCTCTGTAGATGCCTTCCTTTCCCATTACATTGTAAAATGCTCCAAACTTTAGAACACCCGTGACTTAACCTGTTTCTTTTTTCCCCTTTTACCTTTTTCCTCTTTCCTCTTTCCGCTCTTTCCTTTGGGTTTTCTTTCTTCTGCATTGGGTATTTGGTCCAGTATTATTATTTCTTCCTCCCCCCTCTGTGTTATTGTTCTTACTCTATGTTGGCCCCTAGCTCCCTTGTGGGCCCCTAGCTCCCTCGTGGGCCCCTAGCTCCCTTGTGGGCCCCTAGCTCCCTTGTGGGCCCCTAGCTCCCTTGTGGGCCCCTAGCTCCCTTGTGGGCCCCTAGCTCCCTTGTGGGCCCCTAGCTCCCTTGTGGGCCCCTAGCTCCCTTGCAGTCCTCCCCTTTCTTAGTATTTGACTGACTCTACTACTGTTACTGTTACCTCCACCACCTCTCTTCCTCTTTTCTTGTTCCCGTCAATATATACTCCCTCCTTCTGTCCTTTTTGTTAGTATGATTTTGTAAATGGTCCAAGTCGGACCGAAACGTCGTCGTAAGCTCCTCTCTCCTATGTGCGGGTTATTTGTGTATCGTTCCAGTCACAGTATTGTGCCTTTCTTGTTATTTATTTGTTAAGTATACTCAAGGTTAAAGAAAATGCCGAGAGGAACCTAAAGATTCCGGTGTTAGGTAAGACACATATGCAACAGTTAGGTATCTTTATTTCGAAACGTTTCGCCTACACAGTAGGCTTCTTCAGTCGAGTACAGAAAAGTTGATAGAAGCAGAAGATGCTTGAAGACGATGTAATCATATTGTTTCAGACAACGGAACAATGCTCTTCTCCAGACTGAGGGACTGACCACCTCAAAACTTTAAGGGTGATGGACTGATTACATCGTCTTCAAGTATCTTCTGCTTCTATCAACTTTTCTGTACTCGACTGAAGAAGCCTACTGTGTAGGCGAAACGTTTCGAAATAAAGATACCTAACTGTTGCATATGTGTCTTACCTAACAATCTGTCGGTATTTTATACCATTTTAATGTTCAAAGATTCCGGTACCTAAGGTCGATCCTCCTCACAATCTCAATTATGCATTTAAAGTTTGCTTTAATTCCAGTCTGCCCGTATTTGAGTTGAAAGTATTCAGATTTGTCGTGAAAAGGCGACATGCAGCCTTAATGACCCTCACAAGAGTGTAGAAATTAAACCCAATTAACCAACGAACCAGAAAATTTAACTTACAATGTTCACATCTACCAGATAGAATGATATGTATATTCTGTACTCTTGTACTTGTCGTTCTTATGATAAATGTTATTTAAAGAATTTTTGTAACTTATATACCCTATATACCCTATATACCCTATATACCCTATACATTATATAATAGATAAACGTGTAGATCGATCACAGTGCCATTACCAGTAACATATAGTGTGGTGTAACTTATAGTGGCACTAGCAGTAACTATTGAGTGTTGCGACTTTCTCATAGTGACACTGAGAGTAAATCATGAGATGGTGAGTCTTATTGGCACTAACAGTAACTACGGTGTGGTGTGACCCTCTCCTAGTGGCATTCATGGTATTAATGTTACTGTGTGATACTCTCTCAGTGGTACTCATAGTACCACATGGTACAGTTTGACACTCTCCTAGTGGCTCTCATGGTGCACCATGCTGAGGCATTGCCCTCTGTTAGTGGCACACACAGTATCCCATTGTGTGATGTGACCTTAGTGGTACTAGTGGTTACCTGTGGTGTAGTGTGACCTAGTGGTATCATCGGTAACCCACGGTGTGGTGTGACCTAGTGACGTTAGCGGTAACCCACGATGTAGTGTGACCTAGTGACATCATCGGTAACCCATGGTGTGGTGTGACCTAGTGGCATCATCGGTAACCCATGGTGTGGTGTGACCTAGTGGCATCATCGGTAACCCATGGTGTGGTGTGACCTAGTGACATCATCGGTACCCCATGGTGTGGTGTGACCTAGTGGCATCATCGGTAACCCATGGTGTGGTGTGACCTAGTGGCATCATCGGTAACCCATGGTGTGGTGTGACCTAGTGGCATCATCGGTAACCCATGGTGTGGTGTAACCTAGTGGCATCATCGGTAACTCATGGTGTGGTGTGACCTAGTGACATCATCGGTACCCCATGGTGTGGTGTGACCTAGTGGCATCATCGGTAACCCATGGTGTGGTGTGACCTAGTGGCATCATCGGTACCCCATGGTGTGGTGTGACCTAGTGGCATCATCGGTAACCAATGGTGTGGTGTGACCTAGTGGCATCATCGGTAACCCATGGTGTGGTGTGACCTAGTGGCATCATCGGTAACCCATGGTGTGGTGTGACCTAGTGGCATCATCGGTAACCCATGGTGTGGTGTAACCTAGTGGCATCATCGGTAACCCATGGTGTGGTGTAACCTAGTGGCATCATCGGTAACCCATGGTGTTATGTGACCTAATGGCATCATCAGTAACCCATGGTGTGGTGTGACCTAGTGGCATCATCGGTAACCCATGGTGTGGTGTGACCTAGTGGCATCATCGGTAACCCATGGTGTAGTGTGACCTAGTGGCATCATCGGTAACCCATGGTGTGGTGTGACCTAGTGACATCATTGGTAACCCATGGTGTGGTGTGACCTGGCTACATCATTGGCCCTCCACTGGCACTCCCGGTACTGCCTTTGATCCAATTTATATCGATGTTTCTCATTTTTACCATGTATAGCGTGATAATGGGTTATGGGTTTTCATGCCTCGCTGTGGGTCCTCCTCCTCCGTATACTCACCTATGTGAGCTTCCAGGGATCGAGTCTCAGCTCCTGGCCCGTGTGTGTGTGTGGTACAATGGAGCTTACCACTCTCCATTATTCCACTCACCAAGACTCACAATCTGGTAATGATTCTTCAAACCTTCTACCCAAACATCTTCCTGTTTTTACTACGGTCACCAAACTCCCGCTTTTCATCGTCTACCGTTAAGAAACAGGACAACAGGTGTAGCGAGCACTGTACTGAGTAGAATCATTGACACATACACTTAAACGTTTTAGATATAAGGATGGATACATCCATTTAATTATTAAGACCATAGACTGATGCAGTGAGTTATGTACTGGAGTGATTGCCTCTACATCCGCAATGTGCTGCACTGCTATACAGGCCCTCGTTGTAGTGTTGCTATCTACACTTCTACAGTGTCCTGTGGATGTATAAGTGGCACTTCCTGTATGATTAACATTTACATACATTCAGAGTGTGCTGCGCTACAAGAGCTTCATGTATACCTGCCGTTTACAGACATACACAGTATGCTGCGCTAGTTATACAGGCGCTTCCTGTATGATTAACATTTACATACATTCACAGTGTTCTGCACTAGCCATTCAGGTGCTTCGTGTATGACCACCATTTACATACATCAGTGACTGTCCTTTTTTGGGTTTTCTCACCGTAGATTATCTCCTGGCTGTGTGGGTGCGGCTGTCTCATAAGACATACTAGCTAGAACTCATTTCACTCATAGCGGATATCACTGTAGTTGCTAGTAACTAAAGCATTAGGCTCCATGTCAACAACTCTATTTGCAAAACAAGAATATCTTATGATTCGCTAACCAACTCTGGTAATGGTGGATACCAGTATATTTTTTCGAGTAATCTTGGAGATGAGATTCAGTCCTGGCTGGTCATTATACAGATAGATGTTTACTATGGGTGAGTACTGATTACTCGTTACTGTGTGTTCTTAATCTATTTGTAGGTTTCCCTTTAAATAGTGACTGTGTTTATTTCTTTTTATATTCTCCATGTACTTTCACGTACTTTCCATGTACTTTCTCTGAAAACCAGAGAAAACTGAATCGAAACCCCTAGCCATTAACTGCAAGCAGTACGTGTGGGAAAAATGGCCACTGTTATATTGCTCCTCATTCCTCTTTGAAGCTTCATATTCCTCTTTGAAGCTTCAAATTCCTCTCTGAGGCTTCTGGTGGCTCCATCTGGCCTCCACAACGTAACCTCAGGCCCCTCACGAAACTTCTTATTGCTCCTCGAGGCTCCTTCTTGCTCCTTGAGATTTCTTATTGCTCCTTGTGGCTTCTTGTGGCTCTATCTGGCTCTCCATAGCATAGCCTTTGTGGAACCCTCATCACACAACTGACACGGAAGTAGGGAACTCTACAGAGAACACTCGCTATGATTTTCACTTCACTCACTCAGTATGAACTTTCTACTAAGTGCATGGCGCAGAGATTGGAAAATAAAGATGGTTTCCATTTGGCCACTCTCTTCGAGGAGCTGCCGTCAAAAGCCCTTCACTTAGGGAGATAGTGTAGCAAGATGAGGAGGAAAAGGAGGTGCAGCAGCAGCAGCAGCAGCAGCAGCAGCAGCAGCAGCAGCAGCAGCAGCAGCAGCAGCAGCAGCAGCAGCAGCAGCAGCAGCAGCACCAACACCATCACCACCACCACCAGTAGCTACGGTAGCAGTGGCAGCAGCAACAGCTATAGTAGCAGCTATGGCAGCAGGGGCAGCAGTAGGTACAGGGACAGGAGCAAAAGCAGGGACAAAGGCAATGGTAGCTAGCCACTCACATGAACAAGTACAGAAGAGAATCAGTAGTAGAAGTAGGAGCGGAAAGAGAATAAGGAGGAAGAAGAACATGAGGAAATTGAGTAGGAGGAGGAAGGAGGAGGAGGAGGAGGAGGAGGAGGAGGAGGAGGAGGAAGAGGAAGAGGAAGACGAAGTGGTGGAGATTTAGGAGATGGAAGAAGATATTTGCAAGAGAGTGCGTGTATGTAGGTTCTTACCTCCCCTCTGTCCGTACCTCTTATTACTGCCTTTCCTCTCTTCTTGCTTCGCTCATTACTCCCCTACGCTCGTTTCCTCAATCAAATCACTGGTATACACACGCGCACATACACTAGCACACAGGAGGCAGGCAGACAGAAAAGTATTCACACACGTCTTACAGTCACGTACAAACATGCTCACAAACACAGTGCAGACACGAGAGTACTCGCACAAACGCACATCTTACAGCCACGTACACATGTGCTCAGTGCAGATACAAGAATACTCACAACACCACACAGGACAGGGGAGTCAGGAGAGACATGATAACGACATACAAAATACTGCGTGGAATAGACAAGGTGGACAGAGACAGGATGTTCCAGAGATGGGACACAGAAACAAGGAACCACAATCGGCAGCTGAAGACTCGGATGAGTCAAAGGGATGTTAGGAAGTGTTTCTTCAGCCACAGAGTTGTTAGGAAGTGGAATAGTCTGGAGGCAGGAACCATACATAGTTTTAAGATGAGGTATGATAAAACCCATGGAGCAGGGAGAGGGAGGACCCAGTAGCGGTCATTGAAGAGGTGGGGCCTGGAACTGAGTCTCGACTCCTGTAACCACAATTAGGTGAGTACAAACACACACACACACACACACACATGCATTTCGATCCCTTTAAAGCCTCGTCTGCATCCCGTGTATAGTTTCTGATTCGTTTTTTCTGTACACCTGTCTACGTCCATACCAGCCCCTCCCTCCCCAGCGCACATGCTCAACGCCACACCTGCTCAAGCACACACCTCCCCACGCCAATAACTTGCCTCACGACGCCCAGGAGATGAGGCTGGCCTTGGCGGCTCCATTACTAAAGTTACATGCTTGATCCAACTCATTATGTGTGCAAAGTGGTGACGAGGCTCACCCCGACTCCCAAGTTACGACCCGAGGTGCTCCTCACGTCGGCTGCCGGTACAAACACAGGCAGCAAAACACGCAACAGCACACGCAACAACACACGCAACAATACACGCAACAACACACGCATCAACAAAATTTATGCAACGAATATATTTGTTAGAGGCAAAGACAAAAATGGTAGAAAGTCTCTTGTGTGCAGAGCAAATCTTCGTAGACGACTTTTCGCTCCATTGATGAAACGAATTTCTGTTTCTAGTGCGAAACGTAGTCTATAGAGGTTTCTTCTACATAGTGACTTTCTCCAAATGGATAAATTACTGAAGATGGGGTACCACGAGCCTAGCCAAATAGGTAACTATCTCAGGTCAGGTAGGGCAGAGAGGGTGACGTGCATATTTTAAGACTATCTCAAAGTACAGTGGACCCCCGATTAACGATATTTTTTCACTCCAGAAGTATGTTCAGGTGCCAGTACTGACCGAATTTGTTCCCATAAGAAATATTGTGAAGTAGATTAGTCCATTTCAGACCCCCAAACATTCACGTACAAATGCACTTACATAAATACACTTACATAATTGGTCGCATTCGGAGGTAATCGTTATGCGGGGGTCCACTGTATTTGGCATTTTCACTCACGAGAGTCATTAAAAGCTAATTATTATTTTCCAGCTGAAGTGATAAACTTATACCATTTATGTTAGGTAAAAGGACACAAGTGCAGCTAATGTGACATTTTATTGTGGCATTAGTTGCTCGTGTGTCCTTTTACCTAACATACCGTCGGTAATTTTACCAACATTATTAATACGTACATCTCCTTACTTAACGACGTACTCGTTTACAGACGCCTCGGACTTACGACGGGCTCTCTGACCAGTGTTCATACTATTTTTATTGCCAGAAGGGAGAATCATTCATAAATATCTGCACTGTGTTATATTTCATCAAGCATTAATCTCATGACTGTCATCAGGAGCAGTGGAAGCTCGTTTCTCCGTTTGCTGATCTCAAACTGTTCTCCGATCAGTCAACCTGTCTTCCAGGTGATGATATGAAGCTGATAGCGGATGGCTGCAAGAAACTGCTAACTTGCCTAGATAAATAACAAGATTGG
Organism: Cherax quadricarinatus; assembly: GCF_026875155.1. Lineage (NCBI taxonomy): Eukaryota > Metazoa > Arthropoda > Malacostraca > Decapoda > Parastacidae > Cherax > Cherax quadricarinatus. Next base: position 68,182,152 of record NC_069406.1, read on the forward strand.
TTTTGCCGGTGGGTGTCAGAGTTTAGTAAAAAAATGCAAGTTGGGCAAAAAAGTGAATAATAATGTATCATCTGGTTAGGGAAGCGAGAAAGTAATCAAGGGAAAAGACCACAAGGTGGACATCACGCATAACTTTACTAGCGAGACATGAATCCCGAAACGTCGATATAATACTCAGATTTGACACAGGAAGCAGCTGGATTAAGAAACCAAAACAAGGCAGCTCTTTGAGTATGCAGCGCCAGTATAAAACCCCCATCATTTATAGTCAAAAATCTTGAAAAAAGTACAGAGAATTTCCTCTCTGAAACAAAAATGAGAAGTGACGAAGGTCCTTAATGAGAGTCTTCAAGAGCGGTGTTTTGATGCCACGGAATTGAAGTTACTCTTCCCTTCCGTGGATCAAACCTAATTACTTCTCAACCCTCAAGCAATATATGATCCTTACTCGCTTACCTCTCAACCTCACGATAATAAAATAATAATATAAAATTAATAATAAAATAATATTAATAATATAATAGTAAAATAACAACAGTAATAATAATAATAATATATGATAATAATGATAAATATTACGGAAAGGTAAACAGAACACGATTTCTATGATAAGAGGAGACTAAGAGGAAAAAAAGGGGTCACAGGGATACGAAATGTTTAGGGTACAAAGTAAACACAGACTAACATTAGAGGAATAAAATCTCAGAAACAGAATTCGAGGTTAATTCACAAATGAACTTTAGATCGTAAGAAGAAACGGCGAGAAAAAAAAATCAGCTATTAAGCCGGAAATGACATTAAGACAGACTGTTTTGAAATGCGAGGGGCTGGTCAACACAAAGGTGATATAAAATATCATTTTTGAGCCACAGATATATTATGAAATATATAATAAAATCACAGTAAACAGACGATATCACAGCATGCAAAACAACCACTGTGGAAAAAATAGTGAACTTCCAAGCTCTTTCGTGATTTTTCTCATTATCAAGGCACTGTGATAATGTAAGTAATCACGAAAGCACTTGGAAGTTCACTATTTTTTTCACAGTGGTTGTCCTGCATAATGAAATATCTCTTAAATCTCAGGGTGGAAGAAAGATGGAATGACTTGTACGAAGAAATGAAAGAGGTTACACTATTCACTAAACTCGCCCAAGAGGCGAGCTTAGTGGAAGTGTAAAACTTGTCTCGTGAGAGAACATTAAGACGCAAACAGTACTTTAGAGCCCAAACAAGTGACACGCCAGTAATATTAACCCCAGCCAAGACCGTTTCAATACACGTTTATCACAAAATAAAACAGAAACACTACAAGCTGATACTTTATAGGGTAAAGGACCACGCACGCACACGCACTCCCTCCCCCACCTCACTTCCCACACACTCACACACACACAGTTTTAGATACAGTCTGCGTTTAATAGATTCAAGCCATAGTATCATGTAAGGCTTGAAGATGCTCGCCGAGGCCATCTCAGCTTCCCAGGTGCCAGAGGCAATATACAAAGCAAAAAATCAATATTTTTGTATTGGGGAAAATTTAGTTGTAGAAATCGAGAAGTGGGGGACTGGTAGTGAGGCTAAATAGTACAAGAGATAGATAACAAGATAAATTCATATATTTTTATAAATTGATGCTATAGGCGAGTGCGAGTCGACCCTCAAAGAGTGTTGGAAGCTTTGCATGTAAATGCAAGGTGAATAACGCTTGAGCTCTCTTCTTGGAAAGAAATAACTCGGTAAAGATCTGCCTTGATGGGAGTAAAGCTTTCCATGCACTTTAGTAGTCCTGGATGAGCAATATCTGAGCTCTCCTAGGGAAGAGTAAACTTTGTTTGAGGTATCACCCTCTTACTAGAGAGAGATCCTCATCCCAGTGTAACACCTCGACCCAGAGACTGCATTTGCAGGTAAGCTGAGCTGCCCTAATGACTTAAAAAACTCTTTTAGCTGCAGTTAGCTCTCTACACCTCTGGAATTGGATTGGGGACCCTCATCCTTAGAGAAAAACTTACTTCAGGGAAAACTCGAGATTCTCCCTGGAGCGTTTGAATATTTTCTTCTACTACCCCCTATATTCTATGTAACCTTTATTTATAAACAAAATACATTAACAAAGATACAGTAGAAATGAGAACAGCATAAATAACATCTCAGAGCTTACATCTCAAATACTTCATCCAACTCCCCGGCGGTGGGCCACGTACCCAGAATGCTGCAGGCATTTCCCCTCTGGATGGTAACACTGAGTCTCTGAAAGAGGAAGCTGGCCATTCTGTGATCCTTGGTTTCTGTGATGAGCTTTTCCCGCAGCTCTCTGAGAAACTTTAGAGCACACTTGCCCAATGCTCCAAGGATCTCCGACCCCACCGAGATGAAGTTATAAAAAGGGGGCAGGTCTACATATTTTCCGGATCTTCTGGGTCCCTCTGTAACTGGCGGCTCCACCCCCTTCAACTTCAGAGTTTGGCAAGTAGGTGTCCGCCAACGTGGCAGCACAGGTGTAGGCCCAGGTATCTGCTTACCATCCTTCCAGGGTAGCATTGTGGCTTCATCTGGACGAGTTTGACTTTCGTCGGACCTCCATACTTAGGGTTCCGGTTGAGCTGGGCAACGGGTTGTGGCGAGACTTCTCTTTATTACACACACACACACAACACAACCACCACACACCAATAAAAATATATATATATATAATATATATATATATATATATATATATATATATATATATATATATATCGTGCCGAATACGTAAAATTGGTCATTTTGCAAGAATTCATTTAAAATTAAGTCCTTTCTAAGATTTACTATTGTACGTTTAAAGAAAGGAGCAGAGAGATGAGAAAGAGTACCTGGGTAAGGAAAGGAAAAATACGTGGTAGTGGCGATGGTGGTAGAGGCAGGGCTCAATCTCAACAAACTTGTGCATGTACTCTGTTACGACCTTTGAGAAGTGTGCCATCTGTGGCTGTAAAGTTAGGCATAAGTTTCACAACTAACCATAAAGTGGAAATGGAAGCCATTCAATGCCATTTTCGCTTGCGATTTGATAAACTTCCAGGACGGATCGAGACGTTTTCCATTTCCGATAGGTTGATCAATGCTAAAGGATTGAACACCTTCAAAAAGGTTAAGAAACTGAACACATATCAACTCTTCAAGGTTAAGGGATTAAACACCCTAAACTTACTTAATTTTTCCCCAATGTCTCACTATAAACGTCGTATCTGTATTCGATTAAAAATGCCTGCTGCGCAGTAAACATTAAGCCAACTGCTGCACATGTCTTATTCATCATCAGTTTTTTTTGCAACGTTCCAACCGCTGCACTGTTACTATTTTTTTACATTCAGGCAAGCGGTGTTAACAACTACGAGCGTCTCGTTAATAGCTGAGGTTTGGAATACATCCCCCAGTTCTATATCTAACTCCTGAGACTCGTTTCTGAGAAGCATAACCTGTGTACCTTCATCTTGTTTACTCCTGGGAATTCCCGCTTCTCATTATATATATATATATATATAATATATATATATATATATATATATATATATATATATATATATATATATATATATATATATATATATATATATATATATATATATATATTTGAGAGATGTGCACCTTTTATTGTATGCATACTGAGAGGCGAAATACATCAGGATATACAGTATATATTTATAGTTATAAACCTCTTTTGCGTATGTAAACGAAGAGTTTACTTCCTGTATTAGAAATTAATGTATTCTTGACGTTAGTGGACGGGTGAGTTGTGACCTAAATTACCCTAGTGTAATCTTTAAGACAGATACCTAACAAGCTCTCTAATTACAGGTTGTTGACACCTACGCTGAGGCGAGAGGCGAGAGGCGCTATAGCATCCACCTGTTGCTTCTAAATTGGATCATTTTTCCAGCTCCGACTAGATGCAAATGAGGATCTTCCACTCGGCTTTTTATCACCTCTCGCCTCTTCTATCCTCACCTTCTTTATTTTTGCTGCTGCTCCTCTTTAGTTTGTCCTCCGCGACACACACACATACACACACACAATATATATATATATATATAATATATATATATATATATATATATATATATATATATATATATATATATATTATATATATGTAATATATAATACATGAACACAGACTTAAGATAGGAAATTAGAGAATGAAAATGTGAAAAAACTTGGACAAAAAGAAAATTGAAGATCCCTTCCTTTCCATCTCAACCATTACCGACATCACATCTCCCACACCTTCCCTTCCACACTACCCCTTTCATACTACCCCTTCCACACTACCTTTGTCTCCCACACCACCAACCAAATTACCCATCCCTCCACTACTACAATCCTACCATCTCTCATAGCTACCCACCCTACACCCATCCCTGCCATTCACACCATCCGTCTTTCTCTCTCTCTCTCCACAACCCACCATTACATCAATCCACTGTTTGTTACACGTTGTTTCCCAGGAGACAGCTGATTCCTCGGAAACGCACACAAACTTCAGAAGAAGCTGTACCGCACTGACACTGGATCCATCTTTGTCAGTTGTGATGTATCATAGCACAGGAGAGTTCATATGGCTGAGCACACAGACAAGCTGTACATAGACACGCTGCACATAGACACAACTCACATGAACATGGTAAGTGCTCAGACGACCATTACATAGGCAGAGTACTTATAAGTGCGGAATTGTGTAGTTTCACCTCTGGGAGAACACCCAGAGTGTTTTATTAACCAACCAGGTCTCTCCTGGTTGGGGATCGCAACTTTTATATATATAAATATATAATATATATATATATATATATATATATATATATTATATATATATATATCTATATATATATATATATATATAATATATTTTTTTTTTTTTTTTATTATCACACCGGCCGATTCCCACCAAGGCAGGGTGGCCCGAAAAAGAAAAACTTTCACCAAACATTCACTCCATCACTGTCTTGCCAAAGGGTGCTTTACACTACAGTTTTTTAAACTGCAACATTAACACCCCTCCTTCAAGTGCAGGGACTGTACTTCCCCCTCTCCAGGACTCAAGTCCGGCCTGCCGGGTTTCCCTGAATCCCTTCATAAATGTTACTTTCTCACACTCCAACAGCACGTCAAGTATTAAAAACCATTTGTCTCCATTCACTCCTATCAAACACGCTCACGCATGCCCCGCTGGAAGTCCAAGCCCCTCGCACACAAAAAACCCCCTTTACCCCCTCCCTCCAACCCTTCCTAGGCCGACCCCTACCCCGCCTTCCTTCCACTAAAAGACTGATACACTCTTGAAGTCATTCTGTTTCGCTCCATTCCCTCTCTACATGTCCGAACCACCTCAACAACCCTTCCTCAGCCCTCTGGACAACAGTTTTGGTAATCCCGCACCTCCTCCTAACTTCCAAACTACGAATTCCTGCATTATATTCACACCACACATTCCCCTCAACATGACATCTCCACTGCCTCCAGCCTTCTCCTCGCTGAAACATTCATCACCCACGCTTCACACCCATATAAGAGCGTTGGTAAAACTATACTCTCATAACTTTTCCCCTCTTTCCCCTCCAAGACAAAGTTCTTTGTCTCCACAGACTCCTAATTTCAAACCCCTCACTCTTTTTCCCATCAATTCTATGATTCACCTCATCTTTCATAGACCCATCCGCTGACACGTCCACTCCCAAATATCTGAATACGTTCACCTCCTCCTCCATACTCTCTCCCTCCAATCTGATATTCAATCTTTCATCACCTAATCTTTTTGTTATCCTCATAACCTTTCTCTTCCTGTATTCACCTTTTTAAATTTTCTTCTTTTGCACACCCTACCAAATTCATCCACCAATCTCTGCAACTTCTCTTCAGAATCTCCCAAGAGCACAGTGTCATCAGCAAAGAGCAGCTGTGACAACTCCCACTTTGTGTGTGATTCTTTATCTTTTAACTCCACGCCTCTTGCCAAGACCCTCGCATTTACTTCTCTTACAACCCCATCTATAAATAATTAAACAACCACGTGACATCACACATCCTTGTCTAAGGCCTACTTTTACTGGGAAAAATTCCCCTCTTTCCTACATACTCTAACTTGACCTCACTATCCTCGTAAAAACTCTTCACTGCTTTCAGTAACCTACCTCCTACACCATACACTTGCAACATCTGCCACATTCCCCCCCTATCCACCCTGTCAAAACCCTTTTCCAAATCATAAATGCCACAAAGACCTCTTTAGCCTTATCTAAATACTTTTTCACTTATATGTTTCACTGTAAACCCCCGGGTCCACCACCCCCTACCTTTCCTAAAGCCTCCTTGTTCACTGCTATCCTTTTCTCCGTCTTACTCTTAATTCTTTCAATTATAACTCTACCATACACTTTACCGGGTACACTCAACAGACTTATCCCCCTAAAATTTTTGCACTCTCTTTTTACCCCCTTTGCCTTTATACAAAGGAACTATGCAGCCCCTCTGCCAATCCCTAGGGACCTTACCCTCTTCCATACATTTATTAAATAATTGCACCAACCACTCCAAAACTATATCCCCACCTGCTTTTAACATTTCTATCTTTATCCCATCAATCCCGGGTGCCTTAACCCCCTTTTTATTTTACCTACTGCCTCACGAAAATTCCCCCACACTCACAACTGACTCTTCCTCACTCCTACAAGATGTTATTCCTCCTTGCCCCCATACACGAAATCACAGCTTCCCCCTTATCTTCATCAACATTTAACAATTCCTCAAAATATTCCTTCCATCTTCCCCAAAACCTCTAACCTCCATTTAATAATCTCCTCTCCTATTTTAAACTGACAAATCCATTTGTTTTTCTAGGCTTTCTTAACTTTTTAATCTCACTTTCCAAAACTTTTTCTTATTTTTAACAAAAATTTGTTGATAAAATCTCACCCACTCTCTCATTTGCTCTCTTTTTACATTGCTTCACCACCTCTTAACTTCTCTCTTTTTCTCCATATACTCTTCCCTCCTTGCATCACTTCTACTTTGTAAAAACTTCTCATATGCTAACTTTTTCTCCCTTACTACTCTCTTTACATCATCATTCACCAAACGCTCCCCCTTCCCTCCTGCACCCACTTTCCTGTAACCACAAACTTCTGCTGAACACTCTAACACTACATTTTTAAACCAACCCCATACCTCTTCGACCCCATTGCCTATGCTCTCATTAGCCCATCATCCTCCAATAGCTTTTATATCTTACCCTAACTGCTCCCTTTTTTTTTAGTTTATAACCTTTACCTCTCTCTTCCCTGATGCTTCTATTCTCCTTGTATCCCATCTACCTTTTACTCTCGTGTAGCTACAACTAGAAAGTGATCTGATATATCTGTGGCCCCTCTATAAACATGTACATCCTGAAGTCTACTCAACAGTCTTTTATCTACCAATACATAATCCAACAAACTACTGCAATTTCGCCCTACATATATCTGTATACTTATTTACCCTCTTTTTCTTAAAATATGTATTACCTAAAACTAAACCCCTTTCTATACAAAGTTCAATCAAAGGCTCCCATTATCATTTAAAACCGGGCACCACCCCAAACTTACCTACCACACCCTCTCTAAAAGTTTCCTACTTTAGCATTCAAGTCCCCTACCACAATTACTCTCTCATTTGGGTTCAAAGGCTCCTATACATTCACTTAACATCTCCCAAAATTCTCTCTCTCCTCTGCATTCCTCTCTTCTCCGGGTGCATACACGCTTATTTGACCCACTTCTCGCACCCAACCTTTACTTTAATCCACATAATTCTTGAATTTACACATCATATTCCTTTTCTCCTTCCATAACTGATCATTTAACATTACTGCTACCCCTTCCTTTGCTCTAACTCTCTCAGATACTCCAGATTTAACCCCATTTATTTCCCCCCACTGAAACTCTCCTACCCCCTTCGCTTGTTTCGCTTAGGGCCAGGACATCCAACTTCTTTTCATCATAACATCGCAATCATCTGTTTCTTGTCATCCGCACTACATCCACGCACATTTAAGCAACCCAGTTTTAAAAAGTTTTTCTTCTTCTCTTTTTTAGAAATTGTATACAGGAGAAGGGGTTACTAGCCCATTGCTCCCGGCATTTTAGTCGCCTCATACGACACGCATGGCTTACGGAGGAAAGATTCTTTTTCCACTTCCCCCTGGACAATAGAAGAAATAAAAAGAACAAGAGCTATTTAGAAAAAGGAGAAAAACCTAGATGTATGTAATATATATATATATGCATGTGCGTGTCTATGAAGTGTGACCAAAGTGTAAGTAGGAGTAGCAAGATATCCCGTTATCTTAGCGTGTTTATGAGACAGAAAAAGAAACCCGCAATCCTACCATCATGCAAACAGTTACAGGTTTTTGTTTCACAGTCATCTGGCAGGACGGTAGTACTTCCCCCGGTGGTTGCTGTCTACCAACCCACTACCTAATATATAAAATATATAAAAATTTTATAAATATATGTCGTGCCGAATAGGGAAAAACTTGCGATCTTGGCTTAAATAGCAACGCTCATCTTGCCATATAGGACAAGTGAAAATTTGTGTATGCAATAATTTCGCCAAAATCCTTCTGAACCTAACGAAAAAAAATATATTTAACTGTGTTTGTTTATTATTAAATTACTGTAAACAAATCTAAAATATATTTAGTTGGGTTAGGCTAAAATAAATTGCTCTTGTTATAATAAGGTTAGGTAAGTTTTCTAAGATTCTTTTGGTGCAAAATTAAATTTTTTACATTAACCTTAATGAAAAAAATATATCTTTAAACGTATAAGAGAAAATTTTAGAAAGGACTTAATTTTAAATGAGTTCTTGCTAATTGACCAGTTTTACATATTCGGCACGACATATATATATATATATATATATATATATATATATATATATATATATATATATATATATATAATATATATAATATATATATGTGTGTGTGTGTGTGTGTGTGTGTGTGTGTGTGTGTGTGTGGTGTGTGTGTTTCCAATAAGAACTTGCGGAATAGGGAAACTCTGATTGAATGAATGGGGCTGAAAATGTTCGTTTGTGTCGGGTGACCTACACTATGGAAGAAGGTCAGTGCTTTACAACATTATATATAGATATGAAGCCAAACACAATATGCAGAATTTATTGTTGTGGCAACGTTTCGCTCTATGTAGAAGCTTATTAAGTGATGGCTTGACATAGCGCTACACAGAGCTAAACATTGTCCCTGTGAAGACTTGCTCTGCAGCTCGTCTTTGTGACGCGGCATCGTGATGACGAGATTGTAATCAACTCACTGGAGTTGTGAGTTTGAAGCAACTCACTGGACTGAGTCGAGTTCGACTCCGTGGAAAGCTGGTCTTGCAACTATTAGACCAGTGAGGTGTGTTGGTCGTTACTGTAAGACTTGAGATACCTTCCCTACCACCCCAGCCCAGCCCTTGTTTCCCGGATCATTAAAGAAAATATATGATGCCGGCTGAATGAAATTAATTATGCATTCGCTAATGTTATTAAGTCCACTTGTGTTTCTCTGCCGCTGCTTCATGGAGGACTTAATTAATTCTAGTCCGAGTTAATGCTACTCGTTATGTATCTTGCTCCATTGAGCCTGGACCAGCTCCTCCCCACCCGACATGCTCAATAACAAAGTACATGAATTCTTTACCTCTCGCTATTATGCAAACGATAGCTGGCAAATGCGCGTATAGAGTCATGGTTTGTGTAAATATGAATAAAATATTGTCGGAGATGGTGGTCAGACTTGTATTTTTTCCCGGCGCTGCGCTCGAGGCCAGTATCTTGCTTGCGGAGGTCGAAGAGGAGCTTCAGTACCGTTGTACACAGGATAAGAGACAACACCGACGCATCGCTGTCAGTTGCCCAGAGCTGCACCGCTTTCATGGGACAGCTCGTAGAAACTCAGTCAAGCAACTAAATTGCTGGGAGCGCTTGAAGTCCCTAAAACTGTACTTCTCAGAAAGTAGGCGAGAAAGATACATAATAATCTACACCTAGAAGATATTGGATAGATTGGTCCCAAACCTGCACACCGAAATTACTGCTTATGAACACAAGAGGTTTGGCAGATGGTGCAATATACCTCTAGTATAAAAAAGGGGAACGGTGAATACACTGGAAGAGAACTTAATAAGTATTAGGGGACTAAGACTCCTCAACACCTCCCTTCATGCTTAAGGGGCATTACCAACAAACGCCTAGCTGTCTTCAAGGGGAAACTCGACAAATTCATCAAAACAGCTCCTGATCAACCAGGTTGTGGTGCATGCATTGGACTGCGGGCACTAACAGTTTGATCGATCAGGCCAGCAACCAGGGGGCCTGGTCTGGATCTGAGTCGCGGGGGCGGCCATGCAGAGCACGATCCCACACCACTCTGGTGAGATAAGAACATAAGAACGAAGGAACACTGCAGAAGGCCTACTGGCCCATGCGAGGCAGGTCCAAGTCTCCTACCAGCTTAAGCCAATGCACCCAACCTAGTCAGGTCAGGTCACATTGACTAAGGGAGGAACACGGCAAACAACCTGGTAGCACAAGCTATCAGTCCAACTCACACCCACCCACATCCACTCATGTATTTATCCAACCTATTTTTAAAGCTACACAACGTTCTGGCCTCTATAACTGTACTCGGGAGTTTGTTCCACTCATCCACAACTCTATTACCAAACCAGTACTTTCCTATATCCTTCCTGAATCTGAATTTTTCCAACTTAAAACCATTGCTGCGAGTCCTGTCTAGGCTAGATATTTTCAGCACACTATTTACATCCCCTTTATTTATTCCTGTCTTCCATTTATACACCTCAATCATATCCCTCCTAATTCTTCGTCTTTCTAGAGAGTGCAGATTCAGGGCCCCTAGTCTGTCCTCACAGGGAAGGCCCCCGACACACGGGATCAACCCTGCCATCCTCCTTTGTACACTTTCCAGAGAACCCATATCCACTCTGTAATACGGCGACCAAAACTGTGCAGCACAATCCAAATGAGGCCCAACCAAGGATGCACAGAGCTGAAGAACAACCCGAGGACTCCCACCATCTATGCTTCTTGATATGAAGCCAAGGATTCTATTAGCCCCACCGCGAACAGTTATGCACCGTTGTCTTGGTCTCAGACCACCGCCAACCAGAACTCCCAAATCCCTTTCGCAATCCGTAATACCAAGATCCACATCACCTAGATGTAACACGTATGTAAAGTAAATGAACACAAGTGCAACTAATGTGACATTTATTGTGGCAACGTTTCCCTCTCCAGGAGCTTTATCAAGCCATTACAAACAATACACGGACACACACCCTCTGTGTCCGTGTATTGTTTATAATGGCTTGATAAAGCTCCTGGAGAGCGAAACGTTGCCACAATAAATGTCACATTAGTTGCACTTGTGTCCTTTTACTTTACATATTGTCGGTAATTCTACCAACTTTATTACGAGATGTAACACGTTGCCATTGAACTTTGAGCAGTAAAAAAAAATCTAATGTAAACTAGTACTGAATCCTTTGTGATAGGCACCTAGTGACAGCCTATCCTCATTTTACTAGGTTAATTTTTTAACATTACAATCAAAATTAATTGATGAATGGCTTTCGGTTCATTTAAAATCCTATTTTTTTTTTTAGGTTAGATCAATTTAGGTTAGATTGTTAGGAAAAATAAACTTTTGTAAACTTGTATTCAAATTCTTCATGACAATAAACAATAAAAATGGATACAAATGCGGGATAACGATTTCATTGTGAAGAGGTGAATTATCAGGGAAAAATTCCCAGATGTCTTAAAAAATACGCAAACAATTTAATTAACATTAACAGAGAAAAATTAGATGTTGTTTATCATGCAGTTTAAGTAACGTAATGATCGTTCAAAGACTAAAGCAGTTGGGAAAAACCCCAAGCTTAACCTAGAAAAGTACGAGAATGTGTAAGAAATGCATTTCCCGTTCTCTGTGATAGGTGTTCCAGCAAGCTGCCAGTTCTACTGCAGTTGGGGGTGAAATACTCGGCAGTATTTTACCAACTTCTTTCTTCGGCCTGACCTTATGGGACATTGTAGTTTCAAGGTAACAGAAGGAGCTCACTGCACATCCAGGCTTCCAAAGTTACAGGAGGAGCTCACTGCACACCCTGACTTACTGAGTAACAGAAAGAAGTCACTGCATACCCAGGTTTCTAGAGTAACAGAAAAATTATATTTTGCCACCGAAGTGGCTAGTTTATTGTGCACCCCATACTCATCCTGTGGAGGGTAATGCAAGAGCATATGGATACACAAAAGACCTAGGAACTAGGCCCCAAAAGAGTTAAAAGGATTCACTTATCCGTTACAAGCAAATTTAGGAAATTTGCTTAGTATATCTGGTATCTTATTTTCATTAATAAGATATCTTGAAATGTCACATAGGTTATTATAATATCTCTATATTGCTCAAAAAGTGGACAATTAAGCACAAAGTGTTCAAGACAGTAACCATAAGGCTGCCCAGATAATTTGCATTTGGTTTGATCATCATCTATCTGTGCGTCTCCCCAACTGTCAGAAGTACTTGTAACCAAGCCTAAGCCTGGCCACTACGACATCAGTCAGTGATCGACACCATGCCCAGCCCTTCTAGGGTAGGGTAGGTGCCAGGGGCCAGAGCTTACAGCTCACAGGCCTGTCATTCCCATTAGGCCCCTTGGGGCGGGGATGGCAGACCAGAGAGGCCTAGCTTGTGGCTAGGCCTGGGGACAGTTGATCCCAAAGATGAGGAGGTACTTGTGCCTCCTCCCATGGGAGACTTAGGTCTCAGACACTCCCTAGACAGGGAGCCAAGGCCGGGCCACCACTTGGAAAAGGCCCGGGCTGGGAGATCACCGGCGAGTCTTTAATAATAAATAATCAGTCAGTCTCATCATGCTGCAGATCACTGCAAACCTAGTACCGGCGGATCAAGAAGAAGAAGAAGAAACCTAGGTATCCTCAGTAACAGGAGGAGATCATTGCAAACCTAGGTGTAATACATAACAGAAAGTGCTACATTGAACCTACAGTACAAAATGGCATACTAAATACTACACAGAATTTCTTAAGAGCGTGTATAGTGCTCCCATTTTCATCAGTCGTTAGAGAAAAGGGGAACTAGGTAGGGTATTCGTGCCCTGACAGTACATATGGATAGTGCTATCAAGCGAAGAACAGTACAAATTCTAAACCCTGTTTTAGAGTACAAAATTTTAAGTGTTTTTGTTTTGTGATCAATAAAATGTTACAAAGCACTGATCAATTAATGTAAACACACATTCGTTAAGAAACTCAATAATATATTCCTCGGCTGGATTTTAGTTGAAATTTTATATATAAAAATATACAGATTTACGATACATATATATAAAATCATATCATATTTAATGATTATAATTATATCCATAATTATTATAGGGGTGGACCAGTAAGCCGGTGGGAGACCTCGGTCAGATGACCAAAACCTCCAGCTGTGGGTCATCACATAACCAAGACGCGAGTCAGGAAGCGTCCTGTTTCCTGACGAACCTTACCTAAGTGTATATATAAAGTCAGTGTTTCATAAGAAGGCAACTGTAACTTGATGATTATTATAACTGGTGGTCAAAGTATTCTGAAAAATCCGGAGACGAGACTCATCTGTTCACGGCTGATGAATCTCAGACTAAAGCAGGACTCGAACCTGCGCACTCTGCATCAAAGTACACACATACCACACTATACACTATACCACTATACATTATGCACTATACACTATACCACTATACACTATGCACTATACACTATACCACACAGCCAAATCCTACGTACTGGCGCAGAGTCGACACTACGTGAAGACAGAGAGGATGACGAAGACGTTGCCGACGATGGTGAAGATGATGATAAGACTCAGAGACACCACCGTCAACACCATCTCCCAGGTGGGTTTCACTATATATTCATTACTATCATTAATGTCACCAGTAATAAACGATACATTTCTCTCGGGCATCTTTAGTTTTTCTGAATGTGCTGTTTTTTAAAGGTAATTTCTGAGTAAACTGTTTTCTTTTCGTAAAAACAATAGAGTACATCAGTGTGTTTCCTATCATTATTTTTTTTCTCTGGGGAGACTCATAAGCAATAAATGAATACCTCTTGATGGCTTTTTTTTTTCGTTAAGCTGACAAAACAAAATTTTTGAAAAGTCCACATCTTTACTGGTCAACTTTAAAATTTTTAGTGAAGAAAGAACGACTTCGGTGATCATCAGCCTGAAAAGCGATAAAACATATTACAAATATTTACGAAAATTAATTTCATTAAAGAGACTTGAATAAATGGTTTTAGCAAACCAGGAATGGGACAGAGAACAGGAGACACACCTCCTTGATGGTTCAGGGCTCTTCATCCAGTAGATTGGAGCTAACCGTTTTCTCTACTAAAATATTATTGCTTCTTGTTTCAGCCATTGTATGACTCCAATGGGTTTCAATGTTTTTCTATAATGGCAATAATAATAAAATAATTAATAATAATAATAATAATAATAATAATAATAATAATAATAATTTATAATAATTAAAATAATAATAATAATTATAATAATTAAAATAATAATAATAATAATAATAATAATAATAATAATAATAATAATAATAATAATAATAAATAAGAATAAAGGATAAACGAGGGAATTAAGGAGGTGCTCAGGGAATCAGATGTGACAGGAAACAATACACCCAGATTGGAAAGAAATGGTTATAACTTTGACCATAATTTTTAAAGGGTGGACTGGTAAGCCCGCGGAAGGCCTCGGTCAGATGACCAAAAGTTCAATGGCGGGTCATCATCTGACTAAGATCCACGTCAGGAAACACTTGTCTTGTTTCCTGACAAACCTAACCTAACCCACATTGGATATCACTTTGGACCTTGAGAAATATGCAAAAACGTGGCGTGGTACAAATGTCAAACAGCTGGAAAACTGCAATATCTAAATATTCAGAAGCAGAAATAAACAGGAATGTGTGAACTGTCAGTGTTACTGTCAGGTGATACTGACAGGTGTATTATCTAAGATATTGTCCTAGTAAATATGTTAAAAGGATTAGTATATAGAAAATAATCTACCCATAAACGACAGCCAGCATGAATTTATGGATGAAATCTTTTCTGTCCCACGAATGAGTTTATTGATAACAAATGCTGTCCCACTAATGAGTTTATGGATGACAAATTCAGTCCCACTAATGAGTTTATGAATGACAAATCCTGTCTCACGGATGAGTTTATTTATAACAAATCCTGTCCCACTAATGAGTTTATGGATGACAAATTCTGTCCCAGGAATGAATTTATGGATAACTAACCCAGTCTCACGAACGAATGTCATAACAAATCCTGTCCCACGAATGAATTTATGGATAACAAAACTCAGATCATCCGCACCTAGGAGACTGAAACTTACGACGACGTTTCGGTCCGTCTGGACCCATTAACTAGTCACACACAGAAGCGTAGGGAAGGGAACCACAATATATACGTATAGTGTCTTTTATTCAATGATAAATAATAATATTTTCAGAGACATGGGATGGAAGACTTATATTCTCTACTTAATGTAACACATTTTCTTGATGTGAAAGTGGAAATGCACTTTTATTCACTTTACTCACGTATGCTACTACATGTTCAGTTAGAAACAGAAACCCCGTTAGAATTATCATGTCGAAGTTCTGTCAAGTCAGTTATCGACACACAGAAAATATATCTAGAATAAGATATTTTTGACTGATGCACAAGTGAACTGCTGTCATAATGACCAACATGCAGTTGATCAGCTTTAAATCTAAAACAATCTGGTCACCTATATATGAGACAAACCATCAGTGCTAAATCAGTTGTTACCTTGGTGTGTAGCAATAAGCATGTATCAACTTGCATTTAACATCACGCGTCACCAAGATGAGCAATATATTCAACAAACGTGTCATCAGATGATGGAGCATCAAAGCGTCGTGAATATTTGTCAGTGATAGAAGGAAACCAGCATGCAGACGAAAACTCCCCCCAAAAAGTTGATCTGTATATTTTCATCTCGGTCCGGGATCCTCATCTCACTGATGAGGATCTCACACCAATATCAATATATAAAGCTCAATTAGTATCCTGTTTCTGTCTGCATGTATGCCTCCTTCAACGTATAAACAAACTATTGTATTTAACACTGTTTTACACTGACTTGGTGAAATATTTACATAAACACACCAACGGGCTAATTATTTTTTTCGACTAATAACATGCAAATTTTACCTGACGTCCCAAATATTTTCGATGGCTTCAGTAAACAACACAAAATAATGTTTCCTTTGGTCATACCAAGCATCATAAACACAAAGTTGTCAAACACAACTCACTAAGTATTCGTATTATTCTCAAGTGTAATTGTTTTTTCTTTCACATAAGTGCAGTTCGGCAGAGTATCTCACCTGACGGAGGATCGAGCCGCCACCTGTCCACACGCTGAATGATCACACACCGCTTTAATCCTTCACAAATCCAGTGAATTTCAACGTAACATATTATCCTAAGCTTACCCCAATATCACGAACTGGATTTTTTCCCGAGTTGTTCACTTCTCGACGTTGTTTACAAACTCGAACAGCGCTCCGCTCGGCTACCAATCAAACACCAATGATATTAATCCAGCTAATGTTTTGCTTTTCCAGAGAGGTTGTCTGGCGTCTGTTCCTCAGCTGCATTTGACAGTAACTGGAATGTTGCTCGCCTCGGGTAACCATATCTCATTTTTATCTTAATATCATGTTAAGTTTCCGTATGATTTATGAGCTTTACTTCATGTAAAAAGTTGTAAAAATAATGGTTATTTCTGAATCAGTAGTCATAAAATAGTAGTCAGGTATGAAAAACTAATCAGTTATGTAGCAGCAGTAAATGTTAAAGTAGAAATAAGTTACAAAATAGTCGTCAGTTACAAAATACAGTAGTGGTCTGTAAGCTTGTGAATGAGTTATAAAATAGTCGTCAGTTACAAAATACAGTAGTGATCTGTAAGCTTGTGAATGAGTTATAAAATAGTCGTCAGTTACAAAATACAGTAGTGATCTTTAAGCTTGTGAATGAGTTATAAAATAGTCGTCAGTTACAAAATACAGTAGTGATCTGTAAGCTTGTGAATGAGTTATAAAATAGTCGTCAGTTACAAAATACAGTAGTGGTCTGTAAGCTTGTGAATGAGTTATAAAATAGTCGTCAGTTACAAATACAGTAGTGATGCTTAAGCTTGTGAATGAGTTATAAAATAGTCGTCAGTTACAAAATACAGTAGTGATCTGTAAGCTTGTGAATGATGTTATAAAATAGTCGTCAGTTACAAAATACAGTAGTGGTCTGTAAGCTTGTGAATGAGTTATAAAATAGTCGTCAGTTACAAAATACAGTAGTGGTCTGTAAGCTTGTGAATGAGTTATAAAATAGTCGTCAGTTACAAAATACAGTAGTGGTCTGTAAGCTTGTGAATGATAATATATGGGGAATAATAACTAGTGTCAGCTGTTCGTTGAGGAATTGCGCTCCAGATCTGTTGCACTGAGCTGCTCTAGAAGGGTGTACTATGGCACAAGCATACAGTACTAGTCATTACTTGCACGTTTCGCTACAAATAATATATTTTTTTCTTTTATAATGTCATGACTTGTAAAAGCTCCACTTAGAACGAAACATTGATCAGATTATTATTTTGTTCTGTATACTTGTGTGTCTGTCCACAAGACATGTTGGAGAAACTCTCTTGCAACCAAATGCTCAGGAAACGTGTACGAGGATGGAGGGTCTATTCTTGTAAAATTGAGGAAAAACAAGAAAAAATGTGTAAAGTAAAAGGACACAAGTGCAACTAATGTGACATTTTATTGTGGCAACGTTTCGCTCTCCAGGAGCTTTATCAAGCCATTACAAACAATACATGGACACAGAGGGTATATAAAGGTATGTAATGGCTTGATAAAGCTCCTGGAGAGCGAAACGTTGCCACAATAAATGTCACATTAGTTGCACTTGTGTCCTTTTACATTACACATTGTCGGTAATTCTACCAACTTTATTACAAGAAAAAATATACTGGGGGATGTCTAGCACTGTAATCTCTTCAGGATTATTATTATTATAATCAAGGGGGAAGCGCTAAACCCGGAGGATTATACAGCGCCTGGGGGGGGATGTGGAAGGCATTCAGGCTTAATTCGGGGAACTGGAGCACAGATCCAATTTCTTAAATCAAGAGCCCCTCACCAACATCAAGGAACCTTCCTTGAGGGAAATCTCTTTAGGAGAGGAAAAGCTCAAGAAATGTGTACGATGGTGGGGTCTATTCTCGTAATCCCTATAACTGAGGAAATACTTATGAAACGTGTACTCAGGAGCATATGCTATATTTTTCTATAACTGGGCAAATTATCCCGATAACTTACGAAATCGTAATGACGCGATTGCAAATAAACCATACCACGGTTGGGGATAGAACCCACGATCAGAGGGTCATAAAACTCCAGACCGACGCGTTAGCCACTGGGCCAGCTGGCTACAACAAAATTCATCCAAATGCAGTCGTGCCTATGCTAACTTTCCTATGGTGTATAAATACACCTAGCTGGATGAACTTTATTGTAGACAGCTGGTCCAGTGGCTAACGCGTCGGTCTGGAGTTTTATGACTCTGATCGTGGGTTCTATCCCCACCCGTGGTATGGTTTATCCCGATAAGTACGTGAGTATTAGTCAACTGTTGTAGGATGCATCCTGTGAGGGGTCGTACTAGCATATCTTAGAACTAGACTCTGAAATGAGCTAAACTAGGATAACAGCTCCTTAACATGTACAGTCGGAGAGAGACAGTTTCATCCTGTTTCTCTCAGACTGTTTCTACCGGTTTACTGTCCACTTATTCGTAATTATATTATTATTATTATTATTATTATTATTTTATTTATTATTATTATTATTATATAACTCTGTTCGCTTTTCCTTGTTAAATGGGTCACTATGTCTTAGACCTTAATTGGTCTTATGTTGATGTTTGTCTAGCTTAGAAACCGAGTTATAAAATAAGCAGTGGTTTCTTCCTCTTCAAGCAACAATAGCTCCTGACTTATTTAATTGCAGAACAAATATGGTGATGTTGATGTTTGAATTTGCAACACAGAGGTTAAAATACAGAGTTTGAACACAGAAAATGAAATAAGATTTTAAAGACAGTCTGGTATACAGAGAAATTAGAACACAGAGATGAACACGCAGAGATTGGAAGTCAGACATTACGATAACTATATTGGTGCTGAGGTCACTGACGTGGTGCTGGGGTTACTAACGTGTTGGGGGTCACTAACGTGGTGTTGGGGTCACTAACGTGATGATGAAATTATTAACGAGGTGCTGAGGTCACGAATGTAATGTTAAGGTCACTAACCTGCTGCTGAGGTCACTGTATTACGCATTTCTTGTTTTGTAGTGCGATGCACAGCTAAATTAAAGGGGCAGATGTGTTTTTTATCAGTAGGAGTGACTCACGAAATCGTAACGACACGACTGGACACAAACCATACCACGAGCGGGGTTTGAACCCGAGGTCAGAGAGTCTCAAAACTCCAGAGTTTTGAGACTCTCTGACCGCGGGTTCGAACCCCGCCCGTGGTATGGTTTATCAGTAAGAGTGTCTGTTTAATAAGAAATTGTGCTCAAAACTTAATGCTTACTTCTTTGGAAACATTCAAGTGTTTTATGCACAATAATGCATATTTTCTTGAGTTTTTTTTTAATTGTAAAGGCTGCGACAGGTGTCGTCAAAAGCAGGAGGAGCCAAGTGCAGTCACTAGCAGGAGGATCCAAGTGCAGTCACTAGCAGGAGGAGCCAAGTGCAGTCACTAGCAGGAGGAGCCAAGTGCAGTCACTAGCAGGAGGAGCCTTGTGCAGTCACTAGCAGGAGGAGGCTTGTGCAGTCACTGCAGGAGGAGCCAAGTGCAGTCACTAGCAGGAGGAGCCAAGTGCAGTCACTAGCAGGAGGAGCCAAGTGCAGTCACTAGCAGGAGGAGGCTTGTGCAGTCACTGGCAGGAGGAGCCAAGTGCAGTCACTAGCAGGAGGAGCCAAGTGCAGTCACTAGCAGGAGGAGCCAAGTGCAGTCACTAGCAGGAGGAGCCAAGTGCAGTCACTAGCAGGAGGAGGCTTGTGCAGTCACTAGCAGGAGGAGGCTTGTGCAGTCACTGGCAGGAGGAGCCAAGTGCAGTCACTAGCAGGAGGAGCCAAGTGCAGTCACTAGCAGGAGGAGCCAAGTGCAGTCACTAGCAGGAGGAGCCAAGTGCAGTCACTAGCAGGAGGAGCCAAGTGCAGCCCACTAGCAGGAGGAAGGCTTGTGCAGTCACTAGCAGGAGGAGGCTTGTGCAGTCACTAGCAGGAGGAGCCTTGTGCAGTCACTAGCAGGAGGAGCCTTGTGCAGTCACTAGCAGGGAGCCTTGTGCAGTCACTAGCAGGAGGAGCCAAGTGCAGTCACTAGCAGGAGGAGGCTTGTGCAGTCACTAGCAGGAGGAGGCTTGTGCAGTCACTAGCAGGAGGAGCCTTGTGCAGTCACTAGCAGGAGGAGCCTTGTGCAGTCACTAGCAGGAGGAGCCTTGTGCAGTCACTAGCAGAGGAGGCTTGTGCAGTCACTAGCAGGAGGAGGCTTGTGCAGTCACTAGCAGGAGGAGCCTTGTGCAGTCACTAGCAGGAGGAGCCTTGTGCAGTCACTAGCAGGAGGAGGCTTGTGCAGTCACTAGCAGGAGGAGCCTTGTGCAGTCACTAGCAGGAGGAGCCTTGTGCAGTCACTAGCAGGAGGAGGCTTGTGCAGTCACTAGCAGAGGAGCCTGTGCAGTCACTAGCAGGAGGAGCCTTGTGCAGTCACTAGCAGGAGGAGCCTTGTGCAGTCACTAGCAGGAGGAGGCTTGTGCAGTCACTAGCAGGAGGAGCCTTGTGCAGTCACTAGCAGGAGGAGCCAAGTGCAGTCACTAGCAGGAGGAGGCTTGTGCAGTCACTAGCAGGAGGAGCCAAGTGCAGTCACTAGCAGGAGGAGGCTTGTGCAGTCACTAGCAGGAGGAGCCAAGTGCAGTCACTAGCAGGAGGAGCCAAGTGCAGTCAATAGCAGGAGGAGGCTTGTGCAGTCACTAGAAGGAGGAGCCAAGTGCAGTCACTAGCAGGAGGAGGCTTGTGCAGTCACTAGCAGGAGGAGCCAAGTGCAGTCACTAGCAGGAGGAGGCTTGTGCAGTCACTAGCAGGAGGAGGCTTGTGCAGTCACTAGCAGGAGGAGCCAAGTGCAGTCACTAGCAGGAGGAGGCTTGTGCAGTCACTAGCAGGAGGAGGCTTGTGCAGTCACTAGCAGGAGGAGCCAAGTGCAGTCACTAGCAGGAGGAGGCTTGTGCAGTCACTAGCAGGAGGAGGCTTGTGCAGTCACTAGCAGGAGGAGCCAAGTGTAGTCACTAGCAGGAGCAGCCAAGTGCAGTCACTAGCAGGAGGAGGCTTGTGCAGTCACTAGCAGGAGGAGCCAAGTGCAGTCACTAGCAGGAGGAGCCTTGTGCAGTCATTAGCAGGAGGAGGCTTGTGCAGTCACTAGCAGGAGGAGCCTTGTGCAGTCACTAGCGGGAGGAGCCAAGTGGAGTCACTAGCAGGAGGAGGCTTGTGCAGTCACTAGCAGGAGGAGCCAAGTGCAGTCACTAGCAGGAGGAGCCTTGTGCAGTCACTAGCAGGAGGAGGCTTGTGCAGTCACTAGCAGGAGGAGCCTTGTGCAGTCACTAGCAGGAGGAGCCAAGTGCAGTCACTAGCAGGAGGAGGCTTGTGCAGTCACTAGCATGAGGAGCCAAGTGCAGTCACTAGCAGGAGGAGCCTTGTGCAGTCACTAGCAGGAGGAGGCTTGTGCAGTCACTAGCAGGAGGAGCTTTGTGCAGTCACTAGCAGGAGGAGCCAAGTGCAGTCACTAGCAGTAGGAGGCTTGTGCAGTCACTAGCAGGAGGAGCCAAGTGCAGTCACTAGCAGGAGGAGCCTTGTGCAGTCACTAGCAGGAGGAGCCAAGTGCAGTCACTAGAAGGAGGAGCCTTGTGCAGTCACTAGCAGGAGGAGCCTTGTGCAGTCACTAGCAGGAGGAGCCTTGTGCAGTCACTAGCAGGAGGAGCCAAGTGCAGTCACTAGCAGGAGGAGCCTTGTGCAGTCACTAGCAGAGGAGCCAAGTGCAGTCACTAGCAGGAGGAGCCTTGTGCAGTCACTAGCAGGAGGAGCCAAGTGCAGTCACTAGAAGGAGGAGCATTGTGCAGTCACTAGCAGGAGGAGCCAAGTGGAGTCACTAGCAGAGAGGCTTGTGCAGTCACTAGCAGGAGGAGGCTTGTGCAGTCACTAGCAGGAGGAGCCTTGTGCAGTCACTAGCAGGAGGAGCCTTGTGCAGTCACTAGCAGGAGGAGGCTTGTGCAGTCACTAGCAGGAGGAGCCAAGTGCAGTCACTAGCAGGAGGAGCCTTGTGCAGTCACTAGCAGGAGGAGGCTTGTGCAGTCACTAGCAGGAGGAGCCAAGTGCAGTCACTAGCAGGAGGAGCCAAGTGGAGTCACTAGCAGGAGGAGGCTTGTGCAGTCACTAGCAGGAGGAGCCTTGTGCAGTCACTAGCAGGAGGAGGCTTGTGCAGTCACTAGCAGGAGGAGCCTTGTGCAGTCACTAGCAGGAGGAGCCAAGTGCAGTCACTAGCAGGAGGAGGCTTGTGCAGTCACTAGCAGGAGGAGCCAAGTGCAGTCACTAGCAGAGGAGGCTTGTGCAGTCACTAGCAGGAGGAGCCAAGTGCAGTCACTAGCAGGAGGAGCCAAGTGCAGTCACTAGCAGGAGGAGGCTTGTGCAGTCACTAGAAGGAGGAGCCAAGTGCAGTCACTAGCAGGAGGAGGCTTGTGCAGTCACTAGCAGAGGACCAAGTGCAGTCACTAGCAGGAGGAGGCTTGTGCAGTCACTAGCAGGAGGAGGCTTGTGCAGTCACTAGCAGGAGGAGCCAAGTGCAGTCACTAGCAGGAGGAGGCTTGTGCAGTCACTAGCAGGAGGAGGCTTGTGCAGTCACTAGCAGGAGGAGCCAAGTGCAGTCACTAGCAGGAGGAGGCTTGTGCAGTCACTAGCAGGAGGAGCTTGTGCAGTCACTAGCAGGAGGAGCCAAGTGTAGTCACTAGCAGGAGCAGCCAAGTGCAGTCACTAGCAGGAGGAGGCTTGTGCAGTCACTAGCAGGAGGACCAAGTGCAGTCACTAGCAGGAGGAGCCTTGTGCAGTCACTAGCAGGAGGAGGCTTGTGCAGTCACTAGCAGGAGGAGCCTTGTGCAGTCACTAGCAGGAGGAGCCAAGTGGAGTCACTAGCAGGAGGAGGCTTGTGCAGTCACTAGCAGGAGGAGCCAATTGCAGTCACTAGCAGGAGGAGCCTTGTGCAGTCACTAGCAGGAGGAGGCTTGTGCAGTCACTAGCAGGAGGAGCCTTGTGCAGTCACTAGCAGGCGGAGCCAAGTGCAGTCACTAGCAGGAGGAGGCTTGTGCAGTCACTAGCAGGAGGAGCCAAGTGCAGTCACTAGCAGGAGGAGCCTTGTGCAGTCACTAGCAGGAGGAGGCTTGTGCAGTCACTAGCAGGAGGAGCCTTGTGCAGTCACTAGCAGGAGGAGCCAAGTGCAGTCACTAGCAGGAGGAGGATTGTGCAGTCACTAGCAGGAGGAGCCAAGTGCAGTCACTAGCAGGAGGAGCCTTGTGCAGTCACTAGCAGGAGGAGCCAAGTGCAGTCACTAGAAGGAGGAGCCTTGTGCAGTCACTAGCAGGAGGAGCCTTGTGCAGTCACTAGCAGGAGGAGCCTTGTGCAGTCACTAGCAGGAGGAGCCAAGTGCAGTCACTAGCAGGAGGAGCCTTGTGCAGTCACTAGCAGGAGGAGCCAAGTGCAGTCACTAGCAGGAGGAGCCTTGTGCAGTCACTAGCAGGAGGAGCCAAGTGCAGTCACTAGAAGGAGGAGCATTGTGCAGTCACTAGCAGGAGGAGCCAAGTGGAGTCACTAGCAGGAGGAGGCTTGTGCAGTCACTAGCAGGAGGAGGCTTGTGCAGTCACTAGCAGGAGGAGCCTTGTGCAGTCACTAGCAGGAGGAGCCTTGTGCAGTCACTAGCAGGAGGAGGCTTGTGCAGTCACTAGCAGGAGGAGCCAAGTGCAGTCACTAGCAGGAGGAGCCTTGTGCAGTCACTAGCAGGAGGAGGCTTGTGCAGTCACTAGCAGGAGGAGCCAAGTGCAGTCACTAGCAGGAGGAGCCTTGTGCAGTCACTAGCAGGAGGAGCCTTGTGCAGTCACTAGCAGGAGGAGCCTTGTGCAGTCACTAGCAGGAGGAGCCTTGTGCAGTCACTAGCAGGAGGAGGCTTGTGCAGTCACTAGCAGGAGGAGGCTTGTGCAGTCACTAGCAGGAGGAGCCAAGTGCAGTCACTAGAAGGAGGAGCCTTGTGCAGTCACTAGCAGGAGGAGCCAAGTGGAGTCACTAGCAGGAGGAGGCTTGTGCAGTCACTAGCAGGAGGAGGCTTGTGCAGTCACTAGCAGGAGGAGCCTTGTGCAGTCACTAACAGGAGGAGCCAAGTGCAGTCACTAGCAGGAGGAGGCTTGTGCAGTCACTAGCAGGAGGAGCCAAGTGCAGTCACAAGCAGGAGGAGCCAAGTGCAGTCACTAGAAGGAGGAGCCTTGTGCAGTCACTAGCAGGAGGAGCCTTGTGCAGTCACTAGCAGGAGGAGCCAAGTGCAGTCACTAGCAGGAGGAGCCTTGTGCAGTCACTAGCAGGAGGAGCCAAGTGCAGTCACTAGCAGGAGGAGCCTTGTGCAGTCACTAGCAGGAGGAGCCAAGTGCAGTCACTAGAAGGAGGAGCCTTGTGCAGTCACTAGCAGGAGGAGTCTTGTGCAGTCACTAGCAGGAGGAGCCTTGTGCAGTCACTAGCAGGAGGAGCCTTGTGCAGTCACTAGCAGGAGGAGCCAAGTGCAGTCACTAGCAGGAGGAGGCTTGTGCAGTCACTAGCAGGAGGAGCCAAGTGCAGTCACTAGCAGGAGGAGCCTTGTGCAGTCACTAGCAGGAGGAGGCTTGTGCAGTCACTAGCAGGAGGAGCCTTGTGCAGTCACTAGCAGGAGGAGCCAAGTGGAGTCACTAGCAGGAGGAGGCTTGTGCAGTCACTAGCAGGAGGAGCCAAGTGCAGTCACTAGCAGGAGGAGCCTTGTGCAGTCACTAGCAGGAGGAGGCTTGCGCAGTCACTAGCAGGAGAAGCCAAGTGCAGTCACTAGCAGGAGGAGCCAAGTGCAGTCACTAGCAGGAGGAGCTTGTGCAGTCACTAGCAGGAGGAGCCAAGTGCAGTCACTAGCAGGAGGAGCCTTGTGCAGTCACTAGCAGGAGGAGGCTTGTGCAGTCACTAGCAGGAAGAGCCTTGTGCAGTCACTAGCAGGAGGAGCCAAGTGCAGTCACTAGCAGGAGGAGGCTTGTGCAGTCACTAGCAGGAGGAGCCAAGTGCAGTCACTAGCAGGAGGAGCCTTGTGCAGTCACTAGCAGGAGGAGCCAAGTGCAGTCACTAAAAGGGAGGAGCCTTGTGCAGTCACTAGCAGAGGAGCCTTGTGCAGTCACTAGCAGGAGGAGCCTTGTGCAGTCACTAGCAGGAGGAGCCAAGTGCAGTCACTAACAGGAGGAGCCTTGTGCAGTCACTAGCAGGAGGAGCCAAGTGCAGTCACTAGCAGGAGGAGCCTTGTGCAGTCACTAGCAGGAGGAGCCAAGTGCAGTCACTAGAAGGAGGAGCCTTGTGCAGTCACTAGCAGGAGGAGCCTTGTGCAGTCACTAGCAGGAGGAGCCTTGTGCAGTCACTAGCAGGAGAAGCCTTGTGCAGTCACTAGCAGGAGGAGCCTTGTGCAGTCACTAGCAGGAGGACCCTTGTGCAGTCACTAGCAGGAGGAGCCAAGTGCAGTCACTAGCAGGAGAAGGCTTGTGCAGTCACTAGCAGGAGGAGCCAAGTGCAGTCACTAGCAGGAGGAGCCAAGTGCAGTCACTAGCAGGAGGAGCCTTGTGCAGTCACTAGCAGGAGGTGCCAAGTGCAGTCATTAGCAGGAGGAGCCAAGTGCAGTCACTAGCAGGAGGAGCCAAGTGCAGTCACTAGCAGGAGGAGCCAAGTGCAGTCACTAGCAGGAGGAGCCAAGTGCAGTCACTAGCAGAGAGGACCTTGTGCAGTCACTAGCAGGAGGAGGCTTGTGCAGTCACTAGCAGGAGAAGCCAAGTGCAGTCACTAGCAGGAGGAGCCAAGTGCAGTCACTAGCAGGAGGAGGCTTGTGCAGTCACTAGCAGGAGGAGCCAAGTGCAGTCACTAGCAGGAGGAGCCTTGTGCAGTCACTAGCAGGAGGAGGCTTGTGCAGTCACTAGCAGGAGGAGCCTTGTGCAGTCACTAGCAGGAGGAGCCAAGTGCAGTCACTAGCAGGAGGAGGCTTGTGCAGTCACTAGCAGGAGGAGCCAAGTGCAGTCACTAGCAGGAGGAGCCTTGTGCAGTCACTAGCAGGAGGAGCCAAGTGCAGTCACTAGAAGGAGAGCCTTGTGCAGTCACTAGCAGGAGGAGCCTTGTGCAGTCACTAGCAAGAGGAGCCTTGTGCAGTCACTAGCAGGAGGAGCCAAGTGCAGTCACTAACAGGAGGAGCCTTGTGCAGTCACTAGCAGGAGGAGCCAAGTGCAGTCACTAGCAGGAGGAGCCTTGTGCAGTCACTAGCAGGAGGAGCCAAGTGCAGTCACTAGAAGGAGGAGCCTTGTGCAGTCACTAGCAGGAGGAGCCTTGTGCAGTCACTAGCAGGAGGAGCCTTGTGCAGTCACTAGCAGGAGAAGCCTTGTGCAGTCACTAGCAGGAGGAGCCTTGTGCAGTCACTAGCAGGAGGAGCCTTGTGCAGTCACTAGCAGGAGGAGCCAAGTGCAGTCACTAGCAGGAGAAGGCTTGTGCAGTCACTAGCAGGAGGAGCCAAGTGCAGTCACTAGCAGGAGGAGCCAAGTGCAGTCACTAGCAGGAGGAGCCTTGTGCAGTCACTAGCAGGAGGTGCCAAGTGCAGTCATTAGCAGGAGGAGCCAAGTGCAGTCACTAGCAGGAGGAGCCAAGTGCAGTCACTAGCAGGAGGAGCCAAGTGCAGTCACTAGCAGGAGGAGCCAAGTGCAGTCACTAGCAGGAGGAGCCTTGTGCAGTCACTAGCAGGAGGAGCCTTGTGCAGTCACTAGCAGGAGGAGCCTTGTGCAGTCACTAGCAGGAGGAGCCTTGTGCAGTCACTAGCAGGAGGAGCCTTGTGCAGTCACTAGCAGGAGGAGCCTTGTGCAGTCACTAGCAGGAGGAGCCAAGTGCAGTCATTAGTAGGAGGAGCCTTGTGCAGTCACTAGCAGGAGGAGCCAAGTGCAGTCACTAGCAGGAGGAGCCAAGTGCAGTCACTAGCAGGAGGAG
Source organism: Cherax quadricarinatus (assembly GCF_026875155.1). Lineage (NCBI taxonomy): Eukaryota > Metazoa > Arthropoda > Malacostraca > Decapoda > Parastacidae > Cherax > Cherax quadricarinatus. The sequence goes on from NC_069406.1 coordinate 68,209,734, forward strand.
CCTTGTGCAGTCACTAGCAGGAGCCAAGTGCAGTCACTAGCAGGAGGAGCCAAGTGCAGTCACTAGCAGGAGGAGCCAAGTGCAGTCACTAGCAGGAGGAGCCAAGTGCAGTCACTAGCAGGAGGAGCCAAGAGCAGTCACTAGCAGGAGGAGCCTTGTGCAGTCACTAGCAGGAGGAGCCTTGTGCAGTGACTAGCAGGAGGAGCCTTGTGCAGTCACTAGCAGGAGGAGCCTTGTGCAGTCACTAGCAGGAGGAGCCTTGTGCAGTCACTAGCAGGAGGAGCCAAGTGCAGTCATTAGTAGGAGGAGCCTTGTGCAGTCACTAGCAGGAGGAGCCAAATGCAGTCACTAGCAGGAGGAGCCAAGTGCAGTCACTAGCAGGAGGAGCCTTGTGCAGTCACTAGCAGGAGGAGCCAAGTGCAGTCATTAGCAGGAGGAGCCAAGTGCAGTCACTAGCAGGAGGAGCCAAGTGCAGTCACTAGCAGGAGGAGCCAAGTGCAGTCACTAGCAGGAGGAGCCAAGAGCAGTCACTAGCAGGAGGAGCCAAGTGCAGTCACTAGCAGGAGGAGCCTTGTGCAGTCACTAGCAGGAGGAGCCTTGTGCAGTCACTAGCAGGAGGAGCCTTGTGCAGTCACTAGCAGGAGGAGCCTTGTGCAGTCACTAGCAGGAGGAGCCTTGTGCAGTCACTAGCAGGAGGAGCCTTGTGCAGTCACTAGCAGAGGAGCCTTGCAGTGACTAGCAGGAGGAGCCTTGTGCAGTCACTAGCAGGAGGAGCCTTGTGCAGTCACTAGCAGGAGGAGCCTTGTGCAGTCACTAGCAGGACGAGCCTTGTGCAGTCACTAGCAGGAGGAGCATTGTGCAGTCACTAGCAGGAGGAGCCTTGTGCAGTCACTAGCAGGAGGAGCCTTGTGCAGTCACTAGCAGGAGGAGCCAAGTGCAGTCACTAGCAGGAGGAGCCGTGTGCAGTCACTAGCAGGAGGAGACAAGTGCAGTCACTAGCAGGAGGAGCCAAGTGCAATCACTAGCAGGAGGAGCCAATTGCAGTCACTAGCAGGAGGAGCCAAGTGCAGTCACTAGCAGCAGGAGCCAAGTGCAGTCACTAGCAGGAGAAGCCAAGTACAGTCACTAGCAGGAGGAGCCAAGTGCAGTCACTAGCAGGAGGAGCCAAGTGCAGTCACTAGAAGGAGGAGCCAAGTGCAGTCACTAGAAGGAGGAGCCAAGTTCAGTCACTAGCAGGAGGAGCCAAGTGCAGTCACTAGCAGGAGCCAAGTGCAGTCACTAGCAAGAGGAGCCAAGTGCAGTCACTAGCAGGAGAAGCCAAGTGCAGTCACTAGCAGGAGGAGCCAAGTGAAGTCACTAGCAGGAGGAGCCAAGTGCAGTCACTAGCAGGAGGAGCCAAGTGCAGTCACTAGCAGGAGGGCCAAGTGCAGTCACTAGTAGGAGGAGCCAAGTGCAGTCACTAGCCAGAGGAGCCAAGTGCAGTGACTCGCAGGAGAAGCCAAGTGCAGTCACTAGCAGGAGGAGCCAAGTGCAGTCACTAGCAGGAGGAGCCAAGTGCAGTCACTAGCAGGAGGAGCCAAGTGCAGTCACTAGCAGGAGGAGCCAAGTTCAGTCACTAGCAGGAGGAGCCAAGTGCAGTCACTAGCAGGAGCCAAGTGCAGTCACTAGCAAGAGGAGCCAAGTGCAGTCACTAGCAGGAGAAGCCAAGTGCAGTCACTAGCAGGAGGAGCCAAGTGCAGTCACTAGCAGGAGGAGCCAAGTGCAGTCACTAGCAGGAGGAGCAATTGCAGTCACTAGGAGGAGGGCCAAGTGCAGTCACTAGTAGGAGGAGCCAAGTGCAGTCACTAGCAGGAGTAGCCAAGTGCAGTGACTAGCAGGAGAAGCCAAGTGCAGTCACTAGCAGGAGGAGCCAAGTGCAGTCACTAGCAGGAGGAGCCAAGTGCAGTCACTAGCAGGAGGAGCCAAGTGCAGTCACTAGCAGGAGGAGCCAATGTGCAGTCACTAGCAGGAGGAGCCAAGTGCAGTCACTAGCAGGAGGAGCCAAGTGCAGTCACTAGCAGGAGGAGCCAAGTGCAGTCACTAGCAGGAGGAGCCAAGTGCAGTCACTAGCAGGAGGAGCCAAGTGCAGTCACTAGCAGGAGGGCCAAGTGCAGTCACTAGCAGGAGGAGCCAAGTGCAGTCACTAGCAGGAGGAGCCAAGTGCAGTCACTAGAAGGAGGGCCAAGTGCAGTCACCAGCAGGAGGCCAAGTGCAGTTACTAGCAGGAGGAGCTAAGTGCAGTCACTAGTAGGAGGAGCCAAGTGCAGTCACTAGCAGGAGGAGCCAAGTGCAGTCACTAGTAGGAGGAGCCAAGTGCAGCCACTAGCAGGAGAAGCCAAGTGCAGTCACTAGCAGGAGGAGCCAAGTGCAGTCACTAGCAGGAGGAGCCAAGTGCAGTCACTAGCAGAAGGAGCCAAGTGCAGTCACTAGCAAGAGGGCCAAGTGCAGTCACTAGCAGGAGGAGCCAAGTGCAGTCACTAGCAGAAGGAGCCAAGTGCAGTCACTAGCAAGAGGGCCAAGTGCAGTCACTAGCAGGAGGAGCCAAGTGCAGTCACTAGCAGGAGGAGCCAAGTGCAGTCACTAGCAGGAGGAGCCAAGTGCAGTCACTAGCAGGAGGAGCCAAGTGCAGTCACTAGCAGAATGAGCCAAGTGCAGTCACTAGGAAGAGGGCCAAGGGCAGTCATTAGCAGGAGGAGCCAAGTGCAGTCACTAGCAGGAGGAGCCAAGTGCAGTCACTAGCAGGAGGAGCCAAGTGCAGTCACTAGCAGGAGGAGCCAAGTGCAGTCACTAGCAGGAGAAGCCAAGTGCAGTCACAAGCAGGAGGAGCCAAGTGCAGTCACTAGCAGGAGGAGCCAAGTGCAGTCATTAGCAGAAGGAGCCAAGTGCAGTCACTAGAAGGAGGGCCAAGTGCAGTCACCAGCAGGAGGGCCAAGTGCAGTTACTAGCAGGAGGAGCTAAGTGCAGTCACTAGTAGGAGGAGCCAAGTGCAGTCACTAGCAGGAGGAGCCAAGTGCAGTCACTAGTAGGAGGAGCCAAGTGCAGTCACTAGCAGGAGGAGCCAAGTGCAGTCACTAGCAGGAGGAGCCAAGTGCAGTCACTAGCAGGAGGAGCCAAGTGCAGTCACTAGCAGAAGGAGCCAAGTGCAGTCACTAGCAAGAGGGCCAAGTGCAGTCACTAGCAGGAGGAGCCAAGTGCAGTCACTAGCAGAAGGAGCCAAGTGCAGTCACTAGCAAGAGGGCCAAGTGCAGTCACTAGCAGGAGGAGCCAAGTGCAGTCACTAGCAGGAGGAGCCAAGTGCAGTCACTAGCAGGAGGAGCCAAGTGCAGTCACTAGCAGGAGGAGCCAAGTGCAGTCACTAGCAGAATGAGCCAAGTGCAGTCACTAGGAAGAGGGCCAAGGGCAGTCATTAGCAGGAGGAGCCAAGTGCAGTCACTAGCAGGAGGAGCCAAGTGCAGTCACTAGCAGGAGGAGCCAAGTGCAGTCACTAGCAGGAGGAGCCAAGTGCAGTCACTAGCAGGAGAAGCCAAGTGCAGTCACAAGCAGGAGGAGCCAAGTGCAGTCACTAGCAGGAGGAGCCAAGTGCAGTCATTAGCAGAAGGAGCCAAGTGCAGTCACTAGCAGGAGGGCCAAGTGCAGTCACTAGCAGGAGGGCCAAGTGCAGTTACTAGCAGGAGGAGCCAAGTGCAGTCACTAGCAGGAGGAGCCAAGTGCAGTCACTAGCAGGAGGGCCAAGTGCAGTCACTAGCAGGAGGGCCAAGTGCAGTTACTAGCAGGAGGAGCCAAGTGCAGTCACTAGCAGGAGGAGCCAAGTGCAGTCACTAGCAGGAGGGCCAAGTGCAGTCACTAGCAGGAGGGCCAAGTGCAGTTACTAGCAGGAGGAGCCAAGTGCAGTCACTAGCAGGAGGAGCCAAGTGCAGTCACTAGCAGGAAGAGCCAAGTGCAGTCACTAGCAGGAGGAGCCAAGTGCAGTCACTAGCAGGAGGAGCCAAGTGCAGTAACTAGCAGAAGGAGCCAAGTGCAGTCACTAGGAGGAGGAGCCAAGTGCAGTCACTAGCAGGAGGGCCAAGTGCAGTCACTAGCAGGAGCCAAGTGCAGTCACTAGCAGGAGGAGCCAAGTGCAGTCGCTAGCAGGAGGGCCAAGTGCAGTCACTAGCAGGAGGGCCAAGTGCAGTCACTAGCAGGAGGAGCCAAGTGCAGTCACTAGCAGGAGGAGCCAAGTGCAATCGCTAGCAGGAGGAGCCAAGTGCAGTCACTAGCAGGAGGAGCCAAGTGCAGTCACTAGCAAGAGGAGCCAAGTGCAGTCACTAGCAGGAGGAGCCAAGTGCAGTCACTAGCAGGAGGAGCCAAGTGCAGTCAATAGCAGGAGGAGCCAAGTGCAGTCACTAGCAGGAGGAGCCAAGTGCAGTCAATAGCAGGAGGAGCCAAGTGCAGTCGATAATCCCAGCTCTTAGAGTTTGCATTTTTTAAGTCAGGTATTGACCTTAGCTCTTTGGCAAGGATTAAATGCCCTAAAAGTGCCTTCATTCTTTAATCTTTAAAAATTTGTTGTGGACAATCACTAAAACGGATGAATAGTCATTTAAATGCAAAGAAAAATTATGGTTGATTACTCGATATGTTCAGACAATAATTAAGCCAGTTACTTGGTATTGTAAACAATATGGAAACACCGCCAAGCAAAACTTGCTTAAGTCTGTCAAAGTCAGATATAAATATAGTCATATATTTAATGTTTAGATTAATTATTCTACACAGTTCAATAATAATTACTAACTTCAAACTCTGGAAAATGTTGATTTTCGCAGAGTTAATGGACTGAACAATTTTGAATATGTGGCACCTGCACATGCTAATTGTTAATAGAATTTGCTCCTAGTTACCGTACAGCATCTGTGACAATATAAAGACGATCAAATGAAGTCTTTTCAGGTTATAAACTGAATTTAAAGCGAAAAGTGGGATGGGGAAAAATACAAAAATTTGACAACCTCTTAAGAGTCCCCGTTCAGGGACATCCAATACTACTACTGCTGCTACTACTACTACTAATAATAATAATAATAATAATAATCAAATATCCCACACATAAGAAAGGGAGGCTTATGACGACGTTTCGGTTCTACTTGGACCATTTACAAGTCACTTGTAAATGGTCCGAGTCGGACCAAAACGTCGTCGTAAGCTCCCCTCTCCTATGTGCAAGCTATTTGTTTATTGTTGCAATCATTGTATTGTACCTTTTTGTTCTTCATCAGCAACAACAACAACAAAAACAACAATAACGATATTATTACTATTATTATATTATTATTATTAATAATAATAATAATAACTCGAGGTAAAACTGCTTGTGTGAGAAAGTCTGGTTCCCCTCACAGCTGGAGGCAAGATTGACAAACTTTAAATCATATATACTATGCAGATTTAATTATGAAACTTTGTTAAGGAGTCGCTATTCTAAAGAAACTTTATTGGAATAATTTTGTGTGGAAAGTTTGGAAAAAATTACTCAAGACTTGTCTTTTCAGTCTTCCTCCGTCCCAGGTGTTGAAGACTTTAGACTACGACTGATTAAGCAGTCAACTCATTTGGTTAATGAGGCAACTTAAGAGGAGGGTGTTATAGCTGCTCATTCCAAGAGGTTAGCTCAGTCAGCTCACTAGTCATATAGAGGCTACTCCAGTGGATTTTTTTTTTTTTTTTATTCGCCGGTATTCTCCCGGCCCGGGTCTTTTCCAAGTAGTGGTGACCCGGCCTTGGCTCCCTATCTGGGGAGTGTCTCGAGACTCAAGTCTCCCATAGGAGGAGGTACAAGTACCTCCTCATCTTTGGGACCAAGTGTCCCCAGGCCTAGCCACATTCCCCGCCCTCACGGGGCTCGTAGGGAGAAGCTAGGCCTCTGGTCTGCCATCTACCCCGCCTCAAAGGGGCTCGTGGGGATGGCAGTCTTATGAGCTGCAGATGATAGCAACCTCAGGCTCTTCCAGTGGATTAATCTGTCAACTTAGTTGTCTTATAGGGTGTGTCAACTCGTTTCAACTCACCTGTTTTATGCTACATAATTCAAGAAATTGGCCAGTCAGTTGACTGGTCACTTTCACGGATAGACTTTTTACTTTATATTTTACAGGTCCCTCAAGGTGAATATTTCTATAATGAATAAAATTAAATTTAATAATTTTGATGTCTGCATAAGTGGAAATGTAAAAAAAAAAAAACTGATTTTTTTGAAATGTTTGGCTCAATAATTTACAGACTAATTTGGTCATTTTTTCCTAATTATGTCCGAAATTTCTAGACTTTGCACACTTCATTAATGAAATGCATCGTCTGACTAATGTTCATTGGAAGGTCTGAAAGCGGCTTAATAAGACTAATAACAAAATTAAGTCTTTCATTATTTTTCAGATTATTTTCTGCTTCAACAACATCATGTGTTGTCAAATGTTGTGTTGTAATGTAACATTTATCATAATCCCCCGACATATTATTATTATTATTATTATTATTATCATAACTAAACGCTAAACCCATAATGGTCGTACACATCTGCAATCCCCGACCCAGAAATTAAAAAAAAAAAATTAAGAGCCTGAAAATGAGAAAAATATCTATCACGGAAGAATTGAGAAAGGCGTAATAGGTCTCTGTAATTTTTGTCATTATGAGGCCTGGTCACAGACCGGGCCACAGGGGCGTTGACCCCCGGATCTCTCTCTCCAGGTAAAACACCAGGTATGAGTTGAATTATTGTTATAATCAGCACAAAGTGCTAAACCCACCAGGGTCACACTGCGTATGAAGTTGAAACACACCAGTGTGACTCTTAAGTTAAACATAAATGAACCTGAAGCGGTAAGGGTTATGCATTCCCGGGTTTATATTAAGTGGTTATACATGGTCACCGTGGTTGTTTAATATATTTATAGATGGGGTTGTAAGAGAAGTAAATGCGAGGGTCTTGGCAAGAGGCGTGGAGTTAAAAGATAAAGAATCACACACAAAGTGGGAGTTGTCACAGCTGCTCTTTGCTGATGACACTGTGCTCTTGGGAGATTCTGAAGAGAAGTTGCAGAGATTGGTGGATGAATTTGGTAGGGTGTGCAAAAGAAAAAAATTTAAAAAGGTGAATACAGGAAAGAGTAAGGTTATGAGGATAACAAAAAGATTAGGTGATGAAAGATTGAATATCAGATTGGAGGGAGAGAGTATGGAGGAGGTGAACGTATTCAGATATTTGGGAGTGGACGTGTCAGCGGATGGGTCTATGAAAGATGAGGTGAATCATAGAATTGATGAGGGAAAAAGAGTGAGTGGTGCACTTAGGAGTCTGTGGAGACAAAGAACTTTGTCCTTGGAGGCAAAGAGGGGAATGTATGAGAGTATAGTTTTACCAACGCTCTTATATGGGTGTGAAGCGTGGGTGATGAATGTTGCAGCGAGGAGAGGCTGGAGGCAGTGGAGATGTCATGTCTGAGGGCAATGTGTGGTGTGAATATAATGCAGAGAATTCGTAGTTTGGAAGTTAGGAGGAGGTGCGGGATTACCAAACTGTTGTCCAGAGGGCTGAGGAAGGGTTGTTGAGGTGGTTCGGACATGTAGAGAGAATGGAGCGAAACAGAATGACTTCAAGAGTGTATCAGTCTGTAGTGGAAGGAAGGCGGGGTAGGGGTCGGCCTAGGAAGGGTTGGAGGGAGGGGTAAAGGAGGTTTTGTGTGCGAGGGGCTTGGACTTCCAGCAGGCATGCGTGAGCGTGTTTGATAGGAGTGAATGGAGACAAATGGTTTTTAATACTTGACGTGCTGTTGGAGTGTGAGCAAAGTAACATTTATGAAGGGATTCAGGGAAACCGGCAGGCCGGACTTGAGTCCTGGAGATGGGAAGTACAGTGCCTGCACTCTGAAGGAGGGGTGTTAATGTTGCAGTTTAAAAACTGTAGTGTAAAGCACCCTTCTGGCAAGACAGTGATGGAGTGAATGATGGTGAAAGTTTTTCTTTTTCGGGCCACCCTGCCTTGGTGGGAATCGGCCGGTGTGATAATAATAATAAACATGGCCAGGTGGATATCAAGTGGTTATGCACACCCAATTTATTAAATATTTAAAGGACTTAAAAAAATGTCCTTGATTTTTGTTTGGTTGAATTAATTACTAGGTTTAAAGCCTATCGACTGCACAAAGATCATTAAGGCTGCTCGTCACCTGTCCACCGCCAGTTAATCCTGGATAATTTAATTGGTAAAATGAGAATTAAGGAAGACATTGTATTTACAGGGACACACTCCTCTGGGTGCATATACAGAGATGTATACCTCTAAATGTATTAACACTGAATAAGCACTCCTCTCGGTGTATGTATACATACAGACATACCCCTCTTGGTGTATATATAAGAGATACTCATCACGGAGTATTTTAATGCAGACAAGTACGTAGTACCTTCTCCAAATCGGCCAGATTCCAGATGGGATCTGGTCGAGTGGAGAAGATACTACGTACTTCGATGTGGAGTGTGTAGCTTCGAATCATGCTGTGAGATGATATATATATATATATATATATATATATATATATAATATATATATATATATATATATATATATATATATATATATATATATATATAATAGTGAAATTCTAAGCATTTTCGTGATTTCTAGTAATAACAACAGGACAGCAGAAGGTTTATGATGGTGAAATGTCACCTTCCATATAACCTTTCACCTTACTCAGCAGGTGTAAGGTTATTCTTAGGTGTGTGGGAGGAAGGTCTGAACAGTCACGTTACGTTGTTATGGTAGGAAGTCCTCAGCAAACATTTCTCGTAGGTGTGGGTGCAAGTCACTAACACGTGACGCGGGTGCATGACGTTTGTGTGGAAGGTCCAACACTCAGGTCATGTGGGTGTGGAAGGAAGGTTCAACACTCAGGTCATGTGGGTGTGGAAGGATAAATAGGTCATGGGGGTGGAGTCCAACACTCAGGTCATGTGGGTGTGGAAGGAAGGTTCAACACTCAGGTCATGTGGGTGTGGAAGGAAAGTTCAACACTCAGGTCATGTGGGTGTGGAAGGTCCAACACTCAGGTCATGTGGGTGTGGAAGGAAGGTCCAACACTCAGGTCATGTGGGTGTGGAAGGAAGGTCCAACACTCAGGTCATGTGGGTGTGGAAGGAAGACAACAAACACGTAACAGAGGTGTGGGAGGAATGGTCCAAGAATAACATTACACATTAAGAATATTATTGACTGAAGACGAATATGTTAAGAGAAATTTACATCGCACATTAATTAAAAATATAAATTACGTTCATCTCACACTTTCTTAAACTTCAGTAAAGTCAGCAGCAGCTTACAAGGCAGATTTACATTACTCAGTTTTACACTACTCTGCAGTACATGCAATGATGATGATGATAATAATAATAATAATAATAATAATAATAATAATAATAATAATAATAATAATAATAAATATAATAATAATAACAATAATTCTCTGTTTTTTTTCTTCCTGCGATAATGCAAGAATGCCTTATCAGACTGGCTTCAAACTTTCAATACTGGCGTGTCCTACTATGATTGTATGTATCTGGACCGTATATTTGCCAACTTAACAGATTAATTTAAAAATTGTGTGGCCTGAACCTAGTTACGAAAGTGACCCACCACACCTTAAATGTGACCTCAACAACGCGTAAGTGGCCAACGCATAACATTAATGAACCCAGCACCACGTAAGTGGCCACATAATTTCATAAGTGACCCTAGCACCACTTAACTGACTCCAGCACCCCTTAAGTGACCCCAGCACCACTTAAGTGATCACAGCATTTGATAATTAACTCTTGCCATCACCTCCAGTCATTATCTCATCGGAGCTCCCGATCTTCCTTAAATTAATCGTTTTTAATTACCAGAGTTCTTGAGTGTTATCCCCAATCTTGGTATTCCAGTCTCTGTATGTCTTTCTTCGTATACCGATGTCATTATTCCAGTCTCAGATCTGTATTTTCTCTTTTACAATCTCTTTTTTCCAGTCTCTCTGTCTCGGTCTCCATTAGCTAATCTATGCTATGCCAATCCCTCTATTCCAGTCTCTAATCTCTCTATTCCAATCTTTAATCTCTATTTCATTCTCCAATCTTTGTATTCCAATCTCCAGTCCCCTGTTTCAGAATTTCTATATTACAATGAAGTTATCGTAATATCTGGATTCCAATCTTGATATGTTCATCTCTGTATTTTAGTTTCTGTGCATACCAGACTGTCAGTTTCTGTGTTCAAAACTCTGTATTTTAAACTTTGTGTTGCAAATTCAAATAGCATCGTCAGAATATTTGTTTTGTAAGCAAATACCAACCATGAACTACTTTTTCTTGAAGAAGAAAAAGAAGAAGAGAGTATTGCTTAATTTTTAAGTCGGTTTACTCAGCAGGAGAAACATCAATAAAAGAAAAAAACGCAAAGCCGTAATGACAATTTTAGCCGAGAAAAGAAAGAGCAGACTTCTTCATAATAAGAAGGGGAGAACAGTTTACCGGTAGTAACAGCTTTTATCCTAAGGTTTAAAACTCATTTCAAAGTCTAGCACTAGGATATACTACTGCGATCCATCCCTTCCCCCGGATGCTACCTACCTCAGGTGACTAACGCTCAGGTACCTATCTGGAGAATTTGCTCAGTTATAGAGAAATATAGCATATAAGTATTTCGTCAATTATAATTAGAGAAATTACAAGAATAGACCCCCAAATTCGTGCACATTTCCTGACCATTTCCTCTCCTATAGAGAAGAAAGTGCAAGACATCACACAGTACATTTTTCAAGAGTATTTCCTCAATCATAGGGCTTACAAGAATAGACCCCCAACCCCATCTTCGTACACGTTTCCTGAGCATTTGGTGTTCCTCTAACATATTTGTGGACAGACACACGAATATATACAGAACTAACCATAATTTGGTCAATGTTTCCCTCGAAGTAGAACTTTTACATGTCATATTATAAAAATTCATTATTAATAGCGAAACGTGCAAGTAATGACTAGTAATGCATTATTATTCCAATGAACACATTTGTAGAGCAACTCAGTGAAGAAGATCCAGAAAGCAATTCTTTAACAAGCAGCTAAAACTGGTCATTATTCCCCATATACTATCATTCACAATCTTACAGACTACTGCTGTATTTTGTAACCGACGACTATTTTATTACTATCTTAACTACATGGTAGTTAATCATGACTAAGTACTACTTCATAGCCAACTACTGCTTTATAACTACTACTACTTCTTAACTGACTACCGTTTCATCAGAAATCACTACAATATAAGTTTTCACAAGCTCATGAAAAAATCAGAAACGTAACATATCTTCAACATAAAAAATACGATCTGGTTACCCGAGGCGAGGTGCGTGCCAGTTACCCTCAAATGCAGCTCAGAAGCAGGTGCCTGACAACCTCACTGGAAAAACCTAATATTACCTGTATTAGTAGCATTGGTGTCTGATTGGTAGCCGAGCGTAGCGCTGTTATAGTTTGTAATCAGCGTCAAGAAGTGAACAGCTCGGAAAAAAGGTCCAGTTCGTGATATGGGGTAAGCTTAGGATATCATGTTACGTTGAAATTCACGGGATTTGTGAAGGATTAAAGCGGTGTGTGATCATTCAGCGTGTGGACAGGTGGCGGCTCGATCCTCCGTCAGGTGAGATACTCTGCCGAACTGCACTTATGTGAAAGAAAAAACAATTACACTTGAGAATAATACGAATACTTAGTGAATTGTGTTTGACAACTTTGTGTTTATGATGCTTGGTATGACCAAAGGAAACATTATTTTGTGTTGTTTACTGAAGCCATCGAAAATATTTGGGACGTCAGGTAAAAATTTAGATTTTATTAGTCGAAAAAAATAATTAGCCCGTTGGTGTGTTTATGTAAATATTTCACCAAGTTAATGTAAAATAATGTTAAATACAATAGTTTCTTTATACGTTGAAGGAGGCATACATGCAGACAGAAACATGAGACTAATTGAGCTTTATATTTTGATATTGGTGTGAGATCCTCATCAGTGAGATGAGGATCCCGGACCGAGATGAAAATATACAGATCAATTTTTTGGGGGGAGTTTTTGTCTGCATGTTGGTTTCCTTCTATCACTGACAAATATTCACGACGCTTTGATGCTCCATCATCTGATGGCACGTTTGTTGAATATATTGTGCGTCTTGGTGAAGCGTGCTGCTAAATACATGCTGATATACCTGTTGCTACACACCAAGGTGACAACTGTACATCAATAATAAAAAAAACATCTTAATCCACAAAATTTGAAAACACACTGTCGGTGTTTACACAGACTGAGAGAGACATCTCTAAATATATTTCCTCTGTGTCAATAACTGACAAAACTTCGACATGATAATTCTAACTGGGTTTCTATTTCTAACTGAACATGTACTAACATTTGTCTATATGCCTCCCAAAATATTCAAACAGGCAGAAATTGATAAATGGTAGAAATTAATAAAAAAAATACGTGCTTTTATGGTGCTTCCCATATTGGAGTTCCATGGTTTCTCTTTACTGGTTATTTGTGTGGGAACGAGTCTTGGCTCCTGTCTGCGCCACTTAACTTCGGAGATTGGCATTACAGGTTTCTGACCTCGTGAGCCTTATCGTACCCTGTCTTGAAACTTCACATCAAGTTTATTTTCAAGAGTTTCACATCAACACGTATTCCAACCAATATTTTTCAGGATTTGTTTCTGTTAATCTTAGACCTCGAGGAGATACGTGGGACAGGATTTGTTACCCATACATTCATTTGTGAGACAGGATTTATTTATAAATTCATGTCGGCGGGCTCTTAAGAGTCGAATATTTTTTATGAATTGTTATTAGTGTTCTTATTATTATAGAAAGCATTAAAATCCATAGGAGTCATAGAACACCTGAAAAAAGAGGCAATAAATAATGTTAGTCCGAGAAAGAAAATTGTTGTTCCAATTCCCTGGATGAAGAGCTTTTGATCAAGATACTCCCTTGTTCCTTGAAAGAGGTGTGTCTGCTGCACTCCTCTCTCACATTCCTGGAAGACTAATTTCTCAAGAGAAATTCTCCTTTCTCGTCTTCGTTTGATTAAACTGCAGCTGGCCCAGTGGTTTAAGCACTGGCCTCAAGTTTTACGCTCATTTGCCACGGGTTCTAACCCCACCCTTACCCTGGTTTCTTTGACACATCTCTTATCGAATCTTATTGTTCTTTAACTCTCATCTTTTGCCTTGTATGTATATCATAATGTTAAAAATACATACAACTTAGGTTAAATTTTCCCATCACTGTAATATTGTAAAGTGCTGCATTTCTGTTTGAAATTATGTATTTGTTTATTTGTAGCTTCAGGATCAGAGCCAAGTTGTTGTTTTCCCAACTCAATAATTTCTTCATATAATTTTTGTTTTTAAATTTCCAATAACAACACTTCAACCTCTCTTAAATAATTCACTGTGTGTGTGTGTGTGTGTGTGTGTGTGTGTGTGTGTGTGTGTGTGTGTGTGTGTGTGTGTGCATGCTTGTGAATGACCTCATATACACAAGAGAGAGAGAGAGAGGGGGGGGGAAGTCACATATGAATATTCAGGCATTCATAGGACAGTGCCAGTTAGTGACGAAACAGTAATATGACAGTGTCAGAAGGCCAGTACTACTTGCTTCATGAACAAAGGTAGTGCAACAATTTCCGCTGGTATTTCCGAGCCGGACGATATCTGACCACGTGAACAAAACTCGTGTAAACATCCGGCTCCAGATGACGAACCATCCTGCTGACGTCGCACTCAGACCAGTTCAACAGAGGAGAAAGATGTAACTGCCACTGCCTGACAGTGGGATTAGATCCCACCTATTCCTGAAGGTCTTAACAATCGGTCATTACGATTTTCTGTACCAGCTATCGGTTGCAATGTATCTTATGTGGCATGGCTCGACTGGTAAAATAATAGCAGGTGGGAGGTAGGAGGCAGACATGTGGGAGGCAGGTATTCAGGTATTGCACCCAGGGAATCAGAGAGATTTCCACACCATTAGCTGAGAGTCTACTAATGCAACTAAGACATTTAACTGTCGCAGTATAAATAATTATTCCCATTAGCGATAAAATATCTTACATGAGACAACACAATCTTCTTTTATAGAAGCATTTATGTTAATTATACTGATGCCACATAATACTGTTTAAAGAAAGTCTGTGTTCATAAATACTGATATTTATGTATGTAAAACGTGTCTAATTGTATCTAGCATTATGGGGAAGCTCTTCCCAAGGTATACAAGTGAAGACAAAACGTTCCCCTCATTGGAAAAAATTCCTGTCTATGGGTCAGCCTACCTTGGAAGGAGACGGTTGTTATGACAAATACAATGGTTATATATGTACAATTTTTAACTTCATATATTCTAACTTTTCTTAAGTCAGGTGTCGTACATTACCTTATCCCAACTAAATGTACGTAAAACTAGCTTTTGTTTATTTGGTGCATTCACATTCTGAGTTTTTTTTTTAACGTGCCAGTACGTTGTTTCTACGTATGCCAATAGCTTCTTTTTGTACGTGTACTTGTAGGCTCTTTGTGTACGTGTACTAGTAGACTCTGTGTACGTACGCTAGTAGTCTCTGTGTACGTACGCCAGAAGTCTCTCTGTGTACATGCTTATGCTACTTACTGTTTCTGGGTAAGGTAAGAAATTGTTCCTGGCGGATACCACACCTCAAAGATTAAGAAAAAATATCTCGCTATGTCGCGAGGGTTTCAAAGTTCGTTGGGCATTCTGTAGTAAAAGTAAATATACCATTTTTCATTAAGGATTTGTGTATTTTAAAACTGAATATTTTACTGTCAGATCATATAAAAAAACAAACAAGTATTTAACCCACCGGAACCTTTTCCAGTCGAATTATTTTGGCTATTGTATGTAGTGTGTATTGTGAGAACAGTGGCTATTAATGATGTAGCAATGAAATTTAACTATATTCCTTTGTTTTAATAAAGAACACATGACTAGGCTAGAGTATACTATTTGCTGAGGTTTTCAGCGGCCACTGATTTTTAAATATAACATTTTATTTATGAATAAGATAGCGTAACTCGTATACTATATCTTATTTACATACTATTGATATATTCTACCACTTTCTGATTTATAAACCGGACTTCATCATAAACAGTATGGTGATTCTGACAACATGTGTAAAAAGACATTTGTGTACAATTCAGATATTTATTTAAGGAAACATCCTGGCCTATGCACAGGAGTCCATATTCACAATACTGAGATATTTTCCTCAGTGTCCATGAGACCGAATTTAATTAATCGTTCGCTTTATTACGACTATCAAACACTGGCCTTGATGAGCTCAGTTTTAGGACGCAGTTTTAGCGTCTCAACTCGATTAGGAAGTGAGATTTCCCCCCCATAAAAATGCATTAAATAAAAGAACGTGTACGTCTCTTAAAGAACTCTCTAGGAGTGCTCACCCCTCACTGTTTCAGCTAGTGAATTTGAACGTTTTCATGAGGAAACTGGGACACCACTCGTTACGAGAACAAGATTGAGGATACTGGAGCACCACTTGTTACAAGAACTGGAACACCACTTGTTACAAGAACGAGATTGAGGATACTGGAACACCACTTGTTACAAGAACCAGATTAACCGGTGCTGTGCTGGATACGCAGGCCTGATACAAATCCGTACTGCCGACAGTATTCAAAAGACAACAGCGCATATAAAGATAAAACACACATTGTGGATTATGTCTTAATCAAATACCATTATATAACCATGGCTGGAAAAAAATATTGATACGAGTGTAACAGCTGGGTATAACTGAACAATGGACTAGGCAGACTTCTAGTGGAAAAAGGTTATTGACTGCGGTGACTCATTTATTATGACGTTTCCTCGGCAACTGAACTTAAATAGTTATGGTAATTGATAGAGTTTTGTCCTTATTGAATCGTAGTAATAAAAGTTTCGCTGTAGACGTTGTATCTTTCTCAAATTTCACCATCCCGTGTTTGTTTTGTTTTTTTCAAATCAGAGATTGTTAACGGGAGGCAGTGACAGATGAGATGATTCCAGTAATGGAAACAGTGGAAGAGGTAGAGAGGTAATATTGAGGTGCTCAATCCCTCAGTCTTGGTAGAAGAGATCAGTCCCTTAGCTAATGGACTGATCACCTTCAATCGAGGCTGAAGGCCCGAACATCTTCTATCAAGACTGAGGGACTGAACACCTCAAAAGTTTCGTCTCCACTGTTGAAATCACCTTTATATTCGACCGAAGAAGTCTGCTGTACAGGCGAAACGCTTCGGAAATAAAGATACCCCAAGTTATCTTTATTGCCGTTATATAATATCATCGACTTGATGGTATTATATAACGTCAATAAGAAGAAATGGAAGATCGAGCCTCCACGGCTATGAAACCTGAGAACAACAAACTAACGTTTCCTTTCCTTTAAGAAGCCACACACCCACTTGGTATTTCCCCTCGACAGTGTTATCAGAGATTGTAATACTTCTAGACAGCAGGTGAAGCAGTCAGTAACAGCAGGTGAAGCAGTCAGTAGCCTTCTTACGTTGTATGTTAAATTATACAAAAATTATTTCGTTAATTCTTCTGTCCATTCTCAGATCAGGTCTCCAGGAGGAGGAAAATTTTTTAATAATACTTGAAGCAGCAGCAATAGCAGCAATTAATTATTTTTATTTTTATTAATATTTTTAATTTAATTTTTAATTTTATTTTTAATTTTATTAATATTTTTAATTTTTTAATTTTATTAATATTTTTAATTTTATTATTTATAATTTTATTTTTCATTTTATTAATATTTTCAATTTAATTTTTAATTTTAATTTTAATTTTATTAATATTTTTAATTTAATTATTTTTAATTTTATTAATATTTTTAATTTTATTATTTTTAATTTTATTTTTCATTTTATTAATATTTTTAATTTAATTTTAAATTTTATTTTTCATTTTATTAATATTTTTAATTTAATTATTTTTAATTTTATTAATATTTTTAATTTTATTATTTTTAATTTTATTTTTCATTTTATTAATATTTTTAATTTAATTTTTAATTTTATTTTTAATTTTATTAGGGGTTCACACAGCGCCACTCAAAGCATAAAATTTTAACATAATCAGTTAAAAAAAGGTTTGATTAATAATTTTAAATTTTTACAATGTTTCAGAGGTTTTTGCAGTTTTCTAGCATTTTTTAAACATCAAAGTGATTTAAGATTTCATTATTTTGCAAAACTCTTTTGCTGGTCATGGAAAAATTAGTGTCTATCAAAATTCGAGTGCAAATACACTTCTGGGTTGATTCTACTGTGACGCAATGGAAGTTATTACCTCCTCCAGTATTCTACTCTACTGCAAGGCTGGAGAAGGAGTACCTAACTCCTCCACTCCAGTACGAGGCTGGTGGAATTAGTACCCCCACTTCGCTATGAGGCTGGTGGAATTAGTATCCCCCACTTCACTATGAGGCTGGTGGAATTAGTACTTCCACTTCACTATGAGGCTGGTGGAAGTAGTACCCCCACTTCTCTATGAGGCTGGTGGAATTAGTACCCCCCAGTTCACTATGAGGCTGGTGGAATTAGTACCCCCACTTCACTATGAGGCTGGTGGAATTACTACCCCACACTTCACTGTGAGGCTGGTGGAATTAGTACCCCCACTTCACTATGAGGCTGATGGAATTAGTACCCCCACTTCACTATGAGGCTGGTGGAAGTAGTACCCCCACTTCACTATGAGGCTGGTGGAATTAGTACCCCCCATTTCACTATGAGGCTTGTGGAATTAGTACCCCCACTTCACTATGAGGCTGGTGGAATTAGTACCCCCACTTCACTATGAGGCTGATGGAATTAGTCCCCCTCTTCACTATGAGGCTGGTGGAATTAGGACCCCCACTTCACTATGAGGCTGTTGGAATTAGTACCCCCACTTCACTATGAGGCTGGTGGAATTAGTACCACCACTTCACTATGAGGCTGGTGGAATTAGTACCTCCACTTCACTATGAGGCTTGTGGAATTAGTACCCCCACTTCACTATGAGGCTGGTGGAAGTAGTACCCCCACTTCACTATGAGGCTTGTGGAATTAGTACCCCCACTTCACTATGAGGCTGGTGGAATTAGTACCCCACACTTCACTATGAGGCTGGTGGAATTAGTACCCCCACTTCACTATGAGGCTGGTGGAATTAGTACCCCCACTTCACTGTGAGGCTGGTGGAATTGGTACCCCCCACTCCTCCACTCAACACAGACAACAAGCACCAACACCATGATTCTCAGAAACACAAGCTGTCAGTAACAAACGGAATATCGATCTTTCACACACAACCACAAAAGTTAGACGCTTAACATATTAATTACTCAATGAACTCTAAAGTAAACCAGGTACGTGAAGACGCCTGTCCTGTTCGTGTTCTTGTCAAAATGAACCCGGTTCCATTTCCCTGAGTCGTTCTTGTAATAAGGGCGGATCCATTATAAAAGACATTCCCTTTCCCAAATTTCATTTTCCCCTTTTCCCTCAAGACGGATGGTTCCCCTGGAGCTTAAAAGTAAAATAGAAAATTCCAAGATCTTCGTATCTGAAAACAGAATTTCGGAAAGGAAAAAAAAATGGAGTTTATTTTATGTTTGATTAAAATTTTCCCTTTTGTTTTATTAATTTAATATTTGTTATGATTTTTTATTATCATAAATTTTTTTGGTAATAGCACAGCAGCAGTAGTGTAGTAGTATATAGTATACTAAAGGGAAAATTTCCCCCTCTTACCCAAGGCAATATTTTTAGCAAAGTGGTAATAGCAGCAGGGTAGCAGTAGTGGTGGGCGGTAAAAGTAAACAGCAGGTGCAGCAGCAAAAGGGGAAGAAGGGGAAAAAAGGGGGTTTTTTTCAAAGTAAGTAAAAAATATTTGCTCTCTGGAGCTTAAAAAACTTTCAATTTGACTCTTTTGCGAAAAAGGGTCTTTTAAAAAAGTATTTCCCCATGGGAAATTTCCCTCTGCTGTTTTACTGAGCAAATTTTTAGTTTAAAAAAGTGGTCCAAAAAGAAAACAAAGGTGAAGTTGGGGAGGGGGTTTTGACTTTCCCTTTGGGGGGGCCGTTCTTATGTTTGTTTTTTCTGTGGCCACTACTGTTCGTTCATCACAGTCTTCATGGTTCCCTCTCGGTTCATCCGCTCATGGTATCCCCCAATGGTTTACACAGTCTTCATGGTATCCCTCTCTGGTTCAACGCCTTTTGGTATCCCCAATGGTTCATCACAGCCTTTATGGTATCCCCCTCTGGTTCATCACGCCTTCATGGTATCCCTCAAGGTTCATCACAGCCTTCAGGGATCCCTCCCTGGGTTCTCACACTTCATGTTCTTCTCCTTTTATTATTATTATTTTTATTATTATTATTATTTTTATTTTTTTTTATTTTTATTACTATAAAGAAAATTTCTACGCCGTTGGGGTTTTGCAAGCAAAGGAAAAGGGTATAAAAAGATTATAAATATTACAGTTTACTAAGAAGCGGGTTTTCTTTTTTTTAAAATTGCTTGTGAGAGCAGAAATACAAAAAGGAAAAATAAAAAACTTTAAACCATCTTGAGATCCACTGATTGCCCGGGGTGGAAAGGACATGATTGTAAACCAGGCAACCCAGATTTCGAGGAGGATGTGGCCGAGTGGTGTAAAGCGTCACTTAGGGAAACTTGCCAGTCTCCCTATAGTAGGCTTGAATCTTATATATATATATATATATATATATATATTATATATATATATTTTATATATGTATGTGTAGTTGTGTTGTGTGTATGTTTTGTGTTGTTGTGTGTGTGTGTGTGTGTGGTGTGTGTGTCTTGCCGAATAGGTAAAACTTGCGATTTTGGCTTTAATAGTAAAGCTCTTCTTGTCGAATAAGGCAAGCGAAAATTTGTGTATGCAATAATTTCGCAAAAATCATTCTGAACCTAAAGAAAAAAAATATATTTCACTGCGTTTGTTTATTATTAAATTATTGTAAACTTATCTAAAATATATTTAGTTGGATGAGGGCAAATTAAATTGTGCTTGTTATAATACGATTAGGTAAGTTTTCTAAGGTGATTTTGGTAGAAAATTATTTTTTTACATTAACATAAATGGAAAAATATATCTTCAAACGTATAAGAGAAAATTTTAGAAAGGACTAATTTTAAATAAGTTCTTGCCAATTGACCAGTTTTACCTATTCGGCACGACATATGTATATTATTTCGATTGATAACATAAACTAGAGAAAAACTGAACTACAAGATTACTCATTAACGTCTGACTTCGAAGAAATGAAAGATTTATAAGAATTTTTTCGTTCCTTGAAAGAACGTGAGTCTAACCAGAAACCAGAAGTGTCTAGCTCTCAGTTTAGAAAAAATAAGGCCACTACTAGGGTGTATTTCATATTTTTTCAATTCATATCTAGGGGCGTTCACAAACTATTCTTCAGAAAAGTATTTGGGAAATGAAGGGAGAATTTTCACGGCCAT
>NC_069406.1:68235402-68242902 GCF_026875155.1 Cherax quadricarinatus
TGAAGTGTATATGCTGGGTGTATATGAAGTGTATATGCTGGGTGTATAGAAGTATATATGCTGGGTGTATATGAAGTGTATATGCTGGGTGTATATGAAGTGTATATGCTGGGTGTATATGAAGTGTATATGCTGGGTGTATATGAAGTGTATATGCTGGGTGTATATGAAGTGTATATGCTGGGTGTATATGAAGTGTATATGCTGGGTGTATATGAAGTGTATATGCTGGGTGTATATGAAGTGTATATGCTGGGTGTATATGAAGTGTATATGCTGGGTGTATATGAAGTGTATATGCTGGGTGTATATGAAGTGTATATGCTGGGTGTATATGAAGTGTATATGCTGGGTGTATATTGAAGTGTATATGCTGGGTGTATATGAAGTGTATGCTGTGTATATGAAGTGTATATGCTGGGTGTATATGAAGTGTATATGCTGGGTGTATATGAAGTGTATATGCTGGGTGTATATGAAGTGTATATGCTGGGTGTATATGAAGTGTATATGCTGGGTGTATATGAAGTGTATATGCTGGGTGTATATGAAGTGTATATGCTGGGTGTATATGAAGTGTATATGCTGGGTGTATATGAAGTGTATATGCTGGGTGTATATTAAGTGTATATGCTGGGTGTATATGAAGTGTATATGCTGGGTGTATATGAAGTGTATATGCTGGGTGTATATGAAGTGTATATGCTGGGTGTATATGAAGTGTATATGCTGGTGTGTATTGAAGTGATTATGCTGGGTGTATATGAAGTGTATATGCTGGGTGTATATGAAGTGTATATGCTGGGTGTATATGAAGTGTATATGCTGGGTGTATATGAAGTGTATATGCTGGGTGTATATGAAGTGTATATGCTGGTGTATATGAAGTGTATATGCTGGGTGTATATGAAGTGTATATGCTGGGTGTATATGAAGTGTATATGCTGGGTGTATATGAAGTGTATATGCTGGGTGTATATGAAGTGTATATGCTGGGTGTATATGCTGGGTGTATATGAAGTGTATATGCTGGGTGTATATGAAGTGTACATGCTGGGTGTATATGAAGTGTATATACTGGGTGTATATGAAGTGTATATGCTGGGTGTATATGAAGTGTATATGCTGGGTGTATATGAAGTGTATATGCTGGGTGATATGAAGTGTATATGCTGGGTGTATATGAAGTGTAATATGCTGGGTGTATATGAAGTGTATTGCTGGGTGTATATGAAGTGTATATGCTGGGTGTATATGAAGTGTATATGCTGGGTGTATATGAAGTGTATATGCTGGGTGTATATGAAGTGTATATGCTGGGTGTATATGAAGTGTATGTGCTGGGTGTATATGAAGTGTATATGCTGGGTGTATATGAAGTGTATATGCTGGGTGTATATGAAGTGTATATGCTGGGTGTATATGAAGTGTATATGCTGGGTGTATATGAAGTGTATATGCTGGGTGTATATTGAAGTGTAATGCTGGGTGTATATGAAGTGTATATCTGGGCGTGTATATGAAGTGTATGTCATTGAAGGTGTATATGAAGTGTATAGGGCGATGATTTAATGTATATCCTTGGGTGTATAGACGTTGCTACCCCTTATGCGGATGTATCCATGAAGGTGTATTATTAACTGGGACGGTTTGTGATCCAATTGAATGACTAATACCTCCATTTCAAACATTAATGCTTTAATTTGACAAATTTAGCGCTCCAAGATAATGATTTAATATAAGATTGATACACCTTTGCTTTTCGATAGAACGCGTTGCTCCTCCTTAAGATTTCGCTTGGACCTGTCTCTAAGGGAATTGAGTCTTCTCCACATGACAATCCTGTAATTGAGTCCTGAAACCTTTATTCCATCTCCCTTCATGCCGTAATTTCCTACGGAATTTAGCGCTTGCCAAGATCTACTTAAAAATAAGCATTGCTGGAAGTGGCATTTTGATCTGCATAGAAATGCCTTGTCATCAGATGTCTGAACCACTATTCCGAATTGCCTTGTTGTACCTGTCTCTAATACGGATTACTCTCCAACAGCTAACAAGTCCGTTTTGCTATCCTGCAATAAAACTGTAATTTTTCCAAATTCGTAGGTCGGGAGTTTCTGGCAATTTAGAAGCTGTACCACTTCCAAAGAGTCAGCATTTTTCTCGGATATGATGCCATAACTGTAACTAGATGCTGCCTCTGAAAAAATGCCTTTCTTCATCAGTAACACTGTCGTTCAATCCACATTATGAGTTCACCGCGCCATAATCATGCCTAGTCATTTGTCACTGCTTTCGAATTCTCACTCAACAATACAATTGTCCAGGCATTAGCAATAACATTTTCTACCCTGAACCAAATCATCCTAGAGTGGGTTTTTGGACACTTTACAATCTGTCCATTCGTGAGGTTCGCCCATCTTATTCGCCAGTGCACACTGATCCAGTGACCAATACTTCAGAATCCACCAATTGAGAAAAAATGACCTTTCTTCATTAATCTGTCGTTCATCCCTTATGATAGTGCCTACCGCAGCCGTTTATTCTTATAGCAGCATTCAATATAATGCTTCTTTACCGGCTTTCGGCAATTCTGCCAACTTCAAAAAGACTTCGTCCAACAGTTAAAGAATCAACATTTTCACCAGCTGAAGCCAAATCTCTCTGTAGATCTTTGCTTGTCTTCTTGGGATCCTTTACACTATTTCTCATGATAACCTAGTCATCGTGAGGTGTTGTCTTCCACATCTTATTCGACGCAGTGCACCATAATCACCAGTGTCGTCAGTTCTCTTCAGAATCCGACCAACAATTGACTTTGTTAAGCTCATCTTTTCGGCTATCTGTCTGATACTCAAATCAGAAAGATTTTTAAGAACTACAATACTTGCATCGTAGGTATAACACCCATCATATCAGCAGTAATCATGAACCGAAGGGGAAAATTTGGCAAAACCACATTCACTCACGGAGCACACATGCAGGAATAGCCTTACAGAACAGCTGTTGTAGCACTGACGAGAGTGGCAGGGTAACACCACAGCTGGATAGTTGACATAAGTCAGGACAAATCCTTATGAAAAGAAAACAACTCAAACTACATTAATTAAGCCGGAGACTAAGACATATGTGATAATCATAAAAATTTATTCCTGTCTCAATTAATCTGTAAGTTGCACTGATGTATTCAAAGTATTAAGTTGTATGGATAGTTTCAGAGTATTATATGTCTTAAATGTATTCAAAGATTCAAATGCCTCGGGTATATTCATAGTATTAAATGGCAAGACTCAAGTTGCACAGGTGTACTGAAAATTAATATATTGCATAGTGTATTCAAAACAATAAATTACATATGTTCAAAGAGATAAATTGCACACTTCTTTTCAAAGCAATAAACTGCATAGTATATTCGTAGAAAAAAATTGCAAAGTGTATTTCAATCAATAAATTGCACTGTGTTCAAAGTCATGAACTTCATAGATGTATTCAAAGCAATCAGTTTCGTAGCTGTATTCAATAAGGTGTAGTTTTGTAAAGCTAATTTAAAAGCTGTTATTATTATCAGTATGAGAGCGTTGACAAGTTTCTCACTACACAGTTGTGACCACTAAATACTCTTATTATTATTCTCTATATTTTATTAATTTGTGAGTCTTATTCTGTGAACTAATAGTTTTTTGTTTTGCAGGCAGTCAACACACACACACACACACACACACACACACACACACACACACACACACACACACACACACACACACACACACACACACACACACCACACATATATATATATATATATATATATATATATATATATATATATATATATATATATATATATATATATTACGTATATTTTATTTAAAGACAAAATACATTGACAAAACATTCACAAAAATACGATAGAAAGTAAAACAACATAGGTAACTCAGAGCTACATCTCGAATACGTTGTCCAGCTCCCCGGCGGTGGGCTGCGTGCCCAGAATGCTGCAGGCATTTCCTCTCTGGATTGCAACACTGAGTCTCTGAAAGAGGAAGCTGGTCACCCTGTGGTCCTTGGTTTCTATGATGAGCTTTTCACCCAGCTCTATTAGGAACTTTAGAGCACACTTGCCCCATGCTAATAGGGTCTCCGACCCTATTGGGATGAAGTTATAGCAAGGGGGAAGGTCTTCATATTTGCGGATCTTCTGGGTCTCCCTGTGGCTGGCAGCTCCACCCTCTTCCACTACGGAGTATGGCAAGTAGGTGTCTGCCAGTGTGGCGGCACATGTGTAGTCCCAGGCAATCTGCTTTTCATCCTTCCAAGGTAGCATAGAGGCTCCATCAGGACGCTTTTGACTTCCGTCAGACCTCTGCACTTGGGGTTCCCGTTGAGCTGGGCAACGGGCTGTGGCGAGGCTTCTCTTTATGATGTCATTGACCTCCTCATGCCTGGCATACTTCGCTTCTGCTGTGTGACACACGAGACCATGAAGTCCGAATTGATCAGCTGTCGCCCTGCCGCAAATACACCTATGTTCGGTGAGGATGGGGGCGGCTAGGCGAAGAGCAACACCAATCCGAATGGCCTGTGGGTCTAGTCGAGTGCCCAAGGAGGAATTGGGAACAGCTAACAGGAAATCTGAGTGTGGTGCCTTCACTGCCAGGAGACGAGCTTTGTCCTTTCCTGAGGCATTGGAGAGCATTGTGTTGGCGATTTTTTCCATGATCGGTTTGTCCCAGTGGGACTGTTTGTGCTGTTTGGGAGGAGCTGGTCTACTGGAGGAATCTGTAAGGGTGTCCCACCGAATCGCTGCTTCAGTAAACCTGGGGTCTTGAGCTCCTACCACGTCTCTCAAGCGTTCGGGAACAATCTTCTTGACTAATGCACTGGAAGCCAAACACGAAGACAGAAAAGCAGGTAAAGCAACATGCGTTGCTTTGCGCACCCCTGTACCTCCCAGTCGCACTGGGAGGGTTGCCTGATCCCATTGCTCATCCTCTAGTGACAGGTTCAGTGCCTTCTTAATATGTGTGTGTGTATATATGTGTATATATGTATATACGTATATATATATATATATATATATATATATATATATATATATATATATATATATATATATATATATATATATATATATATATATATATATATATATATATATATATATATATATATATACACGCGCTCACACACCACTGGATGGCCTTTCCGGGTTTAGCACTTTGTGATTTTATTATTATTATTGTTATTATTATTTTGCCTAGTTGATAGACTTTAGTCCAACAAAAAATATTTTTATTATTATTATTACAAGCTTTAATTAAAGGCTTTTCATTCAATGATGCTCCACTGTGTACTTAATTAAGTTCTTAGTGAAGGTTTCTGTGGATTTCAACTGAAGTCACTTCTGTAATTACAATTCTAGAGTACTATGAAATTTTCTTTATTATTGTTATTATTATTATTATTATTATTATTATTATTATTATTATTATTATTATTATTATTATTATTATTATTATTATTATTATTGCCATTATAATTGTGGAAAAGCGCTAGGCCTATAGGAACCAGGGTAATTAGACTTGGTCCGAGTAAGATAGAAATAATTCCACTTCCTTGGATCAAATGTCCTTCATTAACACCAATCATACCCTTAAAAAATATCTATATCATTTCATATCTAATTCACCTGTTGTTGATCTTATATATGCCTTCAAGGAGAGAGTATATTACAAGTTTTTAACTTGTCAACTTGTAGATGTGAACAATAACACCGGAATGAACTTCAGTTGAACTTCGTTGACCGAGGGAGACTGACACCAGTCAGTCCATGTGTCAGCACTGTTGTGCAGGAACAGCCACAAGTCTGCGGTGAATCCAACAAAATCAACAGACTTTTGGATATCACTGTTTGCCCGGAATCCTAGGTATAACAAGGGGTTTCCTGTATAGTAGTATGTGATAAATTAGACACATGTGCAACTCTTGGGTATCTTTATTGAGGATACCCAAGAGTTGCACACGTGTCTAATTTATCAACGTGTCGGTTCTCTGAACCATTCATCTACAATAGTAGTATGTCGCTGATGTCAGCTAGGCTTGTTTACCATGTATATGAACTTGAAGAAATAAGATTATTATTATTATTTGCTACTACTACTACTACTACTACTACTACTACTACTACTACTACTACTACTACTACTACTACTACACACCTCCGGTTGGTCATTATGTGCTGGAATACTAGAAAATTAATATATACAGAGACAACCTTACGCAAATATTTAAGGAATGTCAGATACTTATACACAGTCAATCAGGAAAAATATCTTGACTTCGTTAATTGAAAATGACAGACAACTACTTAAACTTGTTTAAATTTAACCATAACTTTCTGAAATATAAAGTAATGTAAATAACTAGGAACTACAAAGAAGTTATACTGTAATATTTTTGTGACTGAAGTTATGTCAACATTAATAATTCATTATGGTTGAAGCCGGATATAAACATGTAAATATTTAGTGATAATGATAGATTACCGGCAGAATGTTGGGTAAATGGACATAGCTGCAGCTAATGTGACATTTTAATGGGGCAACGTTTCGCTCTCCAGGAGAAACGTTGCCACAATAAAATGATACATTAATTGCATCTGTGTCTACTGACCTAAAATGTAAAGGGTTCATTACCACAATAACTTGCCTAAATATGACAACAATGGGAGATCAGCCTCTGGACCCATTATGTGCCTCTGTAATTTTTGAACTACCGCCCCCAGTATACATGTTGGTCTGGGGTTCATAATTAAGATATTGAACTAACTTTTACAAGTTGTAAAATATCTCATTTGCAACTTTCTGCAATAAGTCATTGCAAGACTTTTTCTAATTTTGTTCTTCTTCTAGGTGAGGTTTCCTTGTTAAATTTTATTTTTAATTTTGTTTATAAAAAGTCTTAAATATAACACAGGAAAGTTCATTGTTTGTAACGAAGTTCATTTAGTTGTTTGTAGTCTAATGATATTCTTGTATTTAAATACAAAATAAAAAGTAAATTATTATTATTATAATCAAGGGGGAAGCGCTAAACCCGGAGGATTATGCAGCGCCTGGGGGGGGGATGTGGAAGGCATTCAGGCTTAATTCGGGGAACTGGAGCACAGATCCAATTCCCTAAATCAAGAGCCCCTCACCAACATCAAGGAAAACCTTCCTTGAGGGGGATAAAAAGTAAAGTATTTTATTTTGTTATTTTGAAAATTTAACAATAATTTCAACTTTTATTAAATTTGAAATAATTGAAGAATTTAATACAAAATATCAAGTAATTGCAATTGAGAATCTGGAAGAGTAATTGAAACTGTAAATGACTTTGAATCATGTACTTACTTTAAGTTTAATCATTTGTTGCTGTTGCATCATCTATTAGTGTTGCAAGAGTCAATACTCTGGTTCGTGTCCTTTTCCTTTACTACGGCTAGTGTTCTATAAGGAT
>NC_069406.1:68247902-68257902 GCF_026875155.1 Cherax quadricarinatus
AACTCTTAGCGTGTAAAATGAGTTGAGGCATGAGAAGAACTCTTGGCTTGCAAAACAGCTATGGAAAACACGAGTCAAGACTGGTGAACAACAGCCCTCCAAACATCTCATATGAGTGTTAAATGGACTCATAAACAAGTATGAGTCACATACTATAGTAACAATCAGCTTATTCTTATCTTTACTTCTTAACAGTTCTTATAACTGTAATATTTCCTGCTATGATTTAATGAGGCCTCGTCTGAGACCAGACGAGACCAGATTTATTAAGGGTCCTCGGGACCCTTAATAAATCTGATAGATACATACCATGCTCTTATATATATATATATATATATATATATATATATATATATATATATATATATATATATATATATATATATATTATATATATATATATATATATATATGAAAAAGAAACGTCAGACTTTTCGAATTCTGAATTCAAATTTTCTGAACTGTTCCAGCTACTGCACTGTATATACACAGGTTGGAATATATAAACTTGATATTATGTCACTGCATTTGATAAATTTTTCATGAGCTACAGAACGCACAAATGCGCACAACAAGAGTCTTACTGCATTCATCCGTTTAGTATTCTCTTGCACATCTCTGTCAGTCCAAATCACAGGTACTTACTGATACTGTCAACACGGACTAATTAAAAATGCATAGCGAGTGATCAGCGTATTTGTAATACCTGAAATATTCAGTAATCCGGGCAATTATGAGAGAGATGTTGTTATTAGCTCCGTAAACATCTGTTCTGTTATTTGTCATTTTAAATTACTGGCTCTGACATGCGCTCGCGCGCTGTGACATTCTCGCTCTCACTCGCGCACTCACATTCTCTTTGATTTTCTCTTATGCTGGTTGATTCACTCTCGCTCTCGTTCGTGCAGTCTCAAACATGCACTCTGTCACTCACACGCATTCATGTACTCTCACCTTCGGTGATGCTCTCACTCATGCACTCGCCTGCGCGTTTTCGCTAACTCTAACACACTTATTCACTCATGTACTGTCACTCACTTGTACTCTTCCATTCACTCATTCTTTACATATTTCAAAATGTCAATTAAAAATAATTCTGAACCTAACAAAAAATATATATTTCACTGTGTTTGCTTATTATCAAATTATTGTAAACTTATCTAAAATATATTTAGTTGGATTAGGCTAAATTAAATTGTGCTTGTTATAATAAGGTTAGGTAAATTTTCTAAGGTTCTTTTGGGACAAAATTATTAATTTTTACATTAACATAAATGAAAAATTTCAAATGAGTTCTTGCTATTTGACCAATTTTACCTATTCGGCACGACACATATATATTTAATAACACACTGGCCCTCACCCACCTACGTAGGGTAACCCGAAAAAGGAGAAACTTTCACCATCACTCATACTATCACTGTCTTGCCAATGGCGCGCCGATACTACAGTTCAGATGCCCCTCCAAACAGCAAATATCCCCACCCCTCCTTCAGAGTGCAGAGTAAAAAAGAGGTTAAGCGAGTGATGAGGGAATGTAAAAGGAGAGTAACTGAGAGAGTGGGTGAGATGCTGTCAACCCAGTTTGTTGTCATCCCAGTTTGCTGGGAATATGAAAAAGTTTTGGAGAGATTAACAAGTTGAAAAAGCCCTAGAGAACAAATGGATTTAACAATAAGCAACAAGTGTCGAGTTATTAGACGCGTAGGTCGAGGTATTGGAAAGATAGAGGGAATATTTTGAAGAGCTATTAAATGTTGAGGATGAGAGGGAAGCAGTGATTTCGTGCATTGGACAGGGAGGTATAACATCTTTCAGGAGTGAGGAAGAGTCAGATGTGAATGTGGGGAATTTGCTTTATGCAGTGGGTAGAATGAAAGTAGGTAAAGCAGCTGCGATTGAGGGGTTAAAGACAGAAATGTTAAAAGAAGATGGGGATATAATTTTGGAGTATACCTGGAGAGGGTTTTGTGGGTTATCGCCCCCGCAGTCCGGTCTGTGTGGCTGGTGCATTTCTTCATTATATGTATGAGAGGAGGGAAGGTACCTAGGGATTGGCAGAGAGCATGTATAAAGGTAGGGGATGTGAAGACCAAGAGTTTACAATGAAGCATATTAGTGAACAATATTCAGATGAAGGTAAGGAAGTTTTTGTTGCATTTATGTATTTGGAAAAGGCATATGATAGGATGGATAGGGCAGCAATGTGGTAAATGCTGCAGATGTAAGGAATAGGCGGTAGGTTACTTAAAGTAGTTAAGAGTTATTATGAGGATAGTGAGGCTCAGGTTATTGTATGTAGGAGAGAGGGAGATTATTTTCCTGTAAGAGTAGGCCTTAGACAGGGATGCATGATGTCACTATGGTTGTTTAACATACTTATGGACTGGGCTGTAGGAGAAGTGAATGCAGGAGTGTTGGGGAGAGGTGTGGGATTAGAAGATAAAGAATCTATCACAAAGCTTAAGTTGTCACAGTTGCATTTTGCTGATGACACACATACACATGCACACACACACACACACACACACACCACACACACACACACACACACACACACACACACACACACACACACACACACTCCATAACACAATTATAATTCAAGTAATGCACCTCAGAGAAACTTCTTAATAATGCTGGTGAGGATGTTTCTCCTGACACTGCCCAACTTACGTCTTCCAACGCTCATAATATCAACTAATTTACTCTCCTATATTATACTTAATTATTGCGGTGCTCTTGAAGGCACTGAGGGATTTTCTGGAGGAATCCTTCATTAAGAATATTGTTAAAGAGGCAGGGAAGGGGAGAAGGTAGGATACAGGTTATGCAGAGAGAGAGAGAAAGAGAGAGAGAGAGAGAGAGAGAGAGAGAGAGAGAGAGAGAGAGAGAGAGAGAGAGAGAGAGAGAGAGGGGAGAGAGAGAGAGAGAGAGAGAGAGAGAGAGAGAGAGAGAGAGAGAGAGAGAGAGAGAGAAAGAGAAAGAGAGAAAGAAAGAGAGCTGATGTAGGTAACAGCTCTTAGCTTGTCAATAAAGTTAGGAACCTTTAACTTGTATATAGCGTGTCAATAAAGCTATGGATCCTTAACCTAACCTTGTCATACCCTGTGTTAAAAAAAAAAGACGTAGTTCGGAGACATTTTAAAAAGGTCAGACATCTTGAATGAGTAACAACGTGACCTTAAGCTGTGTGGACCAGCACCATCACCAGGGAACAAGCGATGCTTCAAAGTGCTCTGAACACCGTAACACATCCGTCACCTTTGCTGCTACTTATTAAATAATTTCCTCAAACTTTCCCCACATTCGGCTTTGAAAATGAGTCTTAGCGAACGGTGTAACGAACCTGCAAGCTGTCTCGTGTACTTAAACATGTCCCACATCTAAGAATTTTACGCTCCGATGAACATAATTACAGGTTACGTAAAAGCGCGAGTTGTCAACAAAAGTAAAAAGAAAAATGAAAAGGAGAAAAATTAGGAAATATGCGTCTTGGGTTCTTTATTATGTTCGTGGAAAAGCGATAAACCCGTAGAGTTCAAGGATTCCTTGCGTCACGAGCCCTTCAACAGTATCCAGAAACCCTCTTGAAAGGGACGTAAGGGTTTCAGACAGTATCAGGGCCATGACCAACGAGAGAGATGGTGAACGAGGAGACAGAACTGGCCGATGTTGACTCCAACTTTGTGATTGTATCTTAAAAACACTTGCCTCCTCCTCCAACACTCACGTGTTCTTATTGGATGTCCGAGCTTCTGGTACACAAAATTTCTTATAATTCCCCTCCCTCCGACTTTTCCTAGGGCGACCCCCTACCTCGCTTTCCCTCCACTACAGATTTATACACCCTCCAAGTCATCCTATTTTGCTCCATCCTCTCTAATTCTTCAAATCACCTTAATAACCCCTCCTCAGCCCTCTGAATAATACTTTTAGTAACCCCTGCACCTCCTTCTACAAATTCTTTGCATAAGAATCACACAACTCATAACCCTCAGGCACATCTTCACTGTCCCCAGCCTCCTCCTCTTTGCTGCATAATTTAAATCCAGGCTTCATACCTATCTAAGGATGTTGGTACCACCGTAATCTGATACAGTCTTCTCTTCCCTCCATGTTTAATGTTCATCGTCTCCACAGATGCCTCACTGCAATACTCACCTGTTTTCTCCTCACCTTTCACAAACCCACTCAGAAATAAGTCCACTCCATTAGTGCCATAACGGCGAGGCCATTAGCGCCATTATATTGAGGTCATTAGAGTTATTATAGTGAAGCCATTATTGCCGTTACAGTGAGGCTATTAGTGTCATTTCAGGGAGGCCATTAGTATCATTTTCCCAAACCTGCACACTGCAATAACAACCTACTTGAATGAAAAATATAGAAAGAAGTGTAAAATAAACCCAATGAAAAGCAGGGAAGCCGTGAGCACAATAAGAGAACATTGTATCAACGTCCGTGGCCCCAGATCATCCAACATCTTACCAAAAGATATCAGAAACACTGCAGGGACAAGTGTAGAGATTTTCAAGCGGAAACTAAACAAGTATCTCCACCAGGTGCCAGATCAACCAGGCTATGATGGGTATGTGGACCAACGGGCCACCAGCAGCAAGAGCTTGGTTGACCAGGCCATTATAGTCAGGCCATTATTTCCCTAAAGACAAGGCCATTAGTGTTACGGTAAAGAGGCCATTAGCGCTCAACAGCGAGCCCATTATAGTGAGGACAATGGTGTCAACGGCGAGGACATTTATCATCAATATAGTGAGGCTATTAGTGCCACAATGGCGAGGCTATTAGTGCCATTAAATTTAGGCCATTAGTGACACTATTGTGAGGCTATGAGCGCCTTATCGCCTAGGTCGTTAGTGTTTTTATTGTAAACTTATTGGTGCCAATAAAGTGAGGCCATTAGTGCCACAAAGGCGAGGCCATTAGTGTCAATATAGTGAGGCTACTAGTGCCATAACGCTGAGGTAATTAGTGCCATAATAGTGGTACCATTAGTGTCATAATGTTAAGGCCATTAGTGCCAATAGAGTGAGGCCATTAGCGCCTTAACGGCGAGGCCATTAATGTCATTATAGTAAGGCCATTAGTGTATCAGCGGCTAGGCCATTGCTATCATACTATCGAGACCGTTGATGCCAAGAAAGAGAGGAAAATATGTACACTACATAGATCAAAATTAAGAGATTCAGTTCATTATTTTGAGCAGGTTATATGTTTTTTTCTATGTAATATAAACAACTACAAATTTGCATTTATGAGCAGTGACTAAAAAATGATTAAAACTGGATTAAGGAAATGTGGTTTGCCTGTCTTTAAAATAGACAAAAAAGAGGAAATATCTTTATCTGTGAAGGTCTCGTCTCACCCCCTCCAGATCGATGCCACAGGGAAGCTGCCGTTTTCCAGACGGTTAAGAGGTAAATGCTTCCGTCCGAGAGCAGTAAGACTGTTACACGACCAGTAAGACTGTTATACGACCAGTAAGACTGTTACACCAACAGTAAGACTGTTACATGACCAGTAAGACTGTTACACGACCAGTAAGACTGTTACACGACCAGTAAGACTGTTACACGACCAGTAAGGGCTTGTCGGTTAAAGACACACACTTTCTCCTCAAGAGGCCTCTGTTTTTGTTTATCATCATGAGTCCAACTTAGACACGGACGTCTTCCGCCTAGTTTATTACAACTTAACACAAAGACATGTCCCCCCTCCCCCCCCAAAAAAAAAAAAAAAAGCTCAGGGCACAGGTGATGCGCTCGGTCAACCAACAGTCGTCTGTGGGAACAAGTAATAAACAAGGAGGAAGACGTTCGTGTCTGAGTTGGACTCGTGATGATAAACAAGAACAGAGGCCTCGTGAAGGGAAGGTGTGTTTTGAAGGTTTCACTCACGAGCTAGCGTCTATTAAGGTACCAGGCGTCTTTGAAATATGTCAGACATTCGATGGTTGAAACGCAGCCCATAGCCGAGGAAAGCCGAAACCTCGGATTTAATGGCAATACTCACCGTAGATGAATGTCGTAAATTTCGCTAATGTCTCACTAAGAGTATTACAGGCAGATACCGACCCACTGCATCCAACAACCAGTGAGCGACTCTTTAAGAGGGTTAACTACCAATTGTACAAGCAATTTCTGTTGATTGTATAACTGACTTCAACAAGCATATCCTACACAAAATCAAATGTGGCATCATAACGAAATCTACAAGTGAAAAAAAAAAAAAAAAGATATAGGTATAGTGAAGCGCTCGTTTTATCGTGTTGAAAAATGTATTGGCAAATGATTACAAAAGCGCGGAGCTGGTTTATTATGGTAGGCTGGCACTACATAACTCCCAGAGGGTGGCGACTAATATTAGAATTATAAAAAAAATGCAAGGTAGAGGGAAATGGCGAGTCCTTCTTTAAGTTTCCTTCGAGAGATCGCTTGTACCAGCACAAGTATAGAACGACTATTTACAGAGGGGAATTTAGATAAAAAAAAAAAAGCTGGCGTCATGTCCACCAGAGTTTCACTACACTCGGAGCCCGGCCATGAGCTCAGAATCTGAGTACACAGAAGTGGGACGACGTACCCAGTCATTTAACATCATGTTCTTCACGTAAACACAGTAATTATCGAGGAGAGATCCTGCCAACTAGCACTTAGTGCGCCTCCACAGAACCACTGAATGTTAGCAGGTAACATATTATGAGACACCCCGAGAAAGAACATTCACTCACCATATTCAATCAAGCATTTACAATTTTACACTGTTAGTCTGATTGACTCACGGCGACTTATCGTTTTCTCTGAAAATGATAGGAATATATATAGTGAATGTATTCCCGTTATACAATATAATAGGGATATTTCCAGTGAATATACTCCCATTATATTCTGGGGATATACAGTATTCCCGTTATCTGTGAATTTAATGGGGCACTTTTGCCGAAGAGCGAGAGGAGCAAGAAGCCACGACAGAAAGGAGATTTGGAAGGCTTATTGAGCCATCTTGTCGCCGATGGTGAGGTGCTGGAGCCTCATTCGGGGCCAACTTTGTCTCCATTACTGGGCCTCACTTCTGAGGTGTTCCTCCGGCAGGTGACACTACTAAACAGAGTGCCTCGGCCAGTGCTGAAATCATTACTGAGGTAGGGGCTTTTTGAAACCTTTCTGTAAGGAATGGGGTGTGGAGGAAGGAGGGCATTTCGGATATTTTCGAAGATTCCAGGCCAGGTTACGGAAAAAAATAATTAAGAGTGGTTGACTAATTGGGGCGAGATCGCATAGAACTTTTTTCTAAGGCAAAATAGGCAGAGTGGCAAGTGCAGAATGTGAGGTAATGCTAGATAAATCCTGAAGATTTATGGGTGTAGTTCATTATTTGTAAAACAGGGTTTGGGATGTATCGGTCCAGCACAAGAAAATAAGTTCAAAGCCTCAGGTAACACCTCAGAAAGCGTTCACGTCGCTTTTCTCCATCCAGCTCTGAGGCTTCGGAGTTATTCGGTGCAGAGGCATCATTTCTGTCTCTGTATGAAACAGAGACATATTGTGGTTGCGGGAGATTTTATTTAGACATTTTTTTGACTGTTCAACAGGCTTTGTTTGAAGTGAATACACGAAGAAAGGTGTTTGTATAAGTCAAAGTGAAGAGACGTCGGGTGCGACGAAGATGCGGTGTAACTGCAGAAAGAGTTGTTCTTGACTGTTAGTGACTGCTAGATTTTAAATATAATAATGGTATGCAATACCGACAAGTTGATAAGGAAAACACATGTGCAACAGTTATGTATCCTTATTCCGAAATGTTTCACCTACACAGTAGGATTTTTCAGTCGGATACAGAGACAGCAGCAGAAGCAGTGTAAGACAGCGAAATGATCAAATCTGAGAGGATGGCTCCCTGAAGTCATTATCGCTGACGTGCGGAGGTGCTGAATGTAAACAAATACATCAGCTTTTACAAAGGCTTGGTTAGGGTGCATTTGTCATGAGAAATGATGAACATTTTCTAAAGCGGGACATTTCCTGACCCGCTCCTTTACCTTCCGGTTATAGGACTAAGATCTTTCCGCTGGCTTACCTATCAACCACTTAAAAAATTTTAATATCGCTTCATAAGATATGATATTTAACTTTTCCCAAACCACTGAAAAAGTGATTTTTTTTTTTCGTATCATATGACTGATGCATCACGATTGATCAGTGTTTTTTTCCCCACGATAAGGACATTAATGAGGGTAAGACATTGGATGAAAAAAAAAAGTCTTTGGCAAGGAGGACTGAAAAGAGGTGATTTGATGAAAGATATTTGTCATCAGAATGTGGTCCGAGAGTTCATGATTTTCATCCACTAATTAACCTCATTATATTTCAAGGCAAAGCTAACTAGTTACGAAGCTAATTAACTCTAATTAATTACGCCTCGCATGTAAATTTCAATAACATTTAGGCAGGAAAAGACAGATCCCTCAAATTTAAACCTAGAAAAAATCGAGAAAAATCTAAATTAATTTTCTCTGCTATTCATGCTAAGACAAAATATATTTCTGTGATATTTCATGACAAAACGTTTGAGGAAAATTTACAAGAATTTTCCTGCGTAATTCACAAAAGCAGAATAAATTACAGCGTAACGAGATTACGCAGTTACAACTTGATCCTTTCAAATGTATACTCAATGGCCACTTTATTAGGTACACCTGTACACCCGCTCGTTAATATAACTTTTTAAACAATCAATCACGTGGCAGCACCTGAGTGCCTAACAGCATGCAGACATAGTCAAGATGTTCAGTTGTTCAGAGTGAACGTCAGAATGGGGAAGAAGCATGATGTAAGTGACTTTGACCGTGGAATAATTGCTGGTGTCAGACAGACGGGATGGTTTGAGTATCTCAGACAATACTGATCTCCTGGGATTTTTCAGGAACATAAGTCCGTCTAGTTTACAGAGAATAGTGTAAAAAAAACTCATAACATCCATTAAGCAGCCGTTCTGTGGGTGACAGCTCCTTGTTAATGAGAGGTCAGAGGAAGACAAGACTGGTTCAAGCTGACAGGATGGGGACAGCAACTCAAATAACCACACGTTACAACAGTGGTATGAAGATCATCTCTGAACGCACAACACGTCGAATCTTGAAGTGGATGGAGTAAAACAGAAGACCACAATGAGCTCTACTCTTGTCAGCTATTAACACCAAACTGAAGATTGGAAAAACGTCGCCTGGTTTGGCCAATCTCGATTTCTGCTTCTACATGCAGATCGTAGTGACAAAATTTGGCCAAAACCTTTAGGATGTGGTGGAACGGAAGTCTAGCACACGAATGTGCAGCCAACAAATCTGCAGCAACTGACCCAGAATCTCTAAAGAATGTTTCCGGAATGTGTCGATGCTTCTGTTACTGCTACTGTTTATGCTGCTTCTTCTGATTCAACTGCTACTTATGCTGTAAATATTGTGCTGCTACTGCTGCTGCAAATGCTGTGACTTCAGCTGCTGCTGTTATTACTGTTATTATTGCTGCTACTGCTGCGACACACTACTTCGGCTGTTGCTACTGATTCTCCTGCTCCCCATTCTTATGTCATTATCACCACTGAATTTCTTGTTATTTCTGTATTTACAATAACCATTGGTTAGATGTTATTATAAGTAAAACACTTTTATTACTATATTACAAAATTTACTTTATCAGCAGAACAAAAAAAATTGGGAATAACCTTGCGCTCTGTGTAGAGTTCAATCAAGTCAAGATTTGATGAAGCTCTACACAGCAAAACAATGGTTGGGTAAGGCTCTACGGATACACAGAGCTAAATAATAAGCTCATAAAGCTCTACTCACAACTAAATAACTTGGTAGAGCTCTACACGGAGCAAAGCTTTGTCCCAATGACAACTTTCTCTCTAATATTGTGACTGTATCACTAAACTTTCCTCTCACAGCACAAGAATTAAGACGAGTCCTACCACGCATATA
>NC_069406.1:68260402-68262902 GCF_026875155.1 Cherax quadricarinatus
CAACCTCCAGGGTGGAGGTGGAGTTAGCAACAACCTCCAGGGTGGAGGTGGAGTTAGCAACAACCTCCAGGGTGGAGGTGGAGTTAGTAACAACCTCCAGGGTGGAGAATATGACATCCATTTCCCTCCACTCTGTTCTCCTCATCTGAGGTGAAGCTGGAGCAGCACCTCAGAGTACCCCTACTACGAGTGGTCACCACTACTCCGAGTGGTCACCACGACTCCGAGTGGTCACCACTACTCCGAGTGGTCTCTCAAGGTCCCTGAATCACTGTAGCATGTTTCTCCCTTTTTCACGGATTTTTTTTTTTAGATATTTGAAGTGTACAATAAAATCTAAGCGATTTGATATTCTGACTTTAAAATGTTTGTACTCAACTATTTGTGGTTGCAGGGATCGAGACATAGATCCTGGCCTCGCCTCTTCACTGATCACTACTAGGTCCTCTCTCTCCCTGCTCCGTGACCTTTATCATCCAGAGGATGTGTTTGCTCTTCCACCTGTGTCTGGGTTCTCCTGCTCGTCTCCGTCATCCGTCATGTGTGTGTGTGTGTGTGTGTGTGTGTGTGTGTGTGTGTGTGTGGTGTGTGTGTGTGTGGTGTGTGTGTGTGTGTGTGTGTGTGTGTGTGTTAACTAAATGACACTGGATTGTCATCTATCTTTCTGCCTTTTGGAAACACAACTGCTGAAAAAAATAGTCTCTTCAACTGATCGTGGGTTCGAGTCTCCTTCGGCGAGAGACCAGTGTATATTTTATATATATATAATATATATATATAATATATATATATATATATATATATATATATATATATATATATATAATATTTCAACAAGTTGACCGTCTCCCACCGAGGCAGGGTGACCCAAAAAAGAAAGAAAATCCCCAAAAAGAAAATGCTTTCATCATCATTCAACACTTTCACCACACTCACAACATAATCACTGTTTTTGCAGAGGTGCTCAGAACACAACAGTTTTAGAAGCATATACGTATAAAGATACACAACATATCCCTCCAAACTGCAAATATCCCAAACCCCTCCTTTAAAGTGCAGGCATTGTACTTCCCATTTCCAGGACTCAAGTCCGTCTATATGAAAATAACCGGTTTCCCTGAATCCCTTCACTAAATATTACCCTGCTCACACTCCAACACATCGTCAGGTCCCAAGTACCATTCGTCTCCATTTACTCCTATCTAACACGCTCACGCACGCTTACTGGAAGTCCAAGCCCCTCGCCCACAAAACCTCCTTTACCTCCTCTTTCCAACCCTTTCGAGGACGACCCCTACTTCGCCTTCCTTCCCCTATAGATTTATAT
This sequence comes from Cherax quadricarinatus, assembly GCF_026875155.1. NCBI lineage: Eukaryota > Metazoa > Arthropoda > Malacostraca > Decapoda > Parastacidae > Cherax > Cherax quadricarinatus. The sequence continues at coordinate 68,261,730 of NC_069406.1, forward strand.
GCTTTCCATGTCATTCTACTTTGATCCATTCTCTCTAAATGACCAAACCACCTCAACAACCCCTCTTCTGCCCTCTGACTAATACTTTTATTAACTCCACACCTTCTCCTAATTTCCACACTCCGAATTTTCTGCATAATATTTACACCACACATTGCCCTTAGACAGGACATCTCCACTGCCTCCAAACCGTCTCCTCGCTGCTGCATTTACCACCCAAGCTTCACATCCATATAAGAGTGTTGGTACTACTATACTTTCATACATTCCCTTCTTTGCCTCCATAGATAACGTTTTTTGACTCCACATATACCTCAATGCACCACTCACCTTTTTTCCCTCATCAATTCTATGTTTAACCTCATCCTTCATAAATCCATCCGCCGACACATCAACTCCCAAGTATCTGAAAACATTCACTTCTTCCATACTCCTCCTCCCCAATTTGATATCCAATTTTTTTTTTATCTAAATCATTTGATACCCTCATCACCTTACTCTTTTTCTAATTCACTTTCAACTTTCTACTTTACACACATTCCCAAACTCATCCACTGACCTTTGCAATTTTTCTTTAGAATCTCCCATAAGCACAGTATCATCAGCAAAAAGTAACTGTGTTAATTCCCATTTTGATTTTGATTCCCCATAATTTAATCCCACCCATCTCCCGAACACCCTAGCATTTACTTCTTTTACAACCCTATCTATAAATATATTAAACAACCATGGTGACATTACACATCCCTGTCTAAGACCTTCTTTTACCGGGAAGTAGTCTCCCTCTCTTCTACACACCCTAACCTGAGCCTCACTATCCTCATAAAAACTCTTTACAGCATTTAATAACTTACCACCTATTCCATATACTTGCAACATCTGCCACATTGCTCCCCTATCCACTCTATCATATGCCTTTTCTAAATCCATAAATGCAATAAAAACTTCCCTACCATTATCTAAATACTGTTCACATATATGCTTCAATGTAAACACTTGATCTACACATCCCCTACCCACTCTGAAACCTCCTTGCTCATCCGCAATCCTACATTCTGTCTTACCTCTAATTCTTTCAATTATAACCCTACAGTACGCTTTTCCTGGTATACTCAATAAACTTATTCCTCTATAATTTTTACAATCTCTTTTGTTCCCTTTCCCTTTATATAA
>NC_069406.1:68267902-68270402 GCF_026875155.1 Cherax quadricarinatus
GGGTGTAGGTTCAACATGGCGCTTTGATATTTAATTTATAGAAACAAACACAAAGTCAAATTGTGGATAGAATATGTCACTCACACACACACATCCACACACACATATACATAGCTTTAAGAAGAGATACTACATAGCTCATCTACCATGGGTTGCGGGTACACACGTAGGAGACAGTGAAGCACCAAAACACAACTTTCGCTTGCAGAATCGAGGTACAGACCGTTGAAAGCTTCCTCCTTGGCTTGGAGTGGCTTGGGCATTTAGCAAACCCACGCCATAAGCGATGATCGAAGGTCGCAGAAGAGTACACAGCCTAAGCCAGAATAATATTGTCATTTGACTTATTATCTCAACCTCATGCCTCATGTATTTTGACTTATATACATACTGCTAATTTTCTTCTTTAATTACCTCTAAGCTCCGTTCTCTGCTGCCTTTCGAACTGCAGGTGCTAATAACTGCCTCAAGCACCATCAAGCCAGTGAACATAAGATATACCGAGTCAATATGAGTATTCCAGTATGTTGGCGAAGGGATTTTACGATCTGGAGACATCCTCTTCTTCCTGGGAAATGATTATCTCCCATTTCCCAGTCTTAGCGTTTCTTAGTGTACAGTAATATAATCATTATGTGAATAAAAATAATACCTATAATCAGTTGCGTTTTATTATATATTTACCTTATTACTAATTTTCAGTCTATCACAAATACACACAACCATATAATATATATATATATTATATATGATATAATATATATATATAATAATATATATATTATATATATATATATATATATATATATATATATATATATATATATATATACACATATATATATATATATATATATATATATATATATATATATAATATATATATATATATATATATATATATACATATATATATACAAATATATTCATATACTCGTGTATAAAAGAAGTCTTGGGAAGTGAGAAAGGCTCAGTCAACAGACTTTCCGGACGTAAACAAGGTGGAATGACTAATGAGTCGTGTCGAGCTCTTCTAATTACCTTTCATGAGTGACTTATAAAAGTACACTAATTAATATCCTTTTCTGAAAGAATATATAGAGTGTAGAACGTGGGAAATTTTTCGTAATTACGCTTCGGTTATATTTTCTAGTGTGTGTGTGTGGTGTGTGTGTGTGTGTGTGTCTTCGTGAGTATGTATGTTTGGGGGGGGAGAGGGGGAAGGTTGTGTGCGTATTAGTGCACATGTGTGGGTGCACTAGCCTTGCTATTTCTGCGAGCGTTCAGGCTCATGAGGTTGAGATATAGCTCCTGTTTTGAAAGGTTATGTTTTCATGTGATCACTTCCCGGATTTATCTGTGGCTGCTACCGTTCCATTCCGTAATCTCACATCCCTTTCCTTCCTCTCCAGCTCCTGTGACCTTGCACTTGTTGGTAATGAATTTCAGTAGACACTTCTCTCAACGCACACTGGTTCATATCATTTCTAAAAAAATAAAAAGTCAGGACAGTGGCCAATCTCACAAAAACGCTACTATGCACTACTCTCTTAACCTAGCTCTACCTTACCTGTCACATTTGCAGACGGGGATCAACAACAGCTAATTACCTGAACCCTGTTGTTACTCGGCAAAATGAATAAGAATAATCACCCGTTCAGGTTCCAGGCAACCAACTTCCCTTTATTCATAAGTTTAAACTTGATGAGCATATAAAATATAAACACTTTCTACCGTGCACGCCGTGTTTGCACGATGCTAAATGTGTTCTGTTGTAGGTCTCCAGGAAGAAGTTAAGCTATAACGGAACACACGGACACAATACAAGAAACAGGTAACTTTTTGATATGCCATGTACACGAATCGACGTGTTCAGAAACTCCATGCAAATAAAAGGCCCTAAAATATGGAACCCGCTGCCCGAAAATGCCAACAAAAGTTCCCTGTCTGCCAACATCTTTAATTAAATGGTTAAAAAGCACTTATTAAATCTTACATAAATGTTATATATAGTGTATAAATGACGGTAAATGTTCATATGATATAGAAAATCTGATGCAAATCCATGTCAGTTATTTGTAATTGTCCAGTTCATCATTTTGTAACCTGCCTCATAATACTTACGAGTCAAAAGAATTTCTTGTGTTGTACTAGTACACAATACCTAAATTTATATACTTGGACTAGAATTAAATAGAATGTAAATTCTAGGATTCGTTTGTGTGAAATGTTTTGCGTAATGAGTGACTTTGTATCGAGCATATGTCTGAAACAATTTTCTCATCAATATTGATTTCTTTCTAAACTGTAACCAAACCGTAAGTAAAACAAACCACTGTAGCTTCTATGTCTAAATTAAGTGAAATAAACATTTTATGATAAGTAAGACACATGAGACACAGTGTGTCTGACCTAGCAACTTGACGGTATTGTATTCTATTAATTTTATTTGATCTTTATTTTATGAGTGTAAGTATTCAAAATCTTTAACTGTAATCCA
>NC_069406.1:68272902-68275318 GCF_026875155.1 Cherax quadricarinatus
GGGTTCTCGTTCCCCCTGGAAATAATTCACGCCTCCCTAGGAGGCGAGCCCCCCGTTCTTCCCTGGTCAAGAACCGGTAAAAGAGCTTCCTCGACCCTCCTCATCAAGGGGGTCGTACCAACCTTTTATTAGTTAATATGTCAATTATTTATTAACTTAAGTTTTTACCCCAAACTTCCACTCTTCTTCCCAGGTGCATTATGGTGTTATGACGGGTTTTTAAAAGCAAAACCTGCATCTTAGCTAATTCGTAATGTATCTTTTTCAAACAAACGAGTGTTGTCCGTTCGTTGAGCTCCACGAAAACCAGTCGGACCTTCACGAAAAAATATTTAATTTTTTGTTATTTGGTTTTAAGTTTTCGTCCATGAAGGCATTACTGCGATTTTTAATATACCCATTTTGATGTAATCCCTAGAAAAGGGATTTAAAGTGCGTTTTCATTATAAAACACAGAGATCAAATTATAGATTCTCGTGTCTAACTCTTGTGACTTTTTTAGTTGTTATAATAGGTTTAATGCGTATCTACACTACGGTCATTAAGGATCCAATCACATGTGTACCGCCAAGCAAGAGATAAAAATTCACAGTACCATGACTGAAACGACTCGCGAAGTCTGCTTCTTTGAAGACAGAGGACTAGGTGACAGAATGACTGTGATCTTTTACATGACAGAAAAGAGCATCACTGGTGTTGGCAAGGCGGACTCCAATGTATTTTAAGTTTGTCTGAAAGGAAGCGGTCAGTTTCACCTAAGTACTGGAGAGAAGAAGAAGAGTAGGTAATATATTAAACACCAGAAGCATCAGTAACAGATCACTACGACTGTATTAGCATGACTATACACAAGTTAGATATTTAGAAGACGGAAGGTATTGTTAAGATTTTGATGATTGGAAATGTAGGGACGGCAGAGAACAGGAGATTTCATAGAAGTTTGAGAGAGAAAAAGAGTCTATTTACTATAAGATTTGGTAATGTTTAGGAAATCAGAATGCCAGCCAATCCAGAAAAAGAACTGCAAAGAATGGAGATATCAGAGTCGAGAACTGAGGGTCACAGATGTGAAGGGCACAGAGTAGGAGAGAAATATATCTTGACAAGAGTATAGGAAAAATTAGTGAATAAACATGCCCCTAATACTACTACCACTACTACAACTAATATTAATAAAAACGGTAACGGCTTGACAAAGCTCCTGGAGATCAAAACGTTGCCACAATAAAATGTCACATTAGTTGCACTTGTGTCCTTTTACTTAAGAATAATAATAACTGATTCCCATATCACCTTTTATAGTTACAATAATAGATGATTCTGAACTAAAGAAGTATAAAAGGCATCCCTCGTGTCGATCAGGGATCAGTGTTTATGAGGGCATAGAAAGAGGTTAAGGAACATATTGATCGGTGTATCCTTTTAACGATACAACATTTATATACAAGGAATGGTAAAAGGGTATAATTTAAGAATTAGCGAGTTAATCGACCTCTTGATCGTCAGAGTTAATTCATGGTTGCTATAAGGAGCAACTAAGTAATTTTGTAGAGAAACATAATTGCCTTGAATCGACTCTCATCTAATTGACTGGGAAAGTTTTAGGTTGTTGATGTTGTTGATGCTGCTGTTGTTGATGCTGCTGTTGCTGGTGTTGTTATACTCATAGTGAAGAGTTAAACCAGTAAAGGGTCATGTGTGCACATAATTGCAGAGATAGAGAAGCATACGCATGCACAAAGGGAAAGGATATTAAAACTATTTCTTCTGTGTAATTGGAAGGGATACTGACACTATTTTCCTGTGTAAATAGCGGGGATACTGACACTAGTTCCCTGTGTAATTAGCGGGGACACTGACACCAGTTCTATGCTTAATATCAGAGTCATCAGAATGAATCAACAAAACCATAAAACGTGCAAAACAAATACATTACACAATGTATTATTCACGATGATAATACTATTAATCATGACCTAAATTCCCGGGAAAAATGAATTGCACACGACAGAGAGAGAGAGAGAGAGAGAGAGAGAGAGAGAGAGAGAGAGAGAGAGAGAGAGAGAGAGAGAGAGAGAGAGAGAGAGAGAGAATAATATACTTGAATTGCAGATGTAGTTCAACAAGTTGCTAAGTGAGTTCATCCTCAGTAAGCATAAGCTCATAAAATTGAGAAAGAATTGTGAGAACCCAAAAGACGTAAAAAATAAACTCCCAGAAGGGAAGAAACTTCCAACGTGATTCAGGGTGCAGCAACAAGTAGCGGGCATCACACCGACAGTCTCTGCGTAGATGTCGCCCTAGTTGCTGATTTCCCCCTATGTGTTGTACAGCATATCATAGTACCATCCATGTGCTTTATATAGAAGACCCCTTAGTCCTGTGACTGTATGACTCACGGGGCAGCTTTTGGGGG
>NC_069406.1:68275818-68295496 GCF_026875155.1 Cherax quadricarinatus
ATAGTATGACCAATCAGGGAAATGAAAAGAGGTTCCCACCCAGTATACCTAACAGTACAGAGATAACGACCACATCAAAGGAATCAAGAGAAGCATCCCTTTCCCAGTATGCTTAACAGTTACACGCAGAGTACACTATATTAGATAAATTAAGAAGAGATATCCCCCCAGTATACTTAACAGTATACACGGTGCGAGCACCTTAAAAGAATTGTATACTAACAGTGTACAGTAACACCACATAGGAGGGATTAAGGGAGGTATCCCACTCCAGCATACCCAACAGTGTACACAGTAACACCACATAGGAGGGATATAAGGGAGGTATCCCATCTCCAGCATACCTAACAGTGTACACAGTAACACCACATATAAGGAATTAAGGGAGGTATTCGACCCAGCATAACTAACAGTATATACGGTAACACCATATAGAAGGAATTAAGGGAGTTATCCACCCAGCATAACTAAACAATGCACACAGTGTGAACACAGAGGGAATAACTGAGGCAATATACCCTACCTAGCTATCAGTAAAACAGTTAATACAATGTCAAACAAATACTCCGTTGTTAATTTCTGCCCTGCATCACCCTTCCCTCTTGTTTATACTTTAACGACGCAGACAGGAAATAGCTTTAAAAATCATTTAAATAATGTCTTGCTTATATTAAAAATATACCTAAGCATTTACGTGTACTCTTTAGTATTCCATATTGTGGGGTATTTCCTCGGAATAAAACAAGTGTGCATTTGCTGGCTTTCGAACGCTTGTGAGTTAACGCAATGATGTGCGCACACCTCGAGTATTGTGTTTCACCGTGGAACCATTACTCAGTAAAATGACCCATTATCTCCATTCTTTTAAAGACTTTAAATATTTTGGTTATTGCAACAAACTCTCCAAAACGTCCCACTAAAACTATCTTTTCTTACAAACATCCCATTTTAAATAATGAATTTCGAAACCCCTGCCAAATCTCTAGCCCCTCATCCACAGCCCATCCGGACGATCCACCATCCTTGGTCCTCACCTCACCCTGTCAAAAGTACACCTCCAGTGCTCCTGTCAACACCTCCACCTCTCCTCTCCCACTTACGACTGAAAAATCACACTATCTCACTTTTCCCTTCCTCTTTCGTCAAAAAAATATCAAAGAGAAAAAGATTGAAAGTAAAATAGCATCTATAAAAGAGAGAAACTGCAGCTCGCCTCGCAGCCTCCCTAAAGGTCTCAGTTTTCCTGCTCCTTACTGACCCTTTATCTTCGTCGCCTCAGCTGAATACACAAGCTGACTCTCTCTCAGATCCTGTGCGGCTTAGAGGCGCACGAAGGGAAGCGGAAGCGGTAAGGGAAGCGGGGTTAGGGAAGAAAAGGGTGGAGGGGATAGTAAAGGCTGGGAGAGAGTTAGGGACAGTGTAGGGGGTAGGGGGACCAGAAGGTTAAGGAAATGGAAGGGGGTAAACGAATGGGAGGGTAAGGGATCTGGGAAAAAATGGGAGAGGGATGATCATGTACGAGAGATAAGGAGGTGGACAAAATGACAGAAGAGGCGGAAACAAACATAGGGGGTAAATGACTGTAGAACAGAATGAAAGAAGGGAGGAAGGAGATAAGGAAAAACAAGAAAGGGAGAGTGCAAAAGTGGAAGAGAATAACAGGTGAAATGAAAAACACTGACTGTAGATTGGAAATATCTGAGTGTGAGCATCACATACATGTTATCTGGCCAGAGGTGTGAGCAACCCACAGAATATCAGCGGTTATGCAAAGTCAGTGAATCTCAGAATTACCTTCACAGACTCTAGAAACGATTTCTGGGCTCTGCACACGACACAGAGTACATGGCACTAACATGAACCCATACCAGATCAGTATATTTAGAATGTCCGCCCGTCTGCAACATAGCAATCAGTAAACCCCGGGACTGGCTAAAAAAAGAAATTTTTTTTTTTTTAAAATGGATCTAAATACATTTCCACCTAGTGAGACCCTGTTTCCTCCCTCCCCCTAAAGACCGCTGATCACTTCAAATTTTCATGTCCTAAGGTTCCCCCTCAGGTGTAAGTCAGTTTTTGTTTATTGTGTTTTGCCAGGGGTCCCCCGAAAAGTCACAGTTCCTGGCCAACCGTCCTTGTCCAATAAAAAGGGTGCCTTCCAGGTTCAATCCTTCGTGTTCTTTTTTCCCCTCAAGTTTTTGATGAAACTCATTTTGTGATTTATTCAACTTTTTAAATTGTTGCCGAATGGATTTTATCATACCCTTTTTAATTGGTGCGAGTAAATTATTCAACTTATTGTTTTTGTGAGGTGGATTAAATTCCCCAATTTTTTAATTTGTGCCCGAGCATGTAGTCAACCCTTTTAAAAAATTGTTGCCAGTGGATTTAATCAAAATTTAAATTGTGGCCAGTTGATTTTTATTTCAGCTTTGTATTTTTTTGTGCGAGTGGGATTTATTCCAACTTTATTGGTACGAGTGGGATTTATTTCATGCTAAACTTTCCCCTGGATTCTTTTAAATAAAATTTGATAATATATAAGTAGACTTACACAATTTCAAACGAGGTCTATAGTTTTTTTTTTGGGACCTGACTTTACAAAAAACGAGTTTTGTTTTGAAAAAGAGTATAAAAATTGTTTTTAACGTGTGATAAAAACAAAAACTTTACCCACAATCTGATAAACCCCTCCCAAGGTTCTTCTATTTTTCATTATTGGGATGTAAGCAAGACTCGAAAGTTTTTTATTTTCTTTCCCCCTGACCGTTTCAAAAGTAACCCCCCTGGAAAAATGTTAACTTGATGCTCCAAATAAATTAATTAATAATCAATAACTGAGGCACAAATAATGATCCCGCTAAATAATGCAAATTGATTTTTTTAAAACCAAGTAAAACCACCTTATTTAAATATCTCCGAGAAACCCATTTGAAATATTTCCAAATTGTGTGACGTTTTTTTTTTTGCCAACCTTTCAAAGAAATGAGGCTGGCCCACTTTTTTTCCCTTTCCCCACGAAATTTAAACCTGATTTTTTTTTCCTCTTCCCAGCAGTTGGCTCCCGCCCCATGTTTTTTTTTAACCCTTCCCTAACCGTGTTATAAAAAAGCTAATAAATAATCCAAAATCATCCTTCATGGGAAAACTGTTGTTGAAATCCCTTGGTAAGCTGCGAAAGGGCGTTTTCAGTTGTTGTTGGAAACATTTTTTTTTCAGTTTAATAAAACCCATTGGACCAAGTTTTTTCACCCCCCCCTGCCTGGAGGTCCTTTTCCTGAGAGTGTTGGTTTCATGAGTGTGTTTTGAAAGGCCTCGGGTTAGGCCCCCTTGGCGGATCGCAAAAACCGAAGTCCCCAGACCCCCGTGGAGGAGGGTGGTAGCCTGTCCCTTTTGAGCAGGAACACTGTTTATTAGTGCGTCATCCTGAAGGTAAGAGAAAAAAGCACGGTTTTTAGTTTTTCACTGTACCAATGACCCTGGTAGGAACTAGTGGTGGTGGTAAATGGGTTTGCCTCACCCTAGTTTTGTTGTTTGCAGGGGTCAATTCACAGCACTTTTCCTGGCCTTCCCCTCCCTTTTTAGGGAGGTGTGTACTACTTTGTGGTTGTGTGTACTCACCTAGTTTTTGAGGTTTTGCCCGGGGGTTCCGAGTCCCCCCAGCTCCTGGTGTGGTGTTGTGGTGGTTGTGTGGTGTGGTGTGTGTTTGGGGGGGGGGGAGGTTGTTTGTATGTGGGGGGGTGTGTGGGTGGTGTTGGGTGGTGTGTTGTTGAGTGGTTGTGTGTGGGGGTGGTTGTGGGTGGGTTGTTGTGTTGTGTTGGTGTGGTGTTGTATGGTGGGGGGTAAAACTCCAAAACCATTTGGTGGTTTTGTTAGGGGTCACACTTTTGCCAGCTTTCCTGGGGTTCCCCCCGCCTCTTTTTTGCTGGTGTGTGCTTGTGTGTACTCCAACCAATTCCCGTGGCCCCTTGCAGAGTCCCCCGAAATACCTTTGAGGCTTCCTGCGCTCCTAAGCGCTGCAAATGATAATTTTTGTCAGCTTGTCCTTTTTTTCCTCCCGCCCCCATAACTGTAAAAACTCCCTTTGGTGGTCCGAGTCTGCCTCTCCATTCAAAAGCACAATGAACCATTGCTTTTTTGCTTGGGTTTAATTCGAGAAATCCCAACTTGTTTTGAAGGTCCCCCCCCCCTCCTGGTTTTTTTCTTCTCTCATTTTTTTTGGCATTCCCGCCAGCAAACCAATTTGAACAACAAAGGACTTCCGAATCTCTCCTGTACGTTTAAGGTCAATAACACGTATATGAAATCATTAAAAGTTGTTTTCCAAACACCGATTTTTATTTCTGCCCGAACCTCCACCCGTTTTTAACTCTATTAAAAATCTTAAATTTCTCTCTGGAATGTCCCCTTTTACCCGCCTAACTGGGTTTTTTACCTCTCAGCCCTTTTTGCCCATTTTTTTGGTACCTCTTGATCCACTGAAACATCCTTGCCTTTTTCCTAATTCACTGGGAAATTTTGAATAAACTCAGAAATTTGTTTGTAAGGAAACATTTTCCTTACCTCAGAGTCCTCCAGGAAAAGTGAACAATCTTTGGAAAATGAAAGTATATAGGGCCAGATCCCACGCACACTTTTTTAGAAGAAGGTTTTTTTACGAGTGAGGCCCACTCGGAGCCCGGAGCAGAGTGGACCTAGTAAAAAAAAGTGGGAAACCAAAAGAGGCCGGGGTCCCCAAGGAGCTGTGAGTCGAATCCCCTTTGTAAAACCCATAAATAGGTAATGTGTGACACAACAACCACCAACGGACCGCAGAAATGCACAAGGAAATACAAATATCAACCCTACCGATTGTTTTCCCCGATACTCCGATTACCCCTAACCTCCACCCTAGATAAATTGGATTTTTTTTTTGACAAGTTTGATTTGGAAGGCCAGCCGAATATATCTTTTGGACACGCCGGCAAGGTGGGTTGGCTTCCCAGGAATTGTTAAAGGTCAACCTTGAAACTTTTTTTTTTGAAAATAAGAAAATCCATTGAGGAAGTAAGAAGGGTGGGGAGGCATGAGAGGGGTTGGGGAGGCAAAGTGAGAGGGTGGGACAAAAAGTGGGGACAAGGTGGGGAAAGCAGTGGTGAAAGGTTGGGGAGGCAGTGCCGGAGATGAGAAGGTTTTTTGGTGTTTAAGGACTTGGAAGCAGTGTTGAAGGTGGAAAGGACAGTGGGAAGAGATATTATAAAAAGTCCCGCAGCAGTGTTGGTGGTTGGAAGGCCAATAGTGGTGAAGAGGGGTGAAATAGTGGAGGAGAATTTTGGGGACAATGTTGTAAAGAGGAGGCCCAAGTCATGAGGTGGCCTTGGCGGCGGCGTGAAGGAGAGACAACCAGTGGTGGAGGGTGGGGTTTTTTTTTTTGTTTTTTTGTGGTTGTTAAGAAGGCCCCCCGAGAGGCAAGTGGTAGTGGGTGGAGCAGTGTGGGGAAGTGGTTTTTTGGTTGTTTGTAAGAGGCCGAGAGCATGGTAAAAGTGGGTGGGGGGCAAAAAGGGGAAGTGGGAGCCAAAGTGTAGTGGTGGGGAGGCAGTTGTTAGTGGGGTGGAGGCAAAGTTGTAGTGGGGTTGGGAAGGGCCAGTGTACGTGGGTTGGGAGGCAAAAGGTAAATTGGGGCCCGGAGGGCAGTGTAGTGGCCCGGAGGCAGTGTAAAGGGGGGGTAGAACAGTGGTAAAAAGTGTTGGAAGGCAGTGGTAGTTGGTGGGAGGCAATTGTAGTGGTGGGAGGGCCAGTTGGTATGTGATTGGGAGGCAGTGTTAGTGGTTGGGGGAGCCTGGTATGGTGGTAGGCAGTTGTTAAGTGGGGGGTTGGGAGGCGTGTAAGTTTGGGTGGAGGCCAAGTGGTAAAATGGTGGGGAGCAAGTTTGTGTAGTGATGGGAGGCCAGTGTAGTGGGTGGGAGCAGTGGTAAGTGGTGGGTAGGCAGTGGTAAGTGGTGGGAAGGGCAGTGGTAAGTGGGTGGGAAGGCCCAGGTGGTGTTTGGGTGGGAGGGCCAGTGTAGTGGTGGGAAGGCAAGTGGTTTAAGTTTGGGGGGAAAAGCCAAGTGAAAGTGGTTTGGCGGCAGTGTAGTGGGGGTTGGGGAGGCCCAAGTGTAAAGTGGGGGGGTTGGTAGGCAGTGTAAGGTGGTGCGTAAGCAGTGTAAAGTGTGGAAGGCAGTGTAGTTGGTGGGGAAGGCATGTTGTTGGTGGTAGGCCCAAGTGTAAAAAGGTGGTGGGTAGGCCAAGTTGTAAAGTGGTGGAGGCAGTGTAGTGGGGTGGGACGCAGTTTGGGGTAGTTGTGGAGGCAAGTGGTAGTGGTGGGAGGCCAGTGTTAAAGTGGTGGAAGGCATGTAGTTTCGGTGGGGAGGCCAGTGTAGTGGTGGTAGGCAGTGGTAGTGGGTAAAGGCAGTGGGGTTAGTGTGGGAGGTCAGTAAAAAAAATAGTGGTGGGAAGGCAGTGTAAGTGGTGGAGGGCAGTGGGGGGTATGGTGGGAGCAGTGTATGGGTGGGAAGCCAGTGTTAGTGGGTGGAGGCAAGTGTATAGAAAGTGGTTGGAAGGCAAGTGGGTAGTGGTGGGAGGCAATGTTAGTGGTGGGTAGGCAGTGGTAAATTTTTGGTGGGAAAGGGCAGTGGTAGTGTTGGGAGGGCAACTTTTAGTGGTGGGTTAAGGCAGTGTAAGTTTGTTTGGGAGGCCATGTAGTGGTGGTAAGGCAAGTGTTTAAGTTGGTGGGGAGCATTTGTAAGTGGTTGGGAGGCATGGTAAAGTGTGGGGAAGGCAGTGTTAGTGGTGGGTAGGCCAGTGTAGTGGTGGGAAGGCAGTGTAGTGGTGGGAGCCTGTGTAGTGGAGGGTAGGCCCCGTGTAAAGGGTGGGAGGCCAGTGGTTATGGTGGTAAGCATGTTAGTTGGTGGGAAAAGGGCAGTGGTTAAGGTGTGGTAGGCCAGTGTTAAAGTGGGTGGGAGGCAAGTGTAAATGTGGGGAAAGGGCAATTGGTAGTGGTGGGAAGGCAGTGTTAAAGTGGTGGAGGCAGTGTAGTTGGTGGGACAAAGCCAAATTGTAAAAGTGGGTTGGGGAGGCAAGTGTAAAAGTGGGGTTTGGGGAGGCCAGTGTTAAGTGGGTGGAGCAGTTGGTAAGTTGGGTGGGAAGGCAGTGTTTAGTGGGTTGGGAGGCAGTGGGTAGTGGTGGGAAGGCATGTGGAGGTGGAGGCCCAGTGTTAAGTGGGTGGGAAGGCAGTGGTGGAGGTGGAAAGGCAGTGGTGGAGGTGGAAAGCAAGTGTGGATGGTTGGGGGAGCCATGGTGGAGTGGGAAGGCAGTGGTGGGGGAGTGGGAGGAAGTTGTGGGAGGTGGGAGGCAGTGGGTGGGAGGTTGGGAGGCAGTGTTGGGAGGTGGGGTAAGGCAGTGTTGGAGGTGGGGGAGGCAAAGTGTGGGAAAAAGGGTGGAGGCAAGTGTGGAGGTGGTAGGCAAGTGGTTAAGTTGGGTGGGGAGGCAGTGTATGGTGGTGGCAAAGTGGTGAGGTGGGGAGGCAGTGTGGGAGTGGGAGGCAAAGTTGTGGAAGTTTGGGAAGCAGTGGGTGGAGGTGGGAGGCATGTGGAGGGTCGGGATACATGGTTTTCACGATGCCCTGTTAAAAAGCTTAGATTTTGTTAGAAAGATGTCCCTCCTAATGTAATTCGCCGTTTTATTTGCTGTTTCGTTTTGTCCTTCGAATTGTTTTTGTGGTCGGTGCTTGGATGTTGGTTTTTTTTGTTTTTGTTTTTTTAGGTGTTTGCTGTTTTGTTTTAGTTTGTTTTTTTTTTTTTTTATGTTTTTTCTTGTTTTTTGTTTTTGTTTTTCATTGTTTTTTTTTGTATTTTTTGCCCTGGTTTTGGTTAAAATGTGTTTCCCCCACACCCCCCCCCCCCCCCCCCCATCCCGGTTTTTTTGTTAAAAATGTTTTGCTGGTTTGTTTTTTTTGTTGTTTTTTTTGTACCGTCGTCCCGTCCTCTACACAAACGTAAAACTTGAGCCTCCGCCCAGAAAAAAAAATTATTACAATTAGACACAGAAAAATATAAAAGTATTTATAAAGACTAGCGTACTCTTGGAATTTTTAGATAGCTGTTTTTTTTAATAAAAGCAAAAAAACAAAAATGAAAGGAGAAAGTCACCCCCTCGCACCCATTCATAAGAGAAAATAATTGAATAAAATGGAAGAAGTTTTTGGGCGTAATGGGGGAAATGAAGAATCAAGATGGGTGAGAGTTAACCAAGTTGAGTTTTTTTTCACCATCAGGGATTTTGGTGGTGGCACTCATATTAACCTTTTCATAAAACATTATCTCTCAGTCCCACAGGCAGGAATTTTTTTTTTTCCGAACCGGCAAGCAGTAAACCCTGATGTCCACCAAAGTGTGGGGTAAGATTTTTCCGACTTCCGATCCTGCCCCTGTAAACCGAAGGAAATGTTTTTTATAAATTAATTTGGTTGTTCCCTTTTTTTCCTTGCTGCGAATTTGTTTTTAACGATTTGCCCCCCTCCAAATAATGGCCAGGTATTTTTTTGGATTTTAACTTCATGTACGTGCCTTTTTTGTTCGTGGTGGCCTAAAATTAATTAGGAAAACTGTAGACATATAAAGAGAAAAAAAACCCTGCAAGGTAGACGTTAATCAGGTATCCAGGAAGAGAGCGAAATGTTCCCCCATAACCAGATTTTACCATTGGACCAAAAATAAATTGCAGAAAACAATAATTGGTTACAAAACACAGAAACCCCGGCCCCATAACGGAGGAAGGAGAAGGCCCTTAACGACGTATTTTCGGTTGTGACTTTGTAAATGGGTCCCCAATGGACCAAAAAAGTTTTCCTCCGAAAGCTTTTCCCCCTTTTTTCCATTCTCCTATTTTATCGGGTAATTTTTATGGGTTTATTATTCCGGTCACCCCACGGTTAATTGTTGGGTTTTTTTTTTGTATTTTTTTTTTTTTTTTTTGTTTTTTCTTTGTTTTGGTTTGGTTTTAAGGAAATTGATGGGGAACCCACATTCCTAAGACCCAAAATTAACCTTTCCCCTTTTACTTTTTATAAATAATCAAAACCAATTTTCACCCTTAAAATTTTCACATTTTCATACAGTAAAAAACAACCATTTTCACCTCACCCTTTATCCAATTTAATGCGGTCCCAAACACGTATCACCGAAACACCAGCATTCATAAACAGCAAAATCATATACCTTAATTAAAAAATTCACGCCAGTTTAAAAAAAACATAAATGGCCATAAACTAACATTTCATACACTAAAAAAACTTCACAACAGGCGGGGGGGAGGATTAACATTTAAACATAGCCCCCTGACCAACCTTCCCCTCGGACCCCACCTGAAACCCATATAAAGAAAAAACCTGTTTACCTACTGATCCAGTTTCCCCCTCCCTGGCCTACATTTGCCACTTGGTGGGGACCCAGCCCTTCATTTTCCCAGAAAAAAATGAGGCCTGGTTGGGATCCCCCCTAAAAACCTGGTGGACTGTTTTTTTTCCCTAAAATTTCCGTGAAAGGTATCCTTAATGGCGATTTTTTCGCGGAGAAAGTCCCCATAAACAATGAAAAACCGAGGAGAAATGCCAGAACGGCCAAGAATATATCTTGGCTTATGGGTTTTCCTTTGTGGCCTGTGGTGTGGCAGACAAAAATTTACGGTTTTTTCCTTGCAAGGGAGGGGAAAGTTGGAAGGGAGGGAACGAGTGAGAGCAAAAAAAAAGGAGGAATGATAAAATTAGGGGTGGGGAAATAGAGAGGAGGTGGTAGGAGGGAAAACCCTAAGGCCTTTTGTTTTTTATCAATTAGTATTCCATGTGCCCTTGTAGAAATTAAAAATTTATTAAATAAATTAATTATTTTAATTTATCATATTAATTATTTATTATTATTATTATTTAAATTATTATTATTTAAAATTTTAGGTTAGAGAGTGGGGTTAGGAAGAGAAAAGGAGTGTGAAGAAGGGTAAGTCCAGGAAAAGAATGTTTTTTTTTTAAGGAGGGAAGATGGGAAAATTAGAAGTGTTTGAGGGAGAAAGAGAAAACGAAAGGGGTAAAAGGGAGGTAGATTTGGAAAAGGGAGGACAGCAAACAGGGGTAGCAAACGATCCAGCTAGAATGTTTTATAACTCCATTATAAAAGAGAAAAAATTATATGCAATTTTCCCCCGGAAAAATTTTTAAATTTTACTTGTGTACCTTCTCGCCATAAGAGTTTTTTACACACTGGGCAATTATTATGAAAATAAGTATTTTTTGGAGAAAAATATTATCCCGTTTTTTTGTAAATATAAAAAAGAGCAGTTTTTGGGTTTATATTGTTTTCCCCCTCTCTCCCCTCCTCTCTTCTCGTCCCCTCCCCTTCTCCCTCTTGCCCCGTCCTCCCCTACCGCCTCCTCTCTCTTCTCTCTCGTCTCCTGCTCCTCCGTCTCGTTTTCCGTCTCTTCTGTCTCTCCGTCCTCTCATCCCCTTTCCTTCCCTCTCTCACCCCCATCCCCCTCCATCCAGCTCTCTTCTCAAACAGACACCAAACACACACAAAACACAACCCTTGAGCCAAAAAACATTGTGGGTAATTAAAAAGGTTTTTTCGTATAATCCCATATTAGTTCGGTATCTCGAGCCAAGTAAAGCCCACTAATTTAAGTCGATAATTAAGAAATGTCCAGCTTACCTGGGGGTAACGAAGATATAGAAGTAAATGAAAAAGTGAAGTTTTAAGGTAATCCCACCACAGTTTTTTTTTAAACCCTGACAGTAAAAAAACACACAATGCCCCGAAAAACCACGTTTGTTTTTTTTATACCGGGATTTGAAAGGGAGGTAAAACCCCAAAACCCCAAGGTTTACCCAACAGAAACACATAAAAGTAAATGACCCAAACAACAAAGAAGGGAATGAAAAAGAGGTAATCCACCACCCAGTAATACCTAAACAGTAAAACCAGAGGGGATTAACGACCCACCATCCAAAAGGAATCCAAGAGAAGGCATCCCGCCCCTTTTCCCAGTATTGCCTTAAAACAATTTAACACGCAAGTAAAAACCACTAAAATATAGGATTAGATAAAATTTAGAAAATATAAACCCCCACCCCAGTATACTTAAACAGTAAATACACGTGCGAGCAAAACCTTTTAAAAAGAATTTTGTATACTAAAACATGTACAAAGGTAACACCAACATAGGAAGGGAGTTAAGGGAGGTATCCCCAACTCCAGCATAACCCAACAGTGGGTAACACAGTAAAAAAACACCCACATAGGAGGGATTAAGGGAGGTATCCCCACTCCAGCATAACCCCTAACAGTGGGTAAACAACAAGTAAACACCACATATAAGGAAATTAAGGAAGGTTAAAAAATTCCGAACCAGCATAACTAACAGTAATAGTTACGTAACACCATATATAAGATATTCAAGGGAGTTATCCCCACCCCACAATAACTAACAATGCACACAGTTGTTGAACACAGAAGGGAAATAACTGGAGGCCCAATAATAAACCCCTACCTAAGCTTTTATCAGTTAACACAGTTTTAATTACAATGGTCCCCCAAACAAAATAGCTCCCCCGTGTTTAATTTTTTTTCTGCCCTGCAATCAACCCCTTCCCCCCACTTGTTTTATATAAACCTTTTTTTTTAAACGACCGCAAGACCGGAAATACTTTAATAAAATCATATTTAAATATGTCCCTGTGCCCTTTATATTTAAAAAAATATACCTTAAAGGGCATTTACGTGTACTTCCCTTTAGTAATTCCCCCATTTGTTGGCGTAAATTTTTTTTCCTTCGAATAAAAACCCAAGTTGTGGCAATTTTTGCTGGCTTTCGATACGCTTGTGAGTTAAATGCCAAATGAATGTGCGGCACACCGCTCCCCCGAAGTATTTGTGGTTTCACAATCCGTGGAAAAAAACCAATTTACCTCCCAGTAACAAGGATGACCCAATTTATCTTCCCCATTCTTTTGGGGGGAAACCTTTTTAAAAGATTTTTGGTTTTATTGCCCAACAAAACCTCTTCCAAAACCCCAGTCCCACAAAACTATCCCCTTTTTCTTAACAAACAATCCCCATTTTTTAAAAAAATAATGAAAATTTCTAAACCCCCCTGGCCACATCTCCTCTTAGCCCCTCATCCACAGCACCCATTCCCGACGAATCCATACCATCCTGGGTCCTCACCTCAACCCCTGTTCCAAAAGTACCAACCTCCCCATGCTCCTGTTCCAAAACACCTCCACCTCTCCTCCCTCTCTCTCCCCTCTTAACGAACCTGAAAAATCACACTATCTCACTTTTTTCCCCCTTCTCCCTTCCCTTTTCGTCCCAAAAAAAATCAAAAGAGAAAAAAGATTTGAAAAGTAAAATAGGCCAATCTAATAAAAGAAGAGGAAAAAGCCTGCACAAGCTCGCGCCTCGCAGGCCCTCCCCCTAAAGGTTTCTCATTTTTTCCCCTGCTTTCCTTACTACCCCTTTTTAATCTTCGTCCCGCACCTCAGCCCTTTTTGAAAATACACCAAGCCTGACTCTCCTCTCAAGATCCCCTTTTTGCGCCCTTAGAGGCGCACTGAAGGGAAGCGGAGGCCGGTAAAGGGAAAAAAAGCCGGGGTTTTAGGGAGAAATAAAGGGTGCAGGGGGATGTAGTAAAAAAGGCTGAGAGAGTTTTAAGGGCATGTAAGGGGTAAGGGGACCAGAAAAGGTGCTTAAGGAAATGGAAAGGGGTTAAAACGAATGGGAGGGGTAAGGGAATCCTGGGGAAAAAATAGGAGAAGGGGAATGAATCCATTGTTACAAGGAGAAATAAAGGAGTGGAACAAAAAAAATGGAAAAACAGAAAGCCGGAAAAACAACATAGTGGGGTGATAAATGACTGGTAGAAACAGAAATGAAAGAAAGGAGTGAAGGAGATAAAGAAAAACATAAAAAGGGAGAGTGCAAAAGTGGAAGAGAAATAACAGTGAATGAAAAACTGACTGGTTAGATTTGGAAATGTATCCTGAAGTTGGAAGCCATCACAATACCATGTTTTTATTCCTGGCCAGAGGTTTGTTGAGCAACCCACAGAATATCCAGCGGTATAGGCCAAATCCAGTGAATTCTCCAGAATTAACCTTCACAGACTCTAAAAACGATTTCCTCTTGGGGCACTCCTGCTACCACGACACAGAGTACAATGGCACCTGAACCCATGAACCCATACCAGATCATTTAAATATTTTCAAAATGTTCCCACAAAGTCTGCAAACATAGCAAATTTCAAGTAACTCCGGAAAACGAAGCCATGAAAAAAGAGAAATACCAAGTAAAAATAAACCATGGGACCCAAACTCACAATAAAGAGTTCATTAAAGGTTTTTCAAGGAAAGATATGGAATGCGACTCCTCCCCTCCCTGGATAAGAAACGTTGGCCCGAAAACCTCCCATAACAAAAGCCCCCTTCAAGATTAGTAAAAAATAAAAGGCCCGAATAAAATTCCAGCACTAAACACGGCCAGGTAAACCTTGTGTGTTTTGTAGGATAACAGAAGCCAGGGAGCAGGGAAGGGTTTTTTTGTAAAAAAACTATAAACAAAAAAGAATTAATTGGAAAAGGTAAAAAATGACCAAGCGAGGCGAGACCTCCTGCTTTCACCTTGCCTGTAATATAGATGGCCACTTACCCGTTCAGGTCCCAGTCCCCCCCCTGTTAGAAACCTAATAACTTTTAAAAAACCAAGCCCACCTTTATGACGCAAAGCCACAGAAAAAAAACTCTACGAGAAAAGAAAAAAGACTATCGGGGTTTTTGATTTAAGTGTCGAAAGTGTTCCCCCCTGTGAAAGACTAATCCCAAGGGGAAAACCCCTAGAAAAAAGAGAAAGGTTTTCAGTTGAACAGATTAATAAATGTAAATCCAGCGATTACGAAATACTGTTAAAAATACGACCCAGTTTTTTTTTTTTGGGGTTTTTAACAAACATCCAATTTTTTTTCCTAATGGCTTTGATAAAGTCTTTGGAATTAATAAGAATTAAAGACGACAGAAAATCTTTCAAAAGAATTTAGTTTCCTGGGAATGAACGTCCCCCCCCCCCCCTCCCCACAATAAAAATAAAAAATACAGATAAATAAAAATTTTTTAAGTAAATTCCGAACAAGAGACCAACAATAAAAATTGGGTGCAATACCCCCTACAACTAGAAGGAAGAAATGAATTGGAAGTAAGGAAAAGTATCATAAATAAATGGTAAAAGGAAGAAAAAAAAACAGACCGAACCATACAGAAGTTACACACTGAACGAATAGAAGTAAAGAATGTATAAATTAATAATTAATCATTTTTATTTTTTTTCATTAAGCACAATCGGGACGTTTTTTTCCCCCACCAAGCAGGGGTGTCTCGAAAAAGGAAAAAAAAAAATCCAAACCACATTCTTTTTCCCAACCCCCCACCAACTGGCCCCTTTGCCAGAGTAATCTTACACTAAACAGGTTTTTTTTTTTTTTTTTATAACTACCCGAAACATTTAAACATTTTAAAACAACCCCCTCCTCCCCCCTTTTCTATTAAATAATAGATAGAATAAATAAGTAATAATAAAGAAGTATCTAACAACAACAATAAAAAAATTAATAATAATAAATAATAATAAGTAATAATAAATAGATAATAATAAAACTAAATAATAATGAACAATTAAATTTATGATAATAATCCTTTAAATGTTTCCCCTACAAGGTTTAAACATTTGATCACCAACCATATACATATACGTTAAGGTTTGGACATCAATGGCAATAACGGTAGTGGACCAGAGAAGAAAAAGAAGAAGAACAGAACCCACCAGAAAGTTGGGGGGTCCAGGGAAAGATCACACAAACGCTGCGAAAAAAAATCCCTTTCTTTGCAAATAGTACCAAAGGGGAAAAAAAAAAAAAATCAAAAATAATTATTGTGAATGTATCCTGTAAATTACTAGAAAAAAACCAAGCTTCACTATAATTATTTTTTTTTTTTTAAAACTATAATGGTATAAATTTTCTAAAATAGTGGTGGTGTCCCCGGCGCCTAAACGAAAGCAAGCACAATAATAAAAAACTAAAAATATAAAAGCCCAAAAATATACTGAAAATATATACAGCAAAATGGCTCCTCTTATATTTTTTTAAAAAAAAATGGATTACAATATAAAAATAATAATCAAACTGGGAAGGGGCCCCCTTCCGTTAATTGTTAAAATGTAAAATGGGAGACGAAAATCCATAACACAAAATTTAAATAAAATCGGAATTTTACCTCTCTTGGAAATTTAAAAACAGGGAAAAAATACAAAAAGCCAACAATTGTTATAAGGGGAAAACAGCGATGGTGGAAGTCTTTCCCCCAAAAATAAATTTACTTTTGGGCATGTGAAATTTTTTTGACGCAAGAAAGGGATCAATTGGGAGGTAGTCCTGGTGGCCGACGAAAAGGACCCAAAGAGGGTAGGAAGGTGGGTGTGGGTATAAAAAGGGTTCGCAAGAGGAGCCTTAGGGAAGCTACAAGGTTTCCAAAGATTTTTTAGGAAAAAATGAGCCTTTAAACAAGGGGTTTTCCCCAAAGAGGAGTTTAAGGGAAAATGGAATTCCTACCAAGATGGTTCCCAAAGGAACTAGGGTGGAAGCTTTTACAAGGTTTTTTTCCAGGGTTGGGAGCTAGGAGGGTGGGATATAGCTACAAGGTTCCAAAAGAGGGAAGTTTTTTTTTTTTTTTTTTAAGGATGACTTTAACCAAAGGGTTAGTTTCCCCAAGGAGGAGGTTAGAAATGATTCTACAGAAGGTTTTCCAAAGAGCCTAAGGGGGGAGCCCCCTTTACAAGGGGTTTTCCAAGGAGTAGCTAAAGGGTTTGAAGGCTACAAGGTTTTCCCCCAATGGTAGACTAGGGTTGGAGGGCTGAAACAGGTTAATTTTTTTTTTCCCAAAGAGGAGATTAGGGGTGAAGCCTACAAGGGTTTTCCAAGTTGGAGGCTTAGGGTTTGAGCTTAACAAGGTTTTTTTTTTTTTCCCCCAAGAGACTAGAAGTTGGTCCCCCCCTATAAAGGGTTCCCCAAAGAAAGTATTAGAGTGAAGCCACAAGGGGATCTGTTTTTTTAAACAATTCACTTGGAAAAAACCCTTTAAAAATACTCTTAAACAAAACAAACACCCAACTGAAAACAAGGAAATAGCAGTTCTACCTATTAACTTCCCTTTAACTTCAGGTAAACAACACAACAAAAATAAATTACTCGGGCAGAATTTAGCTTTGTTTTTAAGGATTTGTTAGACCTCGACATTTAACAAACTGTTCAGAGAGCAAGAAAGAGATATTTCGTGACTTTCAACTGGCATCACATGTACAAATCAAAACAGGTTTTTTTGAGATGGGATCCCCCCCTTCCCTGCGCCCCTCGGCAGATTGGCCCACTGCTTGCATCTCCCAGCCCTTTTCAATGAGGGACGAAACACTTGAACTAACCAATTCTTGAGGCAGGAAAAGTTTTTGAAACCCCCGGAAGTTTTTTTCACCATCGGCGAGGTGGGGGAAGCCCAACCTTCAAAGGCTTCTTGAAAAAGAGTCCTTGTTGTGGTGAAAACGTTTATTATTAATTATTATAAATTTTTTAACGTGTAAACAGATTTGAACTCCTTTAAAATGGTTAGGGGAGGATCGATCAGAAGCCTTACAGACTTTTCATTTCACGTTAAAAAATCAACGCGAGTACCATAAATTACTGTGATTTTCTTTTCGCACTGAGTAATCAGTACCAGTATGTTTCACCCCATGTGTCCCAGTAAACGTGGAAATCGGCAATTTAAGTAAAAGAATAAAAAATATAAATAGGTGTTAAAAGCCTAACCAAAAAGTTAAACATAAATAAAATATTTTTTTTGCATACATGAAGGTTAAAACTAAACGCCAAAATCCCGATCTCAAACTTCGACCTTCCAGAGAAATAAAAACGTTACCTAGTGAAATTAACCCAATTCCCTACGAACTCGAGTAAGCCGAACCAGTTTTTTTGCCTTTGGGGGTTCCTTTTTGAATGATTTAAATATTTCATTTTTTTTTCAACAAAGAGATCGATTGAAAGAAAGATTCCTAATCTCGCATCTCACCACTTTCGTTCCCCCCCACCACCGTTTTTTTCTGGTAAAATGCCAAAAACCTTTGCTTGGATAGCCAAAGCCAACCCTCACTTTTCAACGCTTTTTTTTAGAAAATGGCTTCTAACAAGTCCCCTGCCCTGGATCCTTAAGTGAACCCGGGAGGGGTCGAACCCTCACTCTTTACCTTTGCACCATTTGAAAAATGACCACACATGAGGTTTGGTAAAAAGGAACGAAACAAAAAGTCCCAAAATGCTTTTTTTATGGCCTTGGAAAAACAATGAACATCACACTATTTTGGGAAACAAGCCTTCAGAACAAAACGGTTTTTTTTCCGGTCCCTTATTTTTTTTTTCGAACCCATTACTCAAGTCACAAACTCCGACAATGATGAAAGCCGGATAATGGGGTTGGAAACCGGATCGGAAAAGGTCCCACCTTTTAACAGTTTTTTTCCTCTTCCCCAATGTTGTGGGTTTTTTTTTTTTTCCTTAACTAAGGTTTAGTTAATTTTTTCAAATATAGTATTATTTACAACAACAACAACAAACAACAACACAAACAACACAACAACAAACAGCAACAACAAACCAACAACCCAAAAACAACCAACAACAAAAAACAACAAAACAACAACGACAAACCCATCATTAAAAAATAAAAATTAAATAATTAATAATAATAATAATAAAAATAAAGAATAATAAATAAAAATAATAACAATAACAACAAACAACAAATTCTTTCTTTAACAAGTTGTTCCCCATCTGCTCCCTAACATTTATAGTCTCTCCCTCAACCCTTTTTATGTTTCTCCTGTACTTTCTATATGGGCCAAAACCCATTTTTTTCAGTTCTTAGTTTTTTTTGTTTGTGTTGCCTGAGCGGCCTTTAATTTTAATTTTATCAATCTTGTAAAGAGGCCTGGCCGCCAAAAAAATTCAATAATTACAGATTCACAATGGGAGTTTTTGTTCACACCCCCTAAAAGCATTTATTAATATCAACAAAAAAAAAAAATATCTTGTTATATTAGTCATTTTTTTTTATAATTTTTTAACGAATAACATTTTCACATAAACAGAAAAAGTTTTAATGGTACATAATAACTGTAATGAATTTTCCAATTCTCAAAAAAAAAATTTATTTCTTATTACCACTAAAAAAATCAGTCATAACTAGGTTATAAAAAAAACGTTCAATTATTTGGTGGATGAAAAAAATGTGGAAACTACCTCATGATTTCAGATATTTTTATCATTAACAAAAGAAGAGTTTTCCACGGAGGTGTTTTCTGAAAGGTTGCATGTTTGGGACACTTGAAGTTGATGTTAGTGACACTTGATGTCACTAACATCAACCTTACTGTCAGAAATAACGTATAGCCTAGCCTTAATCTAGCAGGAACAACATCTTGCAGTCTAGTGACCTGGTTACTTTCTTTATGCTTATGTTTAACTTAACATGTCTCATTATGAGGGATAATGGACCTGCTAGTTCCTATCTGTAACTCTTCTACTTTCTTCAACTTTGTTTGCTAGTTTCTGACAATGTTTCGAAAACTTTCTGTTTGAAAAATCACAATTATACTCAACATTATCTACATTTAATAACCAATTGAGCCAATTCCATCAACTTTGCCACGCTCCTGGAGGCCTATGGAGAAGGAATCTACAAAAGCTTCAGTGTAATCCCTCAACAGTTTGTATATATCTCTGTGCTAAAGCTTCATACAACAAGCTTGCTGCTTTCAGTCTCAGGCTATTTAGAACAAGTAATGAGGAGAGTCCATGAATAAATTATTTACTGCCCTTAATGCTGTCTTTTTTCCTGTCTTTCGTCTCAACAAGGCCCTCTTCTGTTCTCCAGGTTGTCTTTCATGCCACCCGGAGAACGAAAAAAAAAAAAAAACAACGAACTGAAGAGAGAATATGAGATACAGGGAAGTTACCGTAAATTATCGTGGCCGTTTACTAGCCATTATATTAGCAATTAAACACGCAGAACAATGCCTTTGCAATTAATGTTTCAGCCGTTGGTGGAAATTTGATTTAATGTCGTTAGCAAGTGCACTGAACCCAGTTTTAGACTATCCTTTTCCTTCTCTCTCTCCTCTCTCCTCTCCTCCTCTCGTCTCCTCTCTCTCTCCTCTCTCTCTCCTCTCTCTCTCTCTCTCTCTCTCTCTCTCTCTCTCTCTCTCTCTCTCTCTCCCTCTGTCACTAGCAACCATTAATAAACATACACTACCACATACACAAAAATACCACATAACACACGATAACATACACAACCGACAACACCACATTCAGAATAACACCACATTACACGATAACACCGCATTCACGATAACACCACATTTACGATAACACCATATAACACACGGTAACACCACATAACACAAATAACACCACAGCAACAGCCGAAATATACATGAACACAAGTCATCAAGAAACTTCAAATGGCAGTTTAAATATACAAAAGAAAAAGGTTTAGTTTTAATGTCAACAATACAAGGGTTTG
>NC_069406.1:68295996-68315996 GCF_026875155.1 Cherax quadricarinatus
ACCCCTTCTGTCTCCTCGGTGAACACTTCTTTGAATCCTTTTTATTTCCTCAAAAACTTAAAGGGTCATTTCTTGTTGTCCTCCTCCTTCCTCCTTAGCCTGATTACCGGGTCCTTGACTTTTTTTTTCCCTCCGATTTTGGCTGTACAACTTTTTCGGTCAGATTTCTTTCGCTCTATGTCGTTTTCATATTGTCTTTGGGCCTCCCTTCTTATTTATATTTTTTTTCGGGGCTCTACGATTGCCTCCTTTTTCTCCGGCCCTTTGCCTTCTATATTTTCCATTCCCATGTGTGTGTTGTGTGTTGTGTGTGTGTTTGGTTGTGTTGTTTGTTGTGTGTGTGTGGGATGTGTGTGTGGTGTGTGTGTGAGTTATGGGGTGTTGTGATAGTAGTGTGTGTGTTGTGGTGTGTGTGTGTGTTGTACTCCCTAATTGTACCACCAAAATTTGTGGTTGCAGAGGTGGGACTCAGCCCCTTTTTGCCCCCCCTTTCACTGATCGCTACTGGGTCCTTTCTCTCTCTGCTTCCTGAGCTTTGTCATACCTCTTCTTAAAACTATGTAGGGTTCCTCCCCCCACTACTTCACTTGCTAGGCTATTCCACTTGCTGAAAACTCTATGACGAAAAAAATCTTCCTAACTCCCTGTGACTCCGCTGAGTCATCAGTTTCCCATACACAAAAAAACCCGCACATAAAAGAAAAGCTTACGACGACTTTTCGGTCCGATTTGGCCCATTGACAAATCCACTAACAGAGGGGGGAGCGGGAGGGCTATATATAGGCAGGAAGGGGTGGAGGTATAGTAGTAGTAGTAGTATACAAGAATTGTATATAATACCGACAAGATGAAATTAAGACACATGCACAAAACCCCGGGGATCCCCACGAGACGTTTCGCCATCCAGCCACCCTGGATGGCGAAACGTCCACAACAAAGACAACCAACGCCGACATTGTGTCAATTTCATCATAGTTGTAGTAGTAAAAGAAAAGAGGATAGTATGGGAGTGGGGAAATGGGAATAAGGATGGAAAACCATCAAAAAAAAAGGGAAGGGGGGCACTGCAAAAGAGTGATGCCCACAGAGGGAGACAACGCACAGAGGTGCGGGGAAAGGGGGAAATGGGAAAAAAAATAAAGAAGAAGGGAAAAGAAAAACGAGACAGGAGAGAGAAAGACAACCCAAGGGAAAAAGGAAAAAGGGAAAGGGGGAAAAGGAAAAAGAAAAAGAAAGAAAAAAAAGAGGATTCAGGTTTAAATCACGGGGTTTTTTGAATTTGGAGCTTTTTTCAATGTAGTGGGGGAGGAAGGCATCTACAGAACAAGCAGGCTAAGGTTTATACAAGGGAAATTTTTGTAAGAGAGGATTTCAACTAAACGGCGACTGTTTCGAGTTGGAAGTGGGGAAACGTTTTTTGCAAAGACCAGTCATAGGATGGCTATGATCTCTGACGTACAGAAAAAGCTTGTTTGGTCGGCACCTAACACTATTTTGTGGCCCCCAAGTCTGTCAGAAAGAGATCGACCCGTTTCTCCGAAATATTGAAGAGGACAGGAGGAGCAAGAAATAGAGTAGACACCAGGAACATCTGTAGAGGGAGGAGGGTATGAACGAGATTAGTGCGAAGAGTGTTAGTCTGGCGGAAGGTAAGCTTGATGTCTAAGGGACGGAGAGAATTGTTGAGATTAGAAAGACCGGAAATGTAGGGAAGGCAGAGGATAGAAGGGTTCCCATGAGTAGAGAGTTTGGGAGAGAAGAAATTGCGTTTAGCACGTGAGAAGGCAGAGTCTATGAAATGGGAAGGGTAGCCAAGACGGGAGAACGAATTATGAAGAGTGTGTGTGTGTGTGTGTGTGTGTGTGTGTGTGTGTGTGTGTGTGTGTGTGTGTGTGTGTGTGTGTGTGTGTGTGTGTGTGTGTGTGTGTGTGTGAGTTAGTGTGTGTGTGTGTGTGAGTGAGTGAGTGTGTGGTGTGTGTGTGTGTACTCACCTAATTGTACTCATGTGCGGCGTCTGGTTGTCTTTGTTGTGGACGTTTCGCCATCCAGTGGCTGGCTGGATGGCGAAACGTCTACGATGGGGATGCCCGGGTGTTGTGCATGTGTCTTAATTTCATCTTGTCGGTATTATATACAATTCTTGTACTACTACTACTACTACTACTACCTCCACCTCTTCCTGCCTATATATAGCCGTCCTGCTCCACCTCTGTTAGTGTGACTTTGTCAATGGTCCAAGTCGGACCGAAACGTCGTCGTAAGCTTCTCTCTTTTATGTGCGGGTTATTTGTGTATCGTTCCAGTCACGGTATTGTGCCTTTTTGTTATTTACTTCAGCTTCCAGTTGTGACCCCTTGTCCCTGTGTCCCCTCTCTGGAACATCCTATCTCTGTCCACCTTGTCTATTCCTCGCAGTATCTTGTATGTCGTTATCATGTCTCCCCTGACCCTTCTGTCCTCCAGTGTCGTCAGTCCGATTTCCCTTAACCTTTCCTCGTACGCCATTCCCTTGAGCTCTGGGACTAGCCTTATTGCAAACCTTTGTACTTTCTCTAACTTCTTGACGTGCTTGACCAGGTGTGGGTTCCAGACTGGTGCTGCATACTCCAGTATGGGCCTAACATACACAGTGTACAGTGTCTTGAACGATTCCTTATTAAGGTATCGGAACGCTATTATTTAGGTTTGCCAGGCGCCCGTATGCTGCAGCAGTTATTTGGTTGATGTGTGCCTCCGGTGATGTGCTCGGTGTTATGGTCACCCCAAGGTCTTTCTCCCTGAGTGAGGTCTGTAGTCTTTGTCCACCTAGCCTATACTCTGTCTGCGGTCTTCTTTGCCCCTCCCCAATCTTCATGACTTTGCATTTGGCTGGATTGAATTCGAGAATCCAGTTACTGGACCACATGTCCAGCCTGTCCAGGTCTCTTTGCAGTCCTGCCTCATCCTCGTCCGATTTAATTCTTCTCATCAACTTCACGTCATCTGCGAACAGAGACACTTCAGAGTCTATTCCTTCCATCATGTCGTTCACATATATCAAAAATAGCACTGGTCCTAGAGCTGACCCCTGTGGGACCCCGCTCGTAACAGGCGCCCACTGTGATACCTCTTCACGTACCATGACTCGTTGCTGCCTCCCTGTCAGGTATTCCCTGATCCATTGCAGTGCCCTCCCTTTTACATGCGCCTGATCCTCCAGCTTCTGCACTAATCTCTTGTGGGGAACTGTGTCAAAGGCCTTCCTGCAGTCTAGGAAAACGCAATCTACCCACCCCTCTCTCTCGTGTCTTACTTCTGTTATCTTGTCATAAAACTCCAGGAGGTTTGTGATACAAGATTTGCCTTCCATGAACCCATGCTGGTTTTCATTTATAATCTTGTTCCGTTCCAGGTGTTCGACCACTCTCCTCCTGATAATCTTCTCCATGACTTTGCACACAATACATGTCAGAGACACAGGTCTGTAGTTTAGTGCCTCGTTTCTGTGTGTGTGTGTGTGTGTGTGTGTGTGTGTGTGTGTGTGTGTGTGTGTGTGTGTGTGTGTGTGTGTGTGTGTGTGTGTGTGTGCACTGTACACTGTTTCCGGACTTTGCACTTGATGGGGATAAATTCTAATGGCCACTTGTCAGACCAGTCCTGCAGTTTGACCAGATCCATTTATAGTCGTTCCTGGTATACTCCTTTTTGTATTTTTCTCATTAGTTTCACATCATCAGCAAACTGATGACACTTCTGACTCGATTTCCTCTGTCATTTAGTTCCCATACACAAGAAACAGTACTGGTCCAAGTACTCGCCCATTCCAATATCTCTTTCCCGTTACGTATTCCTTGATCCACTGTAGTGCTTACCCAAGTAATCCAAGGCTTCTCATCTAGCTTTCATGTCAGTCTCTTGTGGGGTACTGTATCGAACACTTTCTTGCAATCCCGTTGTTTGTGTGTGTATATGTGTACGTGCCTGCCTGCTTGCTTACGTACACGCGTGGGTGTTCACCAAGTTGTGGTTGAGGTGGTAAAACCTCAGCTCCTGGCCCAGCCTCTTACCCGACATTGTGGTTATATTCACGAATGGCGGAAATTCTAGCTCTTGGTTCTGTCTCTTAACTATGGCATACTGCAACAACCCTGTCGTACCTATCTCTGAAGCCCTGTATGGAGTCTGCTTCTGTGTCATTGTTCAGTTTATTCCACTTGAATTGCCAGTTATGTTAAAAAAATAACTATTTTATATTCTTAGGCCACCCATGTTCTTATGTTTATGTTGAAGTTTTGTACCAGAGAATCTTATACGTCATGATCATATCTCCTCTTCAAACTCAAAAGTTAGATCAATTCTGGTTAGTGGCATAAACGAAGCTTGAATGAGACAGTAAACATTAGGGTAATTAATGTTCACTCACTGGCCACTTTATTAGGAACACCTTCTAATACTGGGTAGGGACCCCATTTGTCTAAAGAATATCTTGAATTCTTCGTGGCACTGATTTAGCAAAGTGCTGGAAACATTCCTTAGAGATTCCGGTCCATGTTGACATGATAGCATCACACAGTTGCTGCAGATTGCTGATCGAACATTCATGCTCCGAATCTCCCGTTCCATCGCATCCTGAAGGTTTACGCCAAATTCTGACCTACCATCTGCATACTGCAGCAGAAACCGCAAATCGTCAGATCATGTGACGTTTTACCAATCTCCAACTGTTCACTTTAGGTGAACCAATCTCAGTTTCCTTGTTCTTAGCTCATCCACTTCAATGTTCGACGTGTTGTATGTTCAGAGATGCTCTTCTAAATACCACTGCTGTAACGTGTGGTTATATAAATTACTGTCACCATGTCTGCATGGTTTTTGGCATTGAGGTGTTGCCGCATGATTGACTTTTTAGATATTTGCTTTAACGAGCAGGTGTACAAGTGTATCTAATAAAGTGGCCACTGAGTGCATATTCATCAGCCTCTCACTGAGGCCTTTTGCAGTGTCTGCTGAAGAAGGCCTCGAAGTAAGGTCAACATATGCAGTAGCGTATTAATGCTGGTAGAATTACTGACAATATGTTAAGTAAAATGAAACAAGTGCAACTAATGTGACATTTTATCTTAGCAACGTTTCGCTCTCCAGGAGCTTTATCAAGCTTGATTAAGCTCCTGGAGAGCGAAACGTTGCCACAATAAAATGTCACATTAGTTGCTCTTGTGTCCTTTTGCTTAACATATGCAGCAGACATTATACCACATATTCTATTGTTTGTATCTAGCATGTGTTCGTGTGTGATACTGTCTTCTCTTGATACCTCGTTCGTGTGTGATACTGTCTTCTCTTGATACCTCGTTCGTGTGTGATACTGTCTTCTCTTGATACCTCGTTCGTGTGTGATACTGTCTTCTCTTGATACCTCGTTCGTGTGTGATACTGTCTTCTCTTGATACCTCGTTCGTGTGTGATACTGTCTTCTCTTGATACCTCGTTCGTGTGTGATACTGTCTTCTCTTGATACCTCGTTCGTGTGTGATACTGTCTTCTCTTGATACCTCGTTCGTGTGTGATACTGTCTTCTCTTGATACCTCGTTCGTGTGTGATACTGTCTTCTCTTGATACCTCGTTCGTGTGTGATACTGTCTTCTCTTGATACCTCGTTCGTGTGTGATACTGTCTTCTCTTGATACCTCGTTCGTGTGTGATACTGTCTTCTCTTGATACCTCGTTCGTGTGTGATACTGTCTTCTCTTGATACCTCGTTCGTGTGTGATACTGTCTTCTCTTGATACCTCGTTCGTGTGTGATACTGTCTTCTCTTGATACCTCGTTCGTGTGTGATACTGTCTTCTCTTGATACCTCGTTCGTGTGTGATACTGTCTTCTCTTGATACCTCGTTCGTGTGTGATACTGTCTTCTCTTGATACCTCGTTCGTGTGTGATACTGTCTTCTCTTGATACCTCGTTCGTGTGTGATACTGTCTTCTCTTGATACCTCGTTCGTGTGTGATACTGTCTTCTCTTGATACCTCGTTCGTGTGTGATACTGTCTTCTCTTGATACCTCGTTCGTGTGTGATACTGTCTTCTCTTGATACCTCGTTCGTGTGTGATACTGTCTTCTCTTGATACCTCGTTCGTGTGTGATACTGTCTTCTCTTGATACCTCGTTCGTGTGTGATACTGTCTTCTCTTGATACCTCGTTCGTGTGTGATACTGTCTTCTCTTGATACCTCGTTCGTGTGTGATACTGTCTTCTCTTGATACCTCGTTCGTGCGTGATCTCTTCTACTTTTACTTTGATGATTCGTGCGAGAACTCGTCTTGTTCATTTTCCTTCCAGCGACGGGAAACTTTTCTCTCTCGTTCATCCTTCACAACTTATTCTCCTCAGATCGGGAACCAATCCTGATAGTTTGATTGTTTAATTAAGGCTAATTGGTCATTAAGGCTGCATGTCACCCAATCCCAACCTGTCAAGAATACTTTGATCCCCCCAAAAGTAGGCTATATACACTCACAGTTTATATACTCAGAAGGACTTACACCTCACGATGTATATAAACAAACGCATTTCTTAGTGTATATATACAGACACATCTCTCGGTGTACTGTATATACTCTGAGAGACGTGAATATCCAGGTGTACAGAATATATGGAATATCTGAGTCTTCGGTCTGTGTCTGTCCACATGAAGGAACAAGGATGTTTCTTACGTGTCAGGTCAACCAGGTTATTAACAACACATTTGGGTTCAAGAGTTTTTGAGCTAGAGATTAAAAAATAAAGAGTTTCTAACGATACATATGAGGCATAGTGTGTTCTGAACGAGATATTGAAGGTACAGTGTGTTCTGAACGAGATATTGAAGGTACAGTGTGTTCTGAACGAGATATTGAAGGCACAGTGTGTTCTGAACGAGATATTGAAGGTATAGTGTGTTCTGAACGAGATATTGAAGGTACAGTGTGTTCTGAACGAGATATTGAAGGTATAGTGTGTTCTGAACGAGATATTGAAGGTACAGTGTGTTCTGAACGAGATATTGAAGGTACAGTGTGTTCTGAACGAGATACTGAAGGTACAGTGTGTTCTGAAAGAGATATTGAAGGTACAGTGTGTTCTGAACGAGATATTGAAGGTACAGTGTGTTCTGAACGAGATATTGAAGGTACAGTGTGTTCTGAACGAGATATTGAAGGTACAGTGTGTTCTGAAAGAGATATTGAAGGTACAGTGTGTTCTGAACGAGATATTGAAGGCACAGTGTGTTCTGAACGAGATATTGAAGGTATAGTGTGTTCTGAACGAGATATTGAAGGTACAGTGTGTTCTGAACGAGATATTGAAGGTATAGTGTGTTCTGAACGAGATATTGAAGGTACAGTGTGTTCTGAACGAGATATTGAAGGTATAGTGTGTTCTGAACGAGATATTGAAGGTACAGTGTGTTCTGAACGAGATATTGAAGGTACAGTGTGTTCTGAACGAGATATTGAAGGTATAGTGTGTTCTGAACGGATATTGAAGGTACAGTGTGTTCTGAACGAGATATTGAAGGTACAGTGTGTTCTGAACGAGATATTGAAGGTACAGTGTGTTCTGAACGAGATATTGAAGGTATAGTGTATTCTAAACGAGATAATGAAGGTATAGTGTTGCTGAACGAGACATTGAAGGTATAGTGTTGCTGAACGAGGCATTGATAGTATAGTGTTGCTGAACGAGACATTGATGGTATAGTGTTGCTGAACGAGACATGGAAGGTATAGTGTTGCTGAACGAGACATTGAAGGTATAGTGTATTCTAAACGAGATATTGAAGGTATAGTGTTGCTGAACGAGACATTGATGGTATAGTGTTGCTGAACGAGACATTGAAGGTATAGTGTTACTGAACGAGACATTGATGGTATAGTGTTGCTGAACGAGACATGGAAGGTATAGTGTTGCTGAACGAGACATTGAAGGTATAGTGTTGCTGAACGAGACATGGAAGGTATAGTGTTGCTGAACGAGACATGGAAGGTATAGTGTTGCTGAACGAGACATTGAAGGTATAGTGTTGCTGAACGAGTAATGGAAGGTATAGTGTTGCTGAACGAGACATTGATAGTATAGTGTTGCTGAACGAGACATGGAAGGTATAGTGTTGCTGAACGAGACATGGAAGGTATAGTGTTGCTGAACGAGACATGGAAGGTATAGTGTTGCTGAACGAGACATTGAAGGTATAGTGTTGCTGAACGAGTAATGGAAGGTATAGTGTTGCTGAACGAGACATTGATAGTATAGTGTTGCTGAACGAGACATGGAAGGTATAGTGTTGCTGAACGAGACATTGAAGGTATAGTGTTGCTGAACGAGACATTGATGGTATAGTGTTGCTGAACGAGACATTGAAGGTATAGTGTTGCTGAACGAGACATGGAAGGTATAGTGTTGCTGACGGGGATGAACGCCTCTCGTAACTATGTGTTGCTGGCATTAAAATATGGCGTTTACGACCATGAACACATTTGCGTTCTACTGAACACGGGTTAAAACAGCTGGCCGTCACTTTAAATTCAATTTTAAAAATTCTCTCTTGCTTGCTCTCTCTTCCTGTGTTTTTTTCCGCTCTCTAATTGTCTTTCACTTGCTCTCTAACCGGCTTTCTCTTGCTCTCTAACCGGCTTTCACTTGCTCTCTAACCGGTTTTCTCTTGCTCTCTAACTTGCGTCCTAATGCTAGCTATCCAAATTGGTTTTGTTATTTTTGTAACTTTCTATCTCTATCTCGTCCTTTATCTTTCTCTCGCTCTATCCGTCTTTCTCTCACTTTTACTTGCTCTTTATGCTTCACTGGCTATCTACTCAACTTTCTTTCGCTCGTTATTTATCTGCTTCTCGCTGTCTGTTTCGCTCTCTGCGCTTCTCTTGCTGTCTGTCTCTCTGTAAGTTGGTCTCTCTCTCCTCTCTCTCTCTCTCTCTCTCTCCTCTCCTCTCTCTCTCTCTCTCTCTCTCTCTCTCTCTCTCCTCTCTCTCTCTCTGTCTCTCTCTCTCTCTTCTCTCTCTCTCTCTCCTCTCTTCTCTCTCTCTCTCTTTATCACACCTTCTATCGCTTAAATTCTCCTAGACCTCCCGTCTATCTCCTCTCTCCTCATTCTCCTTCTCTGTCTCTCTTCGTCTCGTCTTCATGACTCTCTTCATGACCCACTCTACCAGCACATACTCTTCATCGACCGGGTTTCTGTACCTCGTCTTCATGACTGTCTTCATGCCCCGTCTTCATTACCTCTCTCTCATTTCCTTCTACATTACTCGTCTCATGTACCTCGTCTTCATGACCTCGTCTTCATGTACCTCGTCTTCATGTACCTCGTCTTCATGCACCTCGTCTTCATGACCTCGTCTTCATGTACCTCGTTCATACTCTCTCATGTACCTCTCATGTCTTTCATGCACCTCGTCTTCATGCTCAGACGTCTTCAGCACTGTCTTCATGTACCTCGTCTTCATGTACCTCGTCTTCATGTACCTCGTCTTCATGTCACCTCGTCTTCATGTACCTCGTCTTCATGTACCTCGTCTTCATGTACCTCGTCTTCATGCACCTCGTCTTCATGTACCTCGTCTTCATGACCTCGTCTTCATGCACCTCGTCTTCAGTCATCTCTCTCTGTACCTCGTCTTCATGTACCTGCGTTTCATGCACCCGTCTTCTGCACCGTCGTTCATGACCTCGTCTTCATGTACCCTCGTCTTCATGCACCTCGTCTTCATGTACCTCGTCTTCATGTACTCGTCTTCATGTACCTCGTCTTCATGTACCTCGTCTTCATGCACCTCGTCTTCATGTACCTCGTCTTCATGCACCTCGTCTTCATGCACCTCTTCCTCGTCAATATTCTCCCCCACATGATCATCGTCCAGCAGTTTCCGATTCAGCATTTCTGACCGGGTGTTCGAGTGCACCGTCTGCAGCCCCCTCCCCTGGCTGCTGCAATCAGACCTCGTCAGAAAGTGCTTGACGGTACATTAATGAGACGTTATCAAATTATCCGCCTCTCAGATACGTCATTATCCAAGGGTTTTTCACTTTAAAAAAATCGAAATTTCCTTTTTTAAAAATATAATTTTTCTAAACACACTTTTTTTTTAATATACGGAGCATAATTTATTTTCTAACATTGTTTTTCGTTTTTTTTTTCTGTATTGTTAATATACTGACGAGGGATAGAAAATATGTCGAGTTTAGTATTGTACGTAATTACAATTCACTTAGGATCTTTGATCTTTAATTAGTTCTGAGAGTTTTTCTACTCCAGGAGCCCCTCTAGCAGCCCGGCCATGGCCCAGGCTCGTCTGGTGTTTGCCTGATCAACCACACTGTTGCTGCTGGTGGCCCGCTGCCTCACATATCGAAATGTAATTGAAAAAAAATTGAATAGTCTATTTTCATTAAATACAGGGGAGGGCGGAGGATTGGAATATACTTAGCTTTTAGATTCTTACAGCAGGAACCTCTACTTTATCGTACATGAGTTAGATCCTGTGTGATGGAATATAA
The DNA here is from genome assembly GCF_026875155.1 of Cherax quadricarinatus. Lineage (NCBI taxonomy): Eukaryota > Metazoa > Arthropoda > Malacostraca > Decapoda > Parastacidae > Cherax > Cherax quadricarinatus. The sequence goes on from NC_069406.1 coordinate 68,306,527, forward strand.
CAGGGAAACCACAGATAGGCTTTGTTCACACTGTAACTATCATGTAAAATAGGAGACCAATACACTGCTAATATATCCACGTTTATTTAAAAAAAGTAACTGTTGAGGGTAACTCAAAACTTCTGAGAACTAGACCTCATAAGTGACTCATGAAATCGCAATAATACGAATGCAAACAAACCAGGGTACGGGTGAGGTTAGAACTCATGGCGAGTGAGTCTTAAAAACTCCAGGCCACTGCGTAAGTCACTGGGCCAGCTGGCTACAATAAGATTCGTGCAACTAGGTATATTTATACATCACAGGGAGGTTAGCATGGGCCACCACCGTGACCACAGTACTCGCCCATGCTGCTAACTCTTCAGTGCTAATATTTAACTGCGTTTGACAATTATGCCACACTCTGCACTATTCCTTTCGAATTATATATAATATATATATTATATATATAATTATATATATATATATATATATAAATATATATATATATATATATATATATATATATATATCCAGGGGAGTAGGGATACCGTTCTCAGATCGCTCAGTAACAGAAAAAACTAGTAATATATTTTTTGTGCCACCTAGTTATGCAGTCAGGGAGTGAGGTGGATCCATAATTCTCAGCACTTGCCATGTCACATATAGTCATGCACTGAATGACCTTGTTCATTACATACCTTTGTTCTTTACGAAGTATGCACCTTGACCAATCCTACAGTTACCACGCCTCGAGACTAAAGTAATGGAGATTATAATTCTTCTCCACATTGGCAGTGACCTTTGTACACTACCCTCCACCCTCTGATTAGTGAGTCATGCATGTTCGACTCCTTTAAGTTTCTTTCGTGTCACTGTTGTGATTAGTGTACATGCATGACGAAGTATACCATTGCATGTAGTCACGCACGTTATGTATGACAGCCGCTTCTCACGTTATTGTGTCACCATGAACCTTCCGTCTGCCTGTCAGTCATACACAAAGAGAACAGCTGAGGCATAAGAGAAGATCTTCCTCCTATAAATACGGAATTACGGACTTGATTCTGTTGATGCAACGGCTCCGTTACGTTATTAAAATACTCTGCAGGGCATTCAACTCAATATTTTCCCCTTAAAAGGAGAGAAATAATGTTTTAGGAATACATACTACCAGGAATAAAAAAATATAGGAACCATGAATGCTCCCATGTAACTAATCACAGATCTGAGGTGACTGAGGTATGTAGACAGACTAAATGAAATGATTATGGCGACTTTAGTATTAAGATAGACCAGGGAAGACATGAGTGCCACATACTCAGTTAATTAGACAAGGCGGATAAGAACAGATCCGAAATACGAGGCAGGGAGTGAGTGAGAGAGAGAGAGAGAGATAGCGAAGGGGCCAATATAGAACCTAAAAACAGAACCACGCGATGCTAGGAGATGCCTCTTCAATCTCATGATCGTAAATAAGCGGAATGAACAAGACGAGGAAGAGGTGGAGGCAAACTCCACATGCATGTTCAAGAATAGGAGTAAAAAGACCCCCTAAAAAAAGACCACGAACCAATTATGCCGACATTTGTAGCAAACACAACCCGCCGAGTACAACAGTGACAGTAAATAACAGCCTTGAGAATACGAAACAGAAACAAAAAAAGATTCTGCAGCACGTCTCAGTTCTAGTGAATAATAGAACCCTCTTCAGTGTGTGTGTGTTAGACGCTGTTCTGGTAGTTACACACACTGATGAGGCTAACTTTAAGGAGGTGGGAAAGATTATACTCGGGTGGGGAGCCATTTAGGTCAGTCTTCCCTCTGTAGGTAGCCGGTGGTGATAGGGTGGGGAGTTATGTAGTGGGCAAACGGGTCATTGGGTGGGGAGTAATGAGGTGCGGAGGCGCGTGGGAGGAAAGGGTGTGGAAGGAGAGTGCTGGAACGGTAAGAATTGACGGAATGGAAAGGTAATTTGTGGGGGGTTGGGAGTTAAGGGATGGGAAGTGAGGTTAAAGTACGAAATGAGGTGTTAGTGTGGAGGGAAGACCTGAAAGAAGGACAGGAACAAATGTCAAGAAGAACAAGGGAAAAAAAAGCGGCGGCAGAGAAGATAACTAGGGAGGAATAAACTGATGAAAAAAAGAGATAGAGAGAGCAAGAGAGAAGAGAGACGCAGGATAAGAGATATGAAAAAGCTGGATAAGAAAGTACAAGGATATAAGATATTTGGTATTGAACAAAAGTGGATACATCACCAATATGGTGCTATCCTACTGTAATGGACAGTTATACACTAGGAACAAATGGATAGTTATACACTAGGAACAAATGGATAGTTATACACTAGGAACAAATGGACAGTTATACACTAGGAACAAATGGACAGTTATACACTAGGAACAAATGGATAGTTATACACTAGGAACAAATGGACAGTTATACACTAGGAACAAATGGATAGTTATACACTAGGAACAAATGGACAGTTATACACTAGGAACAAATGGACAGTTATACACTAGGAACAAATGGATAGTTATACACTAGGAACAAATGGACAGTTATACACTAGGAACAAATGGATAGTTATACACTAGGAACAAATGGATAGTTATACACTAGGAACAAATGGATAGTTATACACTAGGAACAAATGGTAGTTATACACTAGGAACAAATGGACAGTTATACACTAGGAACAAATGGATAGTTATACACTAGGAACAAATGGATAGTTATACACTAGGAACAAATGGATAGTTATACACTAGGAACAAATGGACAGTTATACACTAGGAACAAATGGACAGTTATACACTAGGAACAAATGGATAGTTATACACTAGGAACAAATGGACAGTTATACACTAGGAACAAATGGATAGTTATACACTAGGAACAAATGGATAGTTATACACTAGGAACAAATGGACAGTTATACACTAGGAACAAATGGATAGTTATACACTAGGAACAAATGGACAGTTATACACTAGGAACAAATGGATAGTTATACACTAGGAACAAATGGACAGTTATACACTAGGAACAAATGGATAGTTATACACTAGGAACAAATGGATAGTTATACACTAGGAACAAATGGACAGTTATACACTAGGAACAAATGGATAGTTATACACTAGGAACAAATGGACAGTTATACACTAGGAACAAATGGATAGTTATACACTAGGAACAAATGGACAGTTATACACTAGGAACAAATGGATAGTTATACACTAGGAACAAATGGATAGTTATACACTAGGAAAAAATGGACAGTTATACACTAGGAACAAATGGATAGTTATATCACTAGGAACAAATGGATAGTTATACACTAGGAACAAATGGACAGTTATACACTAGGAACAAATGGATAGTTATACACTAGGAACAAATGGACAGTTATACACTAGGAACAAATGGATAGTTATACACTAGGAACAAATGGATAGTTATACACTAGGAACAAATTGACAGTTATACACTAGGAACAAATGGATAGTTATACACTAGGAACAAATGGACAGTTATACACTAGGAACAAATGGATAGTTATACACTAGGAACAAATGGATAGTTATACACTAGGAACAAATGGATAGTTATAACACTAGGAACAAATGGACAGTTATACACTAGGAACAAATGGATAGTTATACACTAGGAACAAATGGATAGTTATACACTAGGAACAAAATGGATAGTTATACACTAGGAACAAATGGACAGTTATACACTAGGAACAAATGGATAGTTATACACTAGGAACAAATGGATAGTTATACACTAGGAACAAATGGATAGTTATACACTAGGAACAAATGGACAGTTATACACTAGGAACAAAATGGATAGTTATACACTAGGAACAAATGGATAGTTATACACTAGGAACAAATGGACAGTTATACACTAGGAACAAATGGATAGTTATACACTAGGAACAAATGGACAGTTATACACTAGGAACAAATGGATAGTTATACACTAGGAACAAATGGATAGTTATACACTAGGAACAAATGGACAGTTATACACTAGGAACAAATGGATAGTTATACACTAGGAACAAATGGACAGTTATACACTAGGAACAAATGGATAGTTATACACTAGGAACAAATGGATAGTTATTACACTAGGAACAAATGGATAGTTATACACTAGGAACAAATGGATAGTTTATACACTAGGAACAAATGGACAGTTATACACTAGGAACAAATGGATAGTTATACACTAGGAACAAATGGATAGTTATACACTAGGAACAAATGGATAGTTATACACTAGGAACAAATGGACAGTTATACACTAGGAACAAATGGATAGTTATACACTAGGAACAAATGGATAGTTATACACTAGGAACAAATGGATAGTTATACACTAGGAACAAATGGACAGTTATACACTAGGAACAAATGGATAGTTATACACTAGGAACAAATGGATAGTTATACACTAGGAACAAATGGATAGTTATACACTAGGAACAAATGGACAGTTATACACTAGGAAACAAATGGATAGTTATACACTAGGAACAAATGGATAGTTATACACTAGGAACAAATGGATAGTTATACACTAGGAACAAATGGACAGTTATACACTAGGAACAAATGGATAGTTATACACTAGGAACAAATGGATAGTTATACACTAGGAACAAATGGACAGTTATACACTAGGAACAAATGGATAGTTATACACTAGGAACAAATGGACAGTTATACACTAGGAACAAATGGATAGTTATACACTAGGAACAAATGGATAGTTATACACTAGGAACAAATGGACAGTTATACACTAGGAACAAATGGATAGTTATACACTAGGAACAAATGGACAGTTATACACTAGAACAAATGGATAGTTATACACTAGGAACAAATGGATAGTTATCACTAGGAACAAATGGATAGTTATACACTAGGAACAAATGGATAGTTATACACTAGGAACAAATGGATAGTTATACACTAGGAACAATGGATAGTTATACACTAGGAACAAATGGATAGTTATACACTAGGAACAAATGGACAGTTATACACTAGGAACAAATGGATAGTATACACTAGGAACAAATGGGACAGTTATACACTAGGAACAAATGGATAGTTATACACTAGGAACAAATGGACAGTTATACACTAGGAACAAATGGATAGTTATACACTAGGAACAAATGGATAGTTATACACTAGGAACAAATGGACAGTTATACACTAGGAACAAATGGACAGTTATACACTAGGAACAAAAGCTAATTATGTTTCCCTGGCGGTCAGTGTGCAATAAACTTCAAAGAATTAAAATAAAACCTTGAGTATAATGGACAATATATCAAACATAGTTTCAGTTGATCGTCCGGAGACGGAGTTTCATGTAAACAAACAAGATCAATATTATCAAGTGCAGCTAATGTTGTAAAGATTATACAAGGCAGAGGATGGATCGTACGATGCAAGGCAGAGGATGGATCGTACGATGCAAGGCAGAGGATGGATCGTACGATGCAAGGCAGAGGATGGATCGTACGATGCAAGGCAGAGGATGGATCGTACGATGCAAGGCAGAGGATGGATCGTACGATGCAAGGCAGAGGATGGATCGTACGATGCAAGGCAGAGGATGGATCGTACGATGCAAGGCAGAGGATGGATCGTACGATACAAGGCAGAGGATGAATCGTACGATGCAAGGCAGAGGATGGATCGTACGATGCAAGGCAGAGGATGGATCGTACGATGCAAGGCAGAGGATGAATCGTACGATGCAAGGCAGAGGATGGATCGTACGATGCAAGGCAGAAGATGGATCGTACGATGCAAGGCAGAGGATGGATCGTACGATGCAAGGCAGAGGATGAATCGTACGATGCAAGGCAGAGGATGGATCATACGATGCAAGGCAGAGGATGGATCGTACGATGCAAGGCAGAGGATGGATCGTACGATGCAAGGCAGAGGATGAATCGTACGATGCAAGGCAGAGGATGAATCGTACGATGCAAGGCAGAGGATGGATCGTACGATGCAAGGCAGAGGATGAATCGTACGATGCAAGGCAGAGGATGAATCGTACGATGCAAGGCAGAGGATGAATCGTACGAGTGCAAGCAGAGGATGGATCGTACGATGCAAGGCAGAGGATGAATCGTACGATGCATGGCAGAGGATGAATCGTACGATGCAAGGCAGAGGATGGATCGTACGATGCAAGGCAGAGGATGGATCGTACGATGCATGGCAGAGGATGAATCGTACGATGCATGGAAGAGGATGAATCGTACGATGCAAGGCAGAGGATGGATCGTACGATGCATGGCAGAGGATGAATCGTACAATGCAAGGCAGAGGATGGATCGTACGATGCAAGGCAGAGGATGGATCGTACAATGCAAAGGCAGAGGATGGATCGTACGATGCATGGCAGAGGATGGATCGTACGATGCAAGGCAGAGGATGGATCGTAACGATGCAAGGCAGAGGATGGATCGTACGATGCAAGGCGAGGATGAATCGTACGATGCAAGGCAGAGGATGGATCGTACGATGCAAGGCAGAGGATGGATCGTACGATGCAAGGCAGAGGATGGATCGTACGATGCAAGGCAGAGGATGAATCGTACGATGCAAGGCAGAGGATGGATCGTACGATGCATGGCAGAGGATGGATCGTACGATGCAAGGCAGAGGATGGATCGTACGATGCAAGGCAGAGGATGAATCGTACGATGCATGGCAGAGGATGGATCGTACGATGCAAGGCAGAGGATGGATCGTACGATGCAAGGCAGAGGATGAATCGTACGATGCAAGGCAGAGGATGGATCGTACGATGCAAGGCAGAGGATGAATCGTACGATGCAAGGCCAGAGGATGGATCGTACGATGCAAGGCAGAGGATGAATCGTACGATGCAAGGCAGAGGATGGATCGTACGATGCAAGGCAGAGGATGAATCGTACGATGCATGGCAGAGGATGGATCGTACGATGCAAGGCAGAGGATGGATCATACGATGCAAGGCAGAGGATGAATCGTACGATGCAAGGCAGAGGATGGATCGTACGATGCAAGGCAGAGGTTTAAATTCGTACGATGAAAAGGGCCCAGGGGAGGGATCGTACGATGCAAGGCAGAGGATGGATGTAGATGCAAGGCAGGGGATAAAATCGTACGATCCCAAGGCAAGGATGGATCGTACAAGGGCAAGGCAGAGGATGAATCGAACGAGGGGCAAGGGGGAGGATGGATCGTACGAGAAAGGGCAGAGGATGGATCGTACGTTTAAAGGCAGGGAAATGGATCGTACGATGCAAGGCAAGGAAGGGAATCGTACGATGCAAGGCAGAGGATAAATTCGTACGATGCTTGGCAGGGGGATGGATCATACGATGAAAGGGGCAGAGGAGAATTTTCAAAAACAAGGCAGGGGATGAATCCTTAAAATCAAAACAGAGGATGGTTTCCAACTTTTACACGGCAGAGGATGGTAAACCCGTCTTTTAAAATCGTGACAAAACTCACGCGGGACATTCGTAAAACTTAATCTTTTTAGGTCATTCAAAACCAATATTTTACAGTTTTCGGAGAATGGAAACACGGAGTGGGGAAAAAAAAAATGTTTAAGGGTGGCTTTTTGGTCCTGTAGGGGAGAAAAAGGGTTATAGCTCCGTAAGGGGGAAGTTGGGGGTAGCAATCGCTCCAAACTTAGGAACCAAAAAAAAGGCCCCCCCCTTCGGGGAAATTTTTCCCCGGTATTTTCCAGTTCAAAAAAACCCGGTCAAAGATTTTAAACCCCTTTTTAAAAATTTGGCCTTTCCTTAGATGGGTGTATGTACGTAAGTATACCACACACACTACACTCAAATTTTATATATATATTATATATATATATATATATATAAAATTATATATTATTTTATAATATATATATTATATTTTTTATATATTTATATTTGCGTTTTTTTTTTTTTGTTCCCTATTTTTGTGGCGTGTGTGTGCGGTGTGTGTACTCAACCTAGTTGTAATCCCGTTTGGTTGAGGGCCCCCGGGGTTTGATTTCCCAGCTCCCGGGCCCCCCCTCTTCACTGTCGCACTAGGTCACTCTCCCTGAGCCGTGAGCTTTATCATACCCCTGCTTAAAGCTATGTATGGATCCTGCCTCCACTACATCGCTTCCCAAACTATTCCACTTACTGACTACTCTGTGGCTGAAGAAATACTTCCTAACATCCTGTGATTCATCTGTGTCTTCAGCTTCCAACTGTGTCCCCTTGTTACTGTGTCCAATCTCTGGAACATCCTGTCTTTGTCCACCTTGTCAATTCCTCTCAGTATTTTGTATGTCGTTATCATGTCCCCCCTATCTCTCCTGTCCTCCAGTGTCGTCAGGTTGATTTCCCTTAACCTCTCCTCGTAGGACATACCTCTTAGCTCTGGGACTAGTCTTGTTGCAAACCTTTGCACTTTCTCTAGTTTCTTCACGTGCTTGGCTAGGTGTGGGTTCCAAACTGGTGCCGCATACTCCAATATGGGCCTAACATACACGGTGTACAGGGTCCTGAATGATTCCTTATTAAGATGTCGGAATGCTGTTCTGAGGTTTGCTAGGCGCCCATATGCTGCAGCAGTTATTTGGTTGATGTGCGCTTCAGGAGATGTGCCTGGTGTTATACTCACCCCAAAGATCTTTTTCCTTGAGTGAGGTTTGTAGTCTCTGACCCCCTAGACTGTTACTCCGTCTGCGGCCTTCTTTGCCCTTCCCCAATCTTCATGACTTTTGCACTTGGGGGGATTGAACTCCAGGAGCCAATTGCTGGACCAGGTCTGCAGCCTGTCCAGATCCCTTTGTAGTTCTGCCTGGTCTTCGATCGAGTGTATTCTTCTATCAACTTCACGTCATCTGCAAACAGGGACACCTCAGAGTCTATTCCTTCCGTCATGTCGTTCACAAATACCAGAAACAGCACTGGTCCTAGGACTGACCCTGCGGGACCCGCTGGTCACAGGTGCCCACTCTGACCTCGCCACGTACCATGACTCGCTGCTGTTTCCTGACAAGTTTTCCCCTGATCCATTGTAGTGCCTTCCCTGTTACCCCTGTTGGCCCTCCAGTTTTTTGCACCAATCTCTTGTGGGGAACTGTGTCAAACGCCTTCTTGCAGCCCAAAGAAAATGCAATCCCCCCACCCCTCCTCCTCTTGTCTTACTGCTGTCACCATGTCATAGAACTCCAGTAGGTTTGTGACACAGGATTTCCCGTCCCTGAAACCATGTTGGCTGCTGTTGATGAGATCATTCCTTTTAGGTGTTCCACCACTCTTTCTCCTGATAATCTTCTCCATGATTTTGCATACTATACATGTCAGTGACACTGGTCTGTAGTTTAATGCTTCATGTCTGTCTCCTTTTTTAAAGATTGGGCCCTACATTTGCTGTCTTCCATGCCTCAGGCAATCT